>CM066168.1:19067178-19667178 GCA_033629205.1 Lithocarpus polystachyus | reverse complement strand
TGGTAGCCAAGAAGCCCACTGATGAGGTCTATCACTTGTGATAGCCCTTAGATATTGCTCCAAACTCCTATTCACAATTTCAATCTGCCTATTTGTTTGAGGGTGATAGGTAGTGGACATGGCGAAAACAGTGCCTTGCAATCTAAACAATTCAAACCTAAACAGTGAAGTGAAGGTGGCATCCCTGCCACTCACAATAGAAGAGGGCATGCCATGTAATTTAAAGATATGATGCATTTAAAGAGAGACAATCTTGGCTGCATTATATGGATGTGAAACAGGAACAAAATACACATACTTGGTCAACCTGTCCACCACCACCAAGATAACCTAATACCCCATAGATTTAGGAAGACCCTCCACAAAGTCCAAACTCACATCAGTCTAAGGAGTAGTAGGGATAGACAGTGGTTAAAGTAGGCCAGTAGAGGAAGATGTATCAGACTTGATCCTTTGGCAGATGTCACACTCCCTAATGAACTTCTTGAGGTCAGACTTCATTCCATGCCAATAAAAGTCACTCTTAGCCCTCTGGTAAGACTTCAGGAACCCGGAGTGGCCAGCCAAGGGGCTGTTATGAACTTGATGCAAAAATTGAAGCTTAAAAGGACAAGATGGACCAACAAAGAACCAGCCCTTGTAAAACAATAACCCATTCTGAAAATTGAAACCTTTAGGAGGAGAACCAGCTTGGACAACAGCAATAAGTTGTTGGACAAAAGCATCTATTGAATAGCTAGCTTTCAATTCAACCAACCAAGTAGGGTTAGGGACAGTCAAGAGCATCAAGCAACTTGTCCTGGAATCAAAAATAGAAGCAGACAAGTAAGAATCAACCCCAAACTGTCTGGACAAGGCATCAACTACCCTATTATCACAACCCCTTTATATTCCACAACAAAATCATATCCCAAGAGTTTAGTAAGCCACTTCTACTGAGATGGGGTAGCAATTCTCTGTTCAAGAAGAAACTTAAGGCTCTGGTGGTTAGTTTTAACCACAAAAGGCCTTCCCAACAGATAAGATCTCCATTGTTTGACTGCAGAAGCTAAAGCCATCAATTCAGTCTCATAAGTGGATAAATGAAGGTATTTGGCTTTCAATGCTTGACTATGGAAAGCAATTGGTCTCTGATCCTACATAAGTACAGCCCCTAAACCCCACCCTGAAGCATCACACTCAATAATGAATGGCTTTGAAAAATCAAGAGAGCCAACACAGGAGGATGAGTCACAGCCTCCTTCAACCTTGTAAAAGCTTCCAAAGCCTTATCACTCCAAATGAAAGAATCCTTCTTGAGGAGATCAGTTAAGGGTTGTGCAATTGAACCATAACCCTTTATAAATTTTTTGTAATAGCTAGTCATCCCTAGGAAACCTTTCAAAGCCTTAACAGAATCAGGTATTTGTCATTGCACCATAGCTGATATTTTCTTAGGGTCTGCCTTAACACCCTCACCAAAAATGATATGACCTAAATACTCCACCTCAGAACACCCAAACACACACTTAGACTGCTTAGCAAATATTTGGTGTGACAATAAAACCTCCAAAATAGTCATAACATGAGATAAATGAGCATCCAAGGACTGGCTGTAAACCAAAATGTCATCAAAGAACACTAGGACAAATTTCCTTAGATAAGGTCTAAAGATAGAATTCATTAAAGCTTGAAAAGTGGATGGTGCATTAATCAACCCAAAGGGCATGACTAAAAACTCATAATTCCCTTCATGAGTTCTAAAAGTTGTTTTAGGAACATCCTTACTCCTCATCCTAATTTGATGATAACCTGACCTAAGGTCTAACTTAGAAAACACTGAAATACCTACCAATTCATCCAACAACTCATCCACAATAGGTGTAGGAAATATATCTTTAATAGTGGTCTTATTAAGAGCCCTATAATCTATACACATGCGCCAACTACCATCAGCCTTCCTTACAAGCAAAACAGGTTAAGAAAATGGACTCTGGCTAGGCTGTATTGACCCTACTTCCAACAATTCATTCACTATCTCTTCAATTTCAGACTTTTGGAAATGAGGGTACCTGTATGGTATCTCACACACAGGCTGTGTGCCTTCCTTGAGATTAATGTTGTGCTCATGACCACTAATGGGAGGCAAGCCAGTAGGGATAGCAAAACCTCGGAGAACTCACCCAACAAGGCAGCCAACTCTGGTGGAAGAGGTGATTGGATAGAAGCAACAAAATCTGTAGCAATGATTTGCAACACCAAGCCCTTTCTAGTTGACCCACCAAAAAACTTATTAGCATCAAAAATAGTTGAAGAAGCAGCAAGCTGCAATCCTTGGAGAAATATACTTTTACCCCTATATAGAAACCTCATAATCAACAAGTGAAAGTCCCAACTGATTACCCCCAAAGTACTCAACCACTGTGTACCCAAAACCACCTCACAACCACCCAAATGCAAGATATTAAAATCTACAACAAACCTATGCCCTTGTAAGGTGATAATGACCCCATGACAGCTCCCTAAGGTCTTAAGAACTGTGCCATCAGCTACTCTAACCTCCAATATTTGAGAAGTATCTAGCTGTAAATGTAAAACTAGTAACACAACAGCATCCAAGAAATTATTGGTGCTCCTAGAGTCAATGAGAGACACCATATCATGGTTTTGAATCCTACCTTTTATCCTCATGGTATTAGAAGTAGGATTCCCTACTAATGCATATAGTGTAATCTCAGCAAGGTCCACTCCACTCCTTAAATTGACATCCTGGTTATCAAGCAACACTTCATCCTCATTAATCTCCACCAATTGTACCCCAGAAGGTTTAGGTTCCACCTCCATTACTTCTTCCAAAAAAAACAATTTAGCACATTTACATTTATGCCCCATCTGCCACTTCTCATCACAATTGTAACAAAGCCCCAATTTGCTTCTTTCCTCCATTTTTGCTCTAGTCAACCTCTGCAAAGGAACTTTAGTCCTAGTCTCCACTCTAGCCTCCAACTTAGGTGTACCCAAAACTGAAACCTTACCAATATCCATTAAATTCCTAAACCCCTTCCTACCATTAGATAGGTATTCTTCTTGAATTTTTGCCAACCCAAAAGCTTCATTAAGAGTTATAGGGACTAACATTCTAACTGGTAGTCTAATTTCATCCTTCAATCCACTTAGAAAACAACTCAATTAATGTGACTCAAATAACCCAAAAATTCTATTAGACAAGATTTCAAAGTTACCTTTGTAAGCAATCACAGTGGACGTTTGCTTGAGTCTGGTGAGTGCCTCCATGGGATCATCATAAACCATGACACCAAAACGAGTCTGCAATGCTTTGATGAAGACCTCCTAGTTAGGAAAACCACCTGCTTGCTTTGCATCTTGGAACCAAGTGAGAGCTTCTTCCTCAAGATGATACGAAGCCATCATTACCTTTGATGTTCAGGGGTATTGTGATAGGAAAAGAATTGGTTAGCTTTATAAACCCAACAAGTTGGATCCTCTCCACAAAACCTTGGAAAGTCCAATTTTAGATTCTTGAGGGAATTGAGAGGTGAAGACTCTGGGTTTCCTCCATTACTGTTGATGAGAAAAGCTCAAGAACTTGAATTGGAAATTTGGCGCTTATCCTCTACTTCAGCAATTCTTTGCATGAACCTAGTAATGGTCTGCAATTGCTTCTGGATTTCTTGTAATGCATGTTCATGATTTTCAGAAACCTTAGCTAAAGCTGCAATTTTCTCTAAATTCTGTTTCTCAGAGTTTTGTGAATTGGAATTTTGGGAAATGGAACGAGTTTCTATCATGGTGGTATGGAAGGATCAGATGCTCTGTTAATGCATAGAAAGGGAAATGGATTGGTCACTTCAAGGGGACCTGACCTCCATGGAAGATTAGAGAGAGAGAGAGAGAGAGAGAGAATGAGCAATGTATTATTCACAAGACAATGAATCTGTTCTGTTACACAATGCTTCCCTTATACTCGTGGTGTAATCCTAACTAACTCCAGTACAACTAACTCACCCTCACAGTACAACTAACTCACCCTCTTAACCACTCTTCACCTTATTAACTAGTGTGGTAACCCTTAACCCCAAAGAAACTAACTAATAACTACCTACCTGTTACAATCAGTAAGGTCCACATGTACAATTACACTACAATGGAAATGTAGGTTCCTAACAGTCTGGTTGCCAGAGGTTTCACACCAGAGTATGGCATTGACTATAATAAACCTTTGCTCTGGTTGCTTGTCCCTTATTGTTTTGCACACTATTGGTTGTTGTAGCCTCTCAACAGTGGCTCCTCTTTAAGAATGATGTTAAAGATGTCTTTCTTGATGGGGGACTTGATTGAAGAAATCTATATGCAACCTCCATTTAGCCTCTTTCATCCTCAGACAGGGACGGTTAACTCTTTTGTGCACTTTATAGTCTTAAGTAAGCTCATCGTGCTTAGTTTGCTAAGTTCAGCTCCATGGTTTCTCGTTTGAGTTATTTTACTAGTTCTTATGACTTTGCTATATTCCTTCGTTGCACTAATAAAGGCACCATTTATTTTCTTCATTATGATGATGATATGATAATTATCAGTGATGACCTCAACAATAATGATCTCGAACTTAATGCACAACTTTCCATTGGAGAACCATTGCCTAATTTCACCCTTTATCAGCAATTGGTTTGTAGTCTATTATATCTCAGTCACTCGTCCACGCATCTTCTATGTTGTACACCAAATGAGCTAGTTCTTGTCTACTCCACAATTGAATCACTATGTTGCAGTCTTGTGCATTCTTTGATATTTTAAAGGCACTCTTTTCCACGGTCTACACTTCTTTGTCCAATCTCCTTTCGCTCTACGAGTCAACTTTAATGTTGATTGGACAGGGGACTCCACAAATTGATGGCCCATCATTGGTTATTACTTTCTCCTTGGCTCCTCTCTGATCTCATTGGCAAAGTAAGGAACATTATGTTGTGGCCCATTCCAGTATCAAGGAAGAATATCATGCCTTAACTAATACCACATATGAACTCCTTTGGTTATGTTGCTTACTCAAGGATTTAGGTGTCGCTACTTCTTTTACCATTTCTATCTATTGTGACAACTGAAATGCCATTTAGATTGCTAGTAATGATGTCTTCCACGAACATACTACGCACATCGAAATTGATTGTCATTTTGTCTGGCATCACCCCTTCAAGGTTCTCTCTGAATGGTCTCTACTTCCTCTCAAGATCAGCTTGTCGACGTCTTTACCAAGTCACATCTTATAGAACATTTTTGTGATCTATTGTTTCCAAACTTAAGCTATTCTCTCATCATCCTTGAGTTTGAGAGGGACTGTTGATGTATAAGCCTCAGTTTTAGGCCCACTATAACTTACTTGTCTTTTACTTATATTACTTGTATTATACACATACTTATACAAAATGAGTATATCTTCTCCACTTCATTTGGAGTTTTTTGGATTTTACATCACTTTTTTTTACAATTATTGAAGTCATATCCAAGACCTAATCATATCTAGAACTGAAACTTTTATCCGCGATCAAATTGGCTTGCATTTCACTTAAGCAATATCCAATGCATCAATCATCTTTAAACAATAAAACAAGGCATAACAATCAGGAAACGCAATAACAATGGGATCACATACAATGTTGTCCCATACTCAAAAGTTAATCTAAAATTCTTGCCTTTTAAGTATATAAAATACTCAAATAATGGTTAATGATTAAATATTACATCTGTTTTAATAGTTTAAAATTTTAAAATAAATATAGTTTATCATATCATGGTAGGTGATTCTCAGATCAAACCCCCACATCTCTACTCTATCCCATTTAAAATTTGAAAATTTCATGTATTGGGCCTCAATTATTTTGAGGGCTTTTGGGAACCAACAGATTATGAGGTTGCTGTGCAAACTAACACACAGTTGTGTGGTTCAGGCAGTAATATCTAATGCCTATCAATGTTTTTTATTTTATCTTCAACAGCTTAGAGCTTTGGTACAATGCTATCTTGGTTTTGTTGGCTGGATATATGACAAATGCAACTGTAAGCATATCAGCTTTCTCTATCTGGTAAGATTTATCTCATTTTCCATATTGATCTTCTTTTTCTATTCAATTTACTTGAAAAATAGAATTCAACTTTTAACTCCTTTTTGTAGCCTTAATATCGCTGCATGGGAATTTATGATGTGCCTTGGATTCTTAGGTGCTGCTTGGTAAGGCTTTCATGATTTCATCTCTCTCTCTCTCAATTGTGAAGCTGCCACTTTGTGTCTCCAAACTCAATCCTCTTGTTATGTAACTTGTACAGTGTGCGCGTATCGAATGAGATTGGCAAAGGAAATGCTAAAGCTGCAAAATTTTCCATTATAGTTATTCTTTGTACTTCAATAACTATTGGAGTGATTTTTTGGGCCGTGTTTTTAGCTTTTGGGAATAAAATTTCTTACTGGTTTACAAGTGATGAAGAGGTTGCCGAAGCTGTGTCAAGTCTCTCTACTCTACTTGCTTTCTCAGTCTTACTAAACAGTGTTCAACCAGTACTATCAGGTGAGTGTTTCGTCTTCTAATTAGCTGAGAGCAACAGTATTTTCTATTGTTTCATCATATTGAACTTTTAGCAAGCATATATACATATATCCATTGATATATGTAAACAATTTTTTCAACGTTTACTCACCTTTAGGTTCTTGTCATCAGGTGTGGCCGTAGGAGCAGGTTTACAAGGTATTGTTGCAATTGTTAACATTTGCTGCTATTATGTGGTTGGCGTGCCAATTGGAATTCTGCTTGCTTATGTGGCCGATCTTGAAGTGCAGGTAAGAAGTGATTAGTGCACCTAGAGAATGTTAAATCATCACATAACGTAAAATAATTTTCCTCAACTTATTTAGTAATTTCATATATCAAAAAGCACAATATATTTTTTCAAATATCAATTAATTGTGTCAATGGTAGATATATTGTAAATTATAATTGTATATGCTTGCTTAATGGAAAAAGGGAAATTGATCACAGAGATAAAAACTTATTCTATCTGTATTATATTCAACCATGAGGAAAGAACATAAAATGTATAGTAGCTGAATAGGTTCAAACACTATAAATTGTTGATCGATTGAAAAGAACAACGACAATGGTTTCTCATCATCTTTTAATTAATCTCTCTACATTTATTTATTTTTATTTAACATGTTTAATGTTTCCCCCTTAGTTTCTCTTTGGTTATATGCTAAAATATTTCAATATTTGATTAAAGAAAATTACAATCTACCTTCCTAGTGTTCCAGTCACTATTTCTACATTTTTGTTATTATCATTTTGATTTCTGTCTTTTTGAAGCACCATTATTCTTTGTTTATTATACATTTAGAATTTTGGGCTTGACCCCTTAAAACAATCACATTTCTAAAGAACTTCAGAGTAGATTTAGCCACTTTTCGCATTTAGCCTTTGTCACAAAACTTTCTGTGACACACCTAAGATTAGGAATGGCCATATCCATTGGGTAATGGATATCTAACCCTACCTGATTCAAATATTCTAGGTAATACCCAATTCTTAATGGGTAGAAGGTAATTAGGTAGGATTTGAATATTACCCAAATTTTTCTGGTAGGGTTTGAATATTACCCATTTAATTAATTAAATCTAACCCAAACCCAACTCAACCAAATTATTATGGGTAAACCCCAACCAACCCAATTACCCAATAATCAAAATTATCAAATTGCCACTAAAACCTAAAATTGCCAAAATACCCCCGAAACCTAAAAATTACCAAAATACCTCTGAAATCTAAAAATAACCAAAATACTTTCGAAAACTAAAAATTACCAAGATACCCCCTAAACCTGAAAAATAACTGAAATACTCCTAAAACCTAAAAAATGACCGAAATACCCCCGAAATCTAAAAATTACCAAAATACCCCCTAAACATAAAATTACCAAAATACCCTCGACACCTATAAAATAACCGAAATACCCCTAAAACTTTAAAAAAATGACCGAAATACCCCCCCCAAAAACCTATAAAATGACCAAAATACCCCCCGAAAACTATAAAAAGACAAAAATGCCCCTAAAAGCTATAAGATGATTAAAATACACCCCTAAACCTAAAAAATGCCCGAAATAGCTAAGAAACCTAAACAAATGACCAAAAGACCCTGAAACCTAAAAAATGACCAAAAGACCCTCAAAGCTTAAAAAATAGCCAAAATACCCCCAAAACCTAAAAAAATGACCAAAATATCCCGAAACCTTAAAATTACCAATATAACCCCGAAACCTTAAAATTACCAAAATACCTAACCTAGAAAATTACCGAAATAGCCCCAAATCAAAAAAAATTACTGAAATACCTTTAAAACCTAAAAATGACAAAAAATTCCCCCTAACCTTAAAAATTGACCAAAATACTCTTAAAATCTAAAAAATGACCAAAATAACCTTGAAACCTAAAAAATTACCAAAATTCCCTCAAAACCTACAAAATGACTAAAATATTCTTAGAACCTTTACTTTGACGAAAATACCCTCGAAACATCCAAAATACCCCAAACCTCTATTTTGGTAATTTAAGAGGTTTCAAGTGTATTTTGATCACCTTACATGTTTAGGGGTATTTTGGTCACTTTAAAGGTTTCAAGAATATTTTGGTCGTTTTAGAGGTTTAGAGCTATTTTGGTCGTTTTATAGGTTTCGGGATATTTTGGTAATTTTAGAGGTTTGGGGTTATTTTTGGTCATTTTAAAGGTTTTGGGCGTATTTTGGTCATTTTAAATGTTTTGAGGTACATTGGTCATTTATAGGTTTGAGGATATTTTAGTTATTTTTTAGGTTTAAGGTGTATTTTTATCATCATATAGGTTTTCGAGGTAACTTGGTCATTTTATAAGTTTCAGGGGTATTTCGGTCATTTTTTAGGTTTCGGGGGGTATTTCGGTCATTCTTTAGGTTTAGGGGGTATTTTGGTAATTTTCAAGTTTCAGGGGTATTTCAGTCAATTTTTAGGTTTCGGAAGTATTTCAGTCATTGTTTAAGTTTAAGTGGTATTTTTGGCAATTTTTATGTTTTGGGGGTATTTCAGTCAAATTTTAGATTTCGGAGGTATTTCAATAATTTTTTTGGGTTCAGGGAGTATTTTGGTAATCTTAAAGTTTCAGGAGTATTTTTGGAAATTTTTAAGTTTCGTGGGTAGTTTGGTCATTTTTTAGGTTTTTGGGGTATTTCGGTAGTGTGGAAATCTATGGATAAACAAACCGGGTAACAATTGGATATAGGTACTAATTGAGTAAGATAATCGGGTATCCATGAATAAATTAATTGGATTGGGTATGGCCATGGGTATACCCTACCCATGGCCATCCCTACCTAAGATGACAAATTTTACATTTTGCTAACAAATTTCAATTACAATTTACCCTTTTGCGAGTTTACCCTGTCATAATTTAGTTTAATTAACTTTTTCAATTATTAAAATTTTCCTCCTAACGTTTAGATTAAAATGACGTGGTTAAGGGTTTTTGGACTAAATTCTAATGATGTCACAATTTTAACAGAATTTAATAAATGCTATGATTTAAAACTGAGATATAATTTTCTTTTTTTCGGAAATTAGAGAACAAAATAATACACTTTGTTTTTTCTACTTTCTGTTTTCCTATGCTTAAAGTTCACTTTTCTTTGTTTAATTTACAGGGTCTATGGATTGGGTTGTTATGTGGAGTGCTGATGCAGACAATTGTTCTTTCCTTCATTATATGGAGAACAAATTGGGACGACGAGGTAAGTTAAACTGTGAAAGTATTAAATGAAGTTATACTAATGACTTGAAGTCAACAGTAGTTTCCAATTATCATTGTTGTATGAATTCTCACAGTGACTGTTCAATGCATATCTGGTGTTAATTTAAGGTCTATTATATATATGCTATAACATATGATCAACAACTTACTTTTGCGTCCTTTTCTATAGGTTAAAAAGGCATCTGAACGTCTGAATCGGTGGTATTTGGATTCACCTGAGGAAACTAATTAGAGTAAGCGCCGATTGCCTTTTTAAGGCTTTCTAGAGCATTCACATCAATTTCACCAATTTAATATTTCGGCAAAATTTTATTTAAACTCAATCAAAACAAGCGTGCATTAACCTCACTAAATTAACTAAAGTTTTTATAGAGGATAGTCTCATCTCTACATGTAGTGAGCCTTTATCCTCACTATATTAAATTTCAATGTTGATAAAGTATTGAGACTGATGTATGTGTATGAAAATAATAGATAGCTAAATTAGCAAAAATAGAGTTTTTTGAATTAGTTTAGCTAAATATTTGAGAAGACTTATGTGAATGCTCTTATCTTGTAATTCGATTTGTTTTGACAAGGATATCTATTTGTTTTGCCTTAATGAAAAGTACTTCTTAATAACGGTAGTGAATTAATTAGGGAGTAACAACTAACATGAATTGAACTACTTAATTAATTGCATTAATGCCTTACACTCTTTTTTTTTTTTTTTTATTGAACAAAATTTGATTAAATATCATAAGCCAAATTAGGCATAATACAAGTGAACAAAAAAAAGAAACTTCCCCTATCCACACTGTTAGTTCATAAACATGTTGAGCATATCTTTGCTAGTGCTGGTTTTGGAATAGAAGGGAGCAATAATTTTTTATAAGTTTCTCTAAGATTTGATATCAAAGAGAAAATTTTTCTAAGAGGATATAGCAATTATTTTCTGAACAAGGGAAGGAGAATGGGGCTATAATTTTTTTTTTTTCTTCTAGTTCATTTGATTCTCTACTACACCAATTATATGGATTTTTTTTTTCAAACATAAATAACAATTCCTACACTTGCCCATTATGTACACACCTAATTACATGCAAGCAAATCACCATGAAGGACACAAGTTTTGGAGAGGATAAAATTGAAGTAGGCGGATCCGTTCTCTAAGATTAACCATAGGCGACGGTATTAAGTAAGTGGACTATTGAGAAGTACAGACCAAACGACGGACATGACAGGTTACGCCCCGAACAGAGAAAAAGGAAGACGGATGGACCCTCCATAATGGACGAGTTCAAATTAAATGAATGCAGGGGAGACAAGTAGTAGAGCCACGTGGCATCTATGTGGCCTAAGTGGTCTCTAAGAAACCTCAAATAGAAACATCTTGTGCCTTCGATTAACCATAATCAATGAAATCTCTATATGGTAAGAATCCCATGAAATACGTGTATTTATGAAGATCTTCCCTATAAAGAAACACCTCTTCCGCCAAGAAAACCAAGGTCGGTTCTACACTATTATAAAAATCTAAAGTCCCCAGAAACCAAGGTACACATAATTTACCCCAGCTCTAGCACTCTAGAGTTATGAAAGTTCTCTAACCTAACCTTCGGAAGGTCTTTGGCCAGTACCACACTAGTACTCTCTGTAGGGTTTTTTTTTTTTTTCTTTGTTGGGCAGGTTTTGTCTAGGGCGTGTGAAGAAAGTGCAGCTTATTGAGGATTTTCGGCATCATCAGTTGGTGCCGTCTGTGGGGAAGAAAGTAAACTAGAGGCCATACTACCACTTCCAAGACAAAGAGTTGCATGGTCCTTACTCGCTCGATGGCAACTAACAATAACGAAGAACCACGCATTGTTTCCCTTGAAAGACAGGTGCAGACCCTAGCTGCTGCGATGGAACGCCTTACTAAGCAAAACCATGACCTGAAGGAACAACTACGCCAAAGGGATGTTGGGCCCAACAGTCACAGAAAAGAGCAGAAGGGCACCAGTACTGAAAGAAAGGACCGAGAAGGACCGGAAGGCAGCAATGCTCTAAGAAGACAGAGCGACAAGATACCAATCGTCCATCCGTCACAGAAACAGCACCACCACACGTGGTCGCGGAGATGCAGATGATGAAGGAGATAATAGACTTCATGATGAAAGCCCTTAGAGGACGAGTGTCAAGTGACCTCAACAAGTTAGTCCACCGGACGGACTCGCCTTTTACCGCACTCGTCACTTCATTCCCCCTTTCACCGAAGTTCTGTATGCCACAGGTAGAAGCCTACGCAGGTCAAAGGATCCCTTAGATCACCTGGAGTCACTCAAAACCCTCATGCACTTGCAAGGCATGGCGAACGAAATCATGTGCTGAGCCTTCCTAACTACGCTAAAGGGTCTTGCAAGGGTATGGTTCAGTAGGCTGACGCCCAACTCCATCAGTAGCTTCAAAGAGCTAAACGCGCAGTTTGCCTCGCACTTTATAGGGAGCACAGGTATAAAAATTTCACTGTGTGCCTGATGAGCATTAAGCAACAAGAGGAGGAAACACTGAGATCTTATATAACCTACTTTAATAAGGAGGTCCTCTCAATTGATGAAGCTGACAACAAAATACTAGTAGCTGCATTTACCAATGGGTTATGGAAGGGGAAGTTTCTGTTTTCCTTGTACAAAAACAACCCAAAAATCATGTCGGATGTGCTTTATAGGGCTACTAAGTACATGAATGCGGAAGACGCACTACTGGCCCGAAAAAAGAAGCCCAAAAAGAGGCAAAGGCAAAAGGATGCACAACAAGAGAAGGGACGAAAGATGGCTAGGACTGGATACCGATGGGAGGATAGGCACTCCAAACCCCCCACTAGAAGGTTCACAAGCTTCTCCCCGCTGACTATCTTGATTGACCAAGTCCTAATGCAGATTAAGGACGAAGGAGCCTTGACATTTCCTGGAAAACTGAAAGGAGATCCCAATAAGAGGTCTAGAGACAAGTACTGCCGTTTTCACTGCGATCACGGATATGATTCTTCCGACTGCTACGACTTAAAGCAGCGGATAGAAGCTCTTATCAGACAAAGAAAGCTACAAAGGGTCATTAGCAAGGATAGGACGGATCCACCACAAGAGCAGGCTGCCCGGAGGGAAAACGAGCGTCCTAGGCCCCCCTTAGGAGACATAAGGATGATTGTAGGGGGAACCATAACTTCCAGTTCATCCAGGAAGGCAAACAAAACTTATTTGCGGATGGTTCAGAGCGTCCAGTTGATGGGCTTCGTCCCAAAGATGTCACGGATCGACAACCCTGTAATTAGGTTCATAGAAAATGATGCTCGGCATCTCCACCACCCACACGACGACGTGCTCATGGTTAGCATACGAGTAGGGGACTACAACACTCACCGAGTCCTTATAGACAATGGGAGCTCCACTGATATTCTTCACTACCCGACGTTCCAACAGATGAGGATTGAGAAAGAATGGTTAGTTCCAACTAACGCACCACTTGTTGGAATCGGAGGAACAAGGGTATACTCCCTGGGTGCAATCACTTTGCCTGTAACAATTAGTGATTACCCTCAACAAATTACCAAGGATGTCACATTCTTGGTTGTTGACTATTCGTCCGCTTATAATGCCATCTTGGGTCGTCCTATTCTTAACTCATGGAAGGCCGTAACTTTAACTTACCACTTGATGATCAAGTTCCCCACTGAATACAGAATGGGCGAGGTACAAGGAGATTAAGAAGTGGCGCGCGAGTGCTACATTGCCATGCAGGAGATGGACGATCGTTTACAGACCATGTGTATAAGAGAACAATGGACAGTGGCAGAACCTGTGGAGGGGTTGGTATAGATCCTTCTTGATGATTCAAGGCCTGAACAAATGACTAGGATTAGCACCTCTCTAGCCCACCAGTCTGCCAAGCGCTCACAGCATTTCTAAGGGAGAACCAGGACGTCTTCGCTTTGAGCCACAAAGACAGGCCTGGAATTGATCCTTCAATCATAGTCCACAAGTTGAATGTATCGCCATCTTTCCCTCTCATCTGTCAGAAGAAACGGGTGTTCGCGTAGGAACGAGACCAGGCCATAGCAGAAGAAGTTTGCAAATTATAGGAAGCAGAGTTTATATGGGAAGAATACTATCTCAACTGGCTAGCCAACGTAGTGATGGTCAAAAAAGCCAATGGGAAGTGGAGGATGTGCATGGACTTCACGAACTTGAACAAGGTGTGCCCCAAGGACAGCTATCCTCTTTTGCGGATTGACATCTTGGTGGACTTAACAACAAGACACCAGTTGCTAAGCTTCACGGACGCATTCTCTAGTTATAACCAGATCAAGCTAGACGAGGCTAATCAAGAGAAGACTTCATTCATCACCAGCCAGGGTCTCTTCTACTACAAAGTAATGCCATTCAAACTCAAGAATGCGAGCGCCACGTACCAAAGGTTGATGAACAAGATGCTCGCACATCAGATTGGAAAGAGCGTTCAAGTCTACGTGGACGGCATGTTAGTAAAAAGCATTCAGGAGGATGACCATTTGGACGACCTCAAGGAGACCTTCAATACCCTTCGTTCTTATAACATGAAGCTGAATCCAAATAAGTGTGTATTCAAGGTGACGGTAGGAAAATTCCTGAGGTTCATGGTGTCCTAGAGAGGTATTGAGGTTAACCCAAATAAAATACAGGCCATAATGGAGTTAACTCCGCCAAAAAATGCCAAGGAGGTATAGAGTCTAAACAGTAAGGTAGCTAAACTGAACAAGTTCGTCTCAAGAGCAACAGATAAATGCCTGCCATTCTTCTGCACACTAAAGAAGTCCTTTAAATGGACAGTCGAATGTCAGCAAGCTTTTGAAGACCTGAAAACATACCTTTCTTCCCCACCATTACTGAGCCTATCCAAACCAGGAGAAGATTTGTTTCTCTACCTAGCCGTTTCCCCAGCCGGTGCCAGCGCAGCCTTAGTCAGAGAGAAGGAAAGGGTGCAAAGACTCGTATAATTCACGAACCAAGAACTTCGAGGTGCCAAAGAAAGGTACCCCCTGATGGAAAAACTAGCCTTTGCCCTAGTAACCACTACCCTCAAACCCAAACCATACTTCCCAGTGCACACGGTGATCGTTTAAACGAACAAGCCTCTACGGAGAGTGATAAGCAGCCCTGAAGCCGCCGAACGGATGGCAATATAGGCAACCGAGTTGAGCGAGTTCGATGTAAAGTATCGTCCATATACGCCCATAAAGGGACAAGTTATTTCTAACTTCATCGCAGAATTTACCCACATGGAAGGCCAGGGAGCAGGAGAGAGTCCACAGTAGAGTATCCATATGGACAGATCGTCCAACAGACAGGCAGGCAGAGCTGGTGTGGTACTCCATAGCCTAGAAGGAGATGAGGTTAAATGCATGGTCCGACTCGATTTCCTTACGACCAATAACGAAGCGGACTACGAAGCCATGATAGCAGGACTGGATCTCGTCAAAGTAGCAGGAGCCGTGAATGTGGTCGTGTATTATGACTCTCAAGTAGTCACCAATCAAGTTAACGGCGACTATGAATGCAAGGGTGGACGGATGAAGAAGTACCTCGAGCAAATGAAGACTCAAGTGAACAACCTCCAAGCAAAGTTTGTTCAAATCCCTAGGGAGGAGAACAAGCATGCCGATTATCTTGCTAAGGCTGCATCAGCAGAGCATATGCTCATCCCAAGTCAGTTACAGTCCTTCGTTCAAATCTCACCATTGATAGACAGTGTCATTGTGCAGGGGATAGGTACCGAGAACAATTGGACGACCCCAATAACCTCCTACCTGAAGGACGGCGTACTACCTGACAACAAGGAGGCTGCCAGGAAGTTGAATGTTCAAGCAACACGATTCATGCTGATTAAAGACGTCTTATACAAAAGAGGCTTCTCCCGCCCGTACCTGAGGTGTCTTATCCCCGAGGAGGTGGACTATGTCATGTGAGAAATCCACGAAAGAGTCTGTGAAAACCATTTTGGGTCACGGTCTTTAGTGCACAAACTAATCCAAGCAGGATACTATTGGCCTACCATGCAGAAGGATGCAATTGCATACATCAAAGCTTGTGACAAGTGTCAAAGGTTTAACAACCTCATCCGAGGCCAACAGAGGAACTCACTCCATTGACGGCCCCATGGCCTTTCGCTTAATCAGGACTGGACATCATGGGTCTGTTCCCAACAGCAATTCGATAGCTTAAATTTCTAGTAATTGGTATAGATTACTTCACCAAGTGGGTAGAAGCCGAAGCCCTGCCACCATCATGGAGAAGAAGGTGCGAAGCTTTATATGGAGGAACATCGTTTGCAAATACGGTATACCTAGAGTGCTGATCTCAGACATCGGGAAGCAGTTCGACAACAACGCGTTCAGGGACTTTTGCTCACAGTTAGGGATCAAGAATTACTACTCGTCACCCACCCACCCTCAGGCCAATGGGCAAGTTGAGGTCACAAACTGATCCTTACTCAAAATCATCAAGACTCGGCTCGAAGGGGCAAAGGGTATATGGCTGGAAGAATTGCCAAGCGTTTTATGGGCATATAGGACAACAGCAAGGACGCCTACAGGAGAAACACCGTTTCGACTAGCATTTGGAAGCGAGGCGGTCATCCCGACTGAAGTGGGACTCACGAGCTACAGAGTGGGGAACCATGACAAGGATAGGAATGACGAAGCAATGCACTTGCAACTTGATCTGATGGATGAGGTCAGAGCAATGGCTGAGCAAAGGTTAGCATGGTACCAAGACCTTATGGCCAAGCACTACAACTCCAGAGTCAAACACAGGGACTTCCAAGTTGGAGATCTCGTCTTCAGAAAGGTGACGAGCGCCATAAGAGACCCCTCCTAGGGGAAGCTAGGACCTAATTAGGAAGGACCCTACAGTATCATGTCTTGGAATAAGAAAGGCACTTACCACCTAAAGACGCTGGACGGACAAAAATTGCATCACCCCTGGAACACAGAGCACCTGAAGAAGTACTACCAATAGACAACGGCATGGACAACGACACTCCTCATTACCAGTTTATTTCCTTTTCAGTTGATTTTTATCTATAGTACTTTTTAAGCCTGAATGACAGTTTTTCATTTTCCAAGAACAGTTTCTATACGCATATTTCTCACAATAAGAGGAGTTATTCAAAAATACCATGTGCATGCTATTTACATGTCTACATAATCATTATTAAGTCCATAAGTGGATGGGTTCATCCTAAGGGGTGAGCAAAAAATTATAGTCCATAAGTGGACTGGTTCATCCCAAGGGGTGAGCAGAAAATTATGTCCATAAGTGGACGGGTTCATCTCAAGGGGTAAGCTGAAATTTATTAAGTCTATAAGTGGACAAATTCTTCCCAAGGGGTGAACAGAGAATTATTAAGTCCATAAGTGGACGGGTTCATCCCAAATGAAAGAACAGCAAATTATTAAGTCCATTAGTGGATGGGTTCATCCTAAGAGGTGAGCAAAAAATTATAGTCCATAAGTGGACGGGTTCATCCCAAGGGGTGAGCTAAAAATTACTGTCCATAAAGGGACGGGTTCATTCCAAAAGGAGAATAGCAAATCACTAATCCATAAGTGGACGAATTCATTATTAATCCATAGATGGATGGGTTCACCCCAAGGGGTGATTCAAGATTGATAAGTCTAATTCAAGAAGTGCATCAAGCCCAAAAATTGGACAGTATGAACTTATCAAATCCCTAAGTGGACAAATCTAATGTCAGGTTCATAAGTAAACGGGTGCATTAATAAAGGACGGAAACATCAAATGGATATGCAAAATATATATATTCAAACAATGGACAAAATAAGAAACGATAGATAAAAATCCTATAAAAGGAAAATATTTACATTCAAATAAACCCAAAAACAATGGGTAACAAAAGGAATAGATATTGTTCTCTCAAGTGATCAAAAGTTGATAATATACAAGTAAAAAGAAAAAAACTACTACTGGACTACGTGGGTCTCTTCTTTCTTCTCCTCAATTGTATGATCTACTTCAAGTCAACGAATACCGTCCCCGACGGATTTTTCTTGATCAGCGTAAGCGGCCTACCCGTCACCTTGAAGGTCAAGGTTGATATCATCAGCAAATAGCTCGTCGGTTCCTTTGGATTCAACAGGACAGGCTAGAGTCTGGCCTTCAGCGTCGATAGTAATGTGGGACAGGTCCAGATCTGGGAAGGAAGCCTTGACCTGATGGAGGCAATTGTCGAAGCCGTCGGCGAAAGAACCGCCTAGCTTAGCTAAGAGAGCGTCGAAGTCGCAGTATTTCTTTATTGTGTCCTCCTTAGCCCAACGGAGTTGCTTCTTGGACTTAGAGATTTCATCCTCCTTGTCCTTAAGCACTTTCTTCAGTGCCTCCGTCTGCTCCTCTGCCTCTTCTAGGCGCCTTTTCGTCAGATCAAACTTTTTCTCCTAGACGACCTTCCAGGCCTTCAACTCCCCCAGCTCAGCCTCCGACGCCTTCGCATTCACCCTCATATGATCTACCACCATCGCCTAGGACACGTAACGGTCTATCAGACCCTTCATCATGAGCACCCCCTGTGAATATCAAAAACCAGGGTTAGAAAGAATAAACAAACAACATGACAAAAAGGAAAGACAGACGGACACATACCTGAGCCAAACTAAAGATACCCGTCTCCCCCATGGCCTCAACAGAGTGGTTACCTAGGGCCTCGTAATCCTCACTCGTGATGATAGACGAAAGTTGCTTAAGGGCATATTGAGGGTCTTCACAAAGGAGGACGAGGCGTTTTTCATCGACAAGGCCCTGACCCGTCATTAAGCCTTTACCCTTCCCACGAATGGGCAAAGAAGGTAGCTTTGCCTTTGTAGGAGTAACTTCAACGGACCCTACCGTCACCTTAGGTTTCTTAGGCAGACGGTCAGTCTTGTCCAACGGTTTCCTCTTTATGAACAGGTTGGACGGACCTGTTCCCTCCTTCTTCCTTGCAGCCATTTGCTGCTTAATGTAAGCTCTCCTCCTTCCGTCTTCCACTTCTGCATAAGACGGACTAAAAAAGAGTTAGGTAAAACTACTATAATTAAAAAGGAAAAGTAATAAGCAACGGGCTTACGTTGGCGCACTAGATTGTTGTAGCAACGGGCAGCTTCTGTGGGTTCAGGACCCTCGCAATACTAGTGGATAGTGTCCAAGGTAACTAACTTCACCCAGGTTCTATCCGACAACTTGGTCTTGAAGATCCACTCCAAGAAACTCCACTGCTCAAGAATAACCTCTGGATGGTCTCGAGCTGCAATAGGAGATGGTCAGGACGTCATATGAAACAACTAAAAACAAATAAAATTTAAGACAAACGGACACCTACCAGACGAGGGCATTATACCCCAAGTCTTATCCACTAGCCTGAACTTCTGATCATCAGGGTGACACATCCAGTAATCCCCCTAAAGGAAGAAGTATCGACTCTTCCAGTTCTTGTTTGAGTCAAGGGTCTCACACACTAATCTAAGTGACGGCTTCCTTGGTAGGAAACTGTACATCCCCCTAAACTGGACGATCTCGAAGGGACGATAGCAGTGGAAGAACTCCTCCACCGTTATCCTGCGTGCCCTGTTAGTAAGGACTCTATACAAGACTTCCGTACCAAGAAAGACTCTCCAGGCGCTTGGAGAGATTTGGGTGACGGCCAGTCCAAGGTATTGAAGAAGACGACGATGAAGAGCGCTTAAAGGGAACCTAAGTCCCGCTTTAAACATCTGCTCATACACTCCAACATCTTCGGCACCCTGGTAGTAACATTTTTCAAGTTTTAATGGTAGATGGATTGGTATGCCGACGAGAATCTGGTATTTTTCCCTAAGGGTATCAAATTGCTTTTTCTTGATGGTAGATCTGAAGTCATTCACCGTCCACAATGGAAGAAGAATGAACTGCCCAAAGCCATCAGGACCTATGATGGATTGGGAAGGGGGTTCATCACTGACTATATCCTCGTCGTTTGAGTCACCCTTTGACCCGTCCACATCCATGTCCTCATCCCCCTCTGCGGAAGGTGAGTTGGAGGATGGAACTCATTCATCATAGGAGGTGTCGGGGTCATCCTGACCTAACGGATACACCTCATCGTAGCTCGCCCCGTCGCAAACACACGATTGATCACTCGACGCCTCACTAGACATCTGTCACCTACACGTGACAGATAAAACCCTAAGACTCTACAGGTCTACATAATAGACGAACATGCAATATTTAAGAAAAGCAAAAATAAAGTTCAGCTTAAGGCAAAGGGTACTTACAAGTGAACTATGCAAAAAGGTGATGGAGAAGGCGTGGAGGACGATCACACCAAGCAGACGGTATGTTGGTTTCTAGTAGGAGACGGTAGTGCTCTAACTAGAAATTTGTGATGGAAAGTGAAAAATGAAGGGGAGAGGCGACATATATATACAGGAAACGGCATGAAAGATGAAAGGACGCTTCGGTCCAAGTAATCAGCCACTAGAATGTGACACGTGTCCCTATTGCGTTAATGGCCCTAGGCTAGGCTGTCAATCCAGGTGCATTCCCCAAGGGTTGAGTCAGACCGTCATTCTACAAGCCCGTCTGGGAAATTAGGCGACAGACCCACAGAGTGAAGGGGCAGCTTGAAAGGATAAATTGAAGTAGATGGATCCGTTTTCTGAGATTAACCATAGGCGACGATATTAAGTAAGTGGACTATTGAGAAGTACAAACAAAACGACAGACGTGACAAGTTACGGCCCAGACAGAGAAAAAGGAAGGCAGACAGACCCTTCATAGTGGACAAGTTCAAATTAAACGAATGCAGGGGAGATGAGTAGTAGAGCCACGTGACATCTATGTGGCCTAAATGGTCTCCAAGAAACCTCAAATGGAAACATCTTGCGCCTTACGATTAACCCTAATCAATGAAATCTCTATATGGTAAGAATCCCATGAAATACGGGTATTTATAAAGATCTTCCCCCATAAGAAAACACCTTCTCCGCCAAGAAAACCAAGGTCGGTTCTACACTACTATAAAAACCCAAAGCCCCCAGAAACCAAGGTATACATAATTTACCCCAACTCTAGCACCCTAAAGTTTTGAAAGTTCTCTAACTTAACTTTCGAAGGGCCTTTGGCCGGTACCACACTAGTACTCTTTGTAGGGTTTTTCTTCTTCTTTGTTGCGCAGGTTTTGTCTAGGGCGTGTGAGGATAGTGCAACTTACTGAGGATTTTCGGCATCATCAAGTTTAAAATACATAGAAAAACTGCAAAGCATTAATATCTACAATATAAGCTTCTCACCTTATGCAAGAAATTTCCCCACTCTTAATAAAGCATTATAACAGCAAGGCTATAGCATTTATAATTATATTTTGTGGCAGAGCTAGAAATTTATCGTTGGAGGACCAAATAAAAAGGTTGTGATAACAACAGATTTGTATTCTATTAGTTTAGCTTGGTTGAGATCTTTTCATCTAGTTGTTGTCTCTTTATTATTATGATGTAGTGCTACTTCTCTTCTTAAAAGGGTTCATATATATGGAGTGGGAAGGGGAGAGGAGAAAAGATAAAAGACACACAAAGCAACAGTGGGTGTGGGGCTGGCCACTGTTAAGTTAGTAGTGCTTTTTTGTGAGTAAAGAAGCAGTAGCAGTATAGATCGTGTTAATGAAGTATATATGTATGTTTTAACGAGGATATTTGCAGAATAACGTTGGTGAGGGAAATAATATTATAAGTTGATATGCGTTAGAAACAATACTGCAAACTAGCATCTTGAGTTTAAAAGGGTCGATTTCAATCTAAATATCAAGTCTCAAATACTTGAATTCCACTAGCTGATCTGGTTAGTTTTTGCCAGATAGATCTCGAGTCTTATAGACTCGAGATCTAAAAAGCAAAATTGAGTCTCTAAGACTCGATTTTGGTACCTAAAGACAAAGAAGAACGAGACGAAGAAGAGAGAACAGAGGAAGAACTGAAGAGGAGAACAGAGGAAGAACAAAGACATTGGAGCCCCGATCTGGTCGATTGAATGAAGAACGCTAGTCGATTGAACGCTAAAGCTCTAATCTGAAGAGGAACGATGTGCATCGTCGACGATCTAACGAAGAACAAAGAACAGAGGAAGAGCTAAAGAGGAGAACAGAGGAAGAACGAAGAACGTTGGAGCTCTGATCTGGTCGATTGAACAAAGAACGCTGGTTGATTGAACGTTAGAGCTCCAATTTGAAGAGGAACGATCTGCAGTGTCAAAGAACAAAGAAGAATAACGCTGGGTCAGAAGAACTTGAGGAAGAAGAAGGAAAATCAGATGGTGAAACTCAAGTCTTTAAAACTCGAGTCTTAAAAGTGAAACTCGACTCTTAGAAACTAGAGTTCCACGTGGATTTTTCCTCTGCATCAGCTACCTCCACTTACAAATCGAGACTTAAAAACTCGAGTTTTATCTTGGAACTCAAGTTTGATACACTCAAGATGCTAGTTTTCAACATTGTTTAAAAATGTGACAACTAACTAAATTTTTTAATATTTAATGTTATTTGGAAAAAAAAAATTCATGTTTTTCTACTTGGAGTTAGGCTACATAAAAAGGACGCCACTGGTATTGATAATCAACTTCTCCACTAATCAAATGATAAAATGAATTAACAAGTTAAATAACAAGTAGATATACTGTGTCTACTGTCAACTAAAATGAATAGGAGCATTAATCTTCTTAATTAATGCTCCTATTCTATTTGACTACAATTACAATGTTCTAGCTGTCACGTCACCTCATTTCCACAACACCATTTTTTTTTTTTTTTTAGAAAGTTTCAACTTATAGCGTTCACTCATAACGATCGCTTTTTATTATCAGACCACTTCTTCTTATGTGACGAATTTATTTTAAAATATTATTAACATACATGCCATTACAAATTAGTTTAATTTTTGTCAACTCTTGAAAAAATCTTGTAAGGATATGATAGAGTAAGCTATTTATTGTTCCATTTTAGTATTAAAAACTAAATAAAAGCTTATTAACCTCTATATATATATATATATATATATATATATATATATATATATATACTTTGTATCATCGTCCCATTTTCCCCTCTAGAATTTTTTAGAATTCTTTTGTAAAAACTGAGACACCTAAAATGCCTCTTCAAAATCAATCAGATTTCAAGAGTTAACCAAAAACTAATTTGTTTCAAAATAAATTCCGAGATGAAACCCAGATTCAAATTCACAATCAACCATGGTAAACTGAATTCAAATTTATAGTGAACTAAGGTCAAAACGCATCAATTTTTGTGAAGAACACTAGTAAATGACAAACTTGATCAATTTATGGCTAAACCTTAAAGTTGAGCAAAGTTGACCGAATTTTAACTAAAAATCCGATTGTTTGATTGAAGCGAAGAGCACGGAAAATATTTCAATCAATAGTTTATAGACTAAAATTAGACCACAAACATGTAAGATATCGAAAAATCAAAGGATGATTTTAGGAAAATGATTTCCTAGAGAGCCAGACGCAGCTTTAAGTTGAGCCTTGTTATTCTAGGCTAGTTTTGGTTGTTCCTTAATTCTCTCGCTTTCCCTATTTTGATGCACTGACTTTGCACATTGATTTGGAGGCCTTGCTTGACTCCAGCTTTATTGTTCTTGCTATTCACGTAAAGATCTTGCAGCGTAATTTCCATAGGATCTAGTCTCGCATCAATTGGAGCACCGTGCTGAAAGTTATTAGCCACTAAAATAGGTTGGTCCATACTATTAGTCATGTTTTTGTCAATTTTCCTGATTTGATTCTCTCAATCTGAAGATCTTTGTTGAGCCATTTTGTCTGTTTTCCCAATTTGATTTCTGGGTCAATCCGAAGATCCTTTTGTCAAGCCGTTTGATCCTTGATGTTGAGGAATACTTCTAATTCAGAAAAGCACGTGTTTTTTGTGTCCAATTCTCATGAGCAAAATAAGTGCCTAAACTGAATTTTATGGGCTTTCATGATTTTGGCTTATTTTTCCATTAAATCTTTTTGGACTTTCCAACCTCCATTTTGATCAAACAAAGTGTCTTTGGAAAGATTCTGAGGTCTACTTTATGAATATCCTTGCTTTTTGCCTCCAATTTTCAAATTGAGGAAGCTTGATTCTTTAGAAAATGGGGGTGAAAAACAAGTTTAATTGGAAAATTTTTTTTTTAATAAATTCATTTTAATTAGAATGAATTTTAGCAAATTAAGCTCATCAAATTGAAAATCATCACAAGACGTTTCCAACGACTTCTTATTTGGGCCAATATGTGATCATTTGATTATAATTCAATAAAATTAAGTTATAATCAAACTTTAATGACATGTTGTAAAATTTAATCGTCAAACACTCTTCTTTTTTTCTTTTTCTTTTTTCTTTTTGCTGTGTCTTGCTCGTTTAAAATCCGATCAAGGATCATGAGTCGTCAAATTAAAGGAAATTTAATTATCACGGAGGCTCATATATATCACGAAAATTTTTGGTCAAATTGTTGTCAGATATGAGTTGACTGCAGTCAAATTTTTTACAACTGTTTGGGAATATTTAATTTGACTTAAGAGGAAGAAATTTATCATTAGGATGAATTTCTTACTTTGTTTGACTACATTAACTAGGTCAAGATTTAGTCAACAAGGGCAGTCTGGTCATTTTGACCTCCCACTTTCAAAATTTGGATAAGTTAAATTATCTTTAGAATTCCCTTAATCTTAGGTCAAAACTATAATTTTGCAATTTCTGTGCAAATATTAGGACCTTGACATGCAAAATGAGAACAAACAAAATACGATATCAACAAACACTGTATCTAACTTTGAAGTATATTTTGGAGGCCTTTTGGGACTCAAAATTCAACATATCAAGTTTGAAACACTTGTGAAATTATATTACTAATGACACTAAGTTTGGGCAAATTAGAGGTGGGTACAAAAAGTTATGGCTCCCAAGAGTAGACACATCATAAACTTTTTCGATTGGTTGTTGCGCAACTACATGAATTGGATGGAGGCTTTACTAGACTCCGAATCTAGCGTGTCATATATCATTGGAAAGCTTATGACATGTATTTTAATGTTGTTTGATGTTTGAAGTGTTTTGATTGTCATTTTTGGAATTTTGGGCCTTAAAACACATTCTAAAGTTTTTTTGAATGCAACATTTCATGTGAGTTTTTCAAGAATTTTAACCATGGTAAATTAGATCAATCAAGATTTCCCACCTATCGTTAACGATAGGTGGCTTGTGCGATTTGGTGGTCGTTTGGTCTGGTGTTGATCCAACCCTATTTCGGCTTGGTTTCATGATTTCTCATTTAGTCATTTGTTTTGCATTTGATTAGAAAACTAACCGTTGGATAAAGGTGTATTAAGAGAATTCATGTGGTTGAAAATCATGGAAATCCGATAGTTGGATCTTGTGGTCAAGGCGGTCAAAAAAGTTTTTAAAGCGGAGGGTTTTCTTTACAAGCAAGGAGCATGTCCATTACGAGCATGTCCATTACGAGCCTACCTTCATCTATATATATAATAATAGATGAAAAAGAGAGAAATTCAAATAGAATTTCAAATTAGAGTTTCAATTTTGTGCTATATGTCTAGATTTGGATTCTTAATTTTGCGCCACTTGTCTAGATTTTGGATTCTTAATTTTTTGTCATGTGTCTAGATTTGAAATTAATTTTAATTTCAAAAATTAAAATTAGAATTTTAATTTTTATGCCATGTGCCTAGATTTGGATTCTTAATTTTGCGCCACTTGTCCTAACCAAAACTCAAAAAAAAAAATAATTAGATTATAAATTGGACTCCAATTTTGTGTCATATATCTTATTTAAATTTTCTAATTTTTGTACCCAAATAAATGATACATTAACATTTAACATAGAAGCCAAGAAAACCACAATGATAATGCTCATTAGCCAAAACAAGAACATCTCACCTGCACACTTTTATGAGTGAACATCTCACCTGCCTACTACCAGAACCAAGGAGTCCAACGAAAAAGACTATAAAAGTAAAACATCATCTCTTCCTAATGTCATATCGTCATCACATGTCTCCTCCTTCTCTCTCAACGTCTACCAACTAGATCCACACACTACCCTCTCCTCCTCCTTTCGGATTTCTAAGAGCAAGGCTGAGTTCAAACACAATGTTCAATCCCACTTTTCCTTACTTCACACTCTCATACATTACCGCTTCATTGGCGCCTCTAAGAAGATTTCAAGCTTAATGTGGAAACTGAATCTACCAAGATGAACATCTTATCATCACAATTATTAATATTTCCGTACGTAAACACGGACTACATGCTAGTTTTAACTAAAAGAATGTGAGAAAATATTAATGTTGGTGGAAGATCATTGCAATTAGACAGTTGGATTGTGAGATCTGGGTGGTAAATTTTTGGAGTGTGGAACGTGTCCAGTACAAGTGTGGAATTAATGCATGTGTCCATTGCATTCAAGCCACCCTTGGGCAGTGAGATCCAATTAAAAAATACCCCATTTTATTGAAAGAGTGTGATGAAATTAATATTAGCATCGGTGAAGGATCATGATGATTGAATGGTAGAATTTGGATAATGGAGTGGTAAAGGTAGGTAAAACCTAGGGAAGAGAGTACCGAACCATACTGGCCAGTATGTACTATACCGATATGTGCATCGGTATCAAAATTCCAATATTTCGTACAGATTTAAATACCGGCCGCACTGGTTGATTTCGGCCGGTACCAAAAAAAAAAGCCTTTTTTTTTTTTAGTTTTGTAATTTTCAACCTTTTGTAAGGGTAGAATGGTAATTTATTTGCATTAACTTATTTGTATTAGTATTTTTTTTTTTTTTCTAGTATACAATGAACAATTAAATTTTTTTTTATGTTGTGTTTTTCTTTTCTTTTCTTTTCTTTTAGTTGATGCTAAAGTCTAAAACCATGAATAATTTGTTCTAAATTGAGGTAATGTTTTATGGTAAAATTTATTATTATTATTATTATTATTATTATTATTATTATTATTATTATTATTATTATTGATGAGGATAGTTCTAATAGGATGAATGAACTCGTCAGCATTTCATTGTGTGCTAAAGGGCATAAGCGATGCCACCTCAAAGCAGACGTCTCCAACTTCGGCCCCCGATAATTTTACAGGACGATTTGGGAAGCCAACGGAATGAAGCTGACGAAGCTAATGAGGCCCATGATGGGCCAGGTAAGGCCTCGCTTGGCCTCCACGCATGAGTATGTAAGGAAAAACCTTGCGCATCACGATTACCCCAGACTAAGAGGGTTCCCATAAGGAAAGGATCCCTTGAAATGCACGTGGTAAGGAAAATCTTCCCTACAAGAAAAGATCATCTCCACCAAGGAATGAATGTCAACTTCACACTACTATAAAAACCCTAAAGCCCCCATAAACCAAGGTACACATAATTTCCCCTAACTCTGACACTCTAGAGTTGTGAAAAAATTTTCTGACTTAACCTTCGAGGATTTTTGGCCGGTGCTACACTGATACTCTCTTAAGGTCTTCTTATTCTGTGTTATGCAAGTGTTATTTTGAGCATGTGAGGACCGTGTGACTTATTGACAATTTCAGCATCATCAATTATTATTATTATTATTATTATTATTATTATTAAAAAAATAGCGGTAAACCCGAAACGATATACCGGTATTGACCAATACCAAAATATATTGTTCCACTGGTCAAACTAGTACAGCCTTTGGTACGAGATTGACTTCCTTAGTAAAACCTAGTCAAAGTTAATTAAACTTGGTCAAATACTCTTGATGAAACTTCATATTTTTCTCTAGAATTTTTGTGAAATTGGGGCTTTTCTAAATTTTCATGTCTTTCCTATTTTGGGTTTCAAAAAGGCAAAACAAGGTAGCAACATGTTAAAATTCTCCAATTAAAGGTTCCAAATCAATCCATCCAATTCGAATAGTACCTCATTTGTTAATTTCCATAACGCATCAATTATTATAGCAACTAGTAGCAAAAACTAGGAAGGCAACATACCTAGTGGCAATAAGCCTTTTGGAGGGTATGCGAACAACTTTACCACCACAAAGACTAAGCCCCTAAATTTAATCAGAATTAACACCCCCCCCCCCAATATAGTGCACAACCAAGCCAAGTGAGTTAATTATTTCACAATGTTTAAAGAAAAAAAATCTAAAACCACAAATTTTTTCATAATTTATTGTTGTTGAGGTTCTTTTTTTTTTTTTTTTTTTTTGGAGCCCAACAGGAAAAAGGAGCCCATCAACATGAGCAGAAAGGAGTTAGAAAGTGGATAGAAAAAGCCATTAAGCCCAAGCGGCAGGAACAATGAATTATAGATCCATGAAGCAAGAAAATGGACCTTGAAAAAGTAAATGGGCCTGAAAGGGGCCAGAAGGAGAAAAATAGCAAACCATGGGCAATGGATGTAGAAAGAGTGAGAACGGGCTACGCCTGTCATGGCAGGCCCAAAGTAAAGTAAGTACAAGGCAATAGGTAAATCTATTGAGCCTTAAGGATGAAGTGTGGAGCAGTTGGGCCAATGAAGCCCAATGAATTAATAAAGGCCCATGGGAAGCATGAAATTAGAAAGGGCCAAGGACGCCCAAAAAGAAAGTAAATGGGACTTGGGAGTCCGCAGGCAAACATGGCAAAAAGGTTCAGTGGGCTTATTAGACCATTAGAAAAGAAAACAGATAGCGGGCCCAAAGAGGTCCAATAGTCCTGAGTCAGTAATGTCGCGACAGAAGCGGTAGAATGGTACAGCAGAAGGTAACAGCAAGACCTCAAAGAATAAAAAGCGGCAGAAGGAAAAAAATGATAAGAAGAAGCCCGTGATCGAGCAAAAGCCCAGACCCTAAACAGCAAGACAATAAAGAAATTAGAGAAACAACCCACGCCACAAGAAGTTAAAGGCAAACAGCAAGATTAGCAGACAAAACTTCGTACCGCGGCAAACGCATGAGCAACCGGCAGATTTTGGATGAACATAGAAGTGAAGCACGCGCAAGACCCAGGCCCCACCAGCCTGTACCCAGCCAATACAGAAAGAGGTGGGTCATGGGTCAAAGGTAAGGGGGCGTGGTCTAGCGGTAGGGAGAGGGGAAAACCTATTTTGAGGTTCTTGCTCAGGCTCCTTTTGGGGGAAGTGTCCTACTAGGATGACATGTCATCCCAGCTGAGTTGGAATCGCTAAGTGCATGCCATGAGGGACGGAGAGAGAGAGAGCACCCACACTGTGGCAGATAAGAATGTCACGGCAAGCAAACAAACAAAATGGTTGGTCCTCGCCTGGTGATGTGGGATGACGCGGCCAACGCAGGTAAGTAGCGCTGGCTGGGCACCTAACCAATCAATAATAGTCGGCAAGGACACACACACCAGACAAAGACGGTTAGAGAGTAAAAAAGTAAAAGCCAAACCTCGGCAGGCACTATATAAGGACACTCACTGTGCACGAGAAGGGGGCGGTAAAATTGGCCTAGGAGAGAATAACACTAACTAAGGAAAAAAAAAAAGAGAAAGAAGAGAAAGGTTTAGAAAACAGAGAAAAAGCATAGAGAACGAGGTTGCAGGCATGCACCAAATAGGTTGATTCCTCTCTCTCCCTCTTAAACCCACGCTCTCTACTATCAGCAACCTGGGTACGAGTCATCTAGGACCGCTCCCACAAAGCCACTAATCTCTCCTCCAGAGAAGTTATTCGCATTGAGGAAACGTCGTTTCCTTCTTGGCTTAGACCCCTTAACATATCGCGGCAGACCAGCATTCATTCTAATTTTATAAGCTCACCAGTACTTTCTTTTCCTTCCTTTGTATTTATTTCTTTTGTATTCATTTTTCCTGCTATTTCACTAAGATACATGTTCCTTGCAATGTCTTATTATTTAAATAAAGCAGACGAACCTCTTTGTCCTCTTCGTTATATTTGCTTGCTGTAATCATCTTAAGTAGGTCTGCCTGCCACAGACATATAATATAAATCACGATAAAACGGGACGTGGCTTACGCACAAGCCAGACCAAGGTGAGTTGCAATTGGATTAGTCCCAACTCTTCAATCCAGAACATTTTGGGCCTAGCACGGCGGGAGGTAATCCAGCCCAACGTTGCACAAAAAGCCCACCACAATTGTCAAAACTATAATGTGGTAGAGTGCGAGTGGCGGAGAAAAAAATAGTGGGCCCATATATTAGTGATAGACAAACTACTATCAGTCTACCACGTCAAAATTGTTATAAGAAATTGTGAAATAGTTTATGGCCATAGAACCAATCATGTTTGGAAAGTTGTACTCCACTTTTACCATCCAAGCCACATAATAAGACAAAAGAAGGTGTTGAAAAACAATATCTCTTACAAATTGTGACTTAAACAGTGGTATTTGTTACAAGAACAAAATACACAATATCCACAACCTAAATGCTATAATAAAATTTATGAGAAAAGAGTGATTTTTTATTATGGGATAACATCACACATTAATAAATTTGTTCAATCATTATACAAATGAGCACTTGCTCCCTTTATATAGATAACTAAAATATATGCTATTAGAAATATGTTAAGGAGTAAATGAGAAATTGATTCATATTGTGTCTACTTGAGCATGGATTTAAAGTAGTGAAAATCATTGAGTCCCACAAAAGTAGGAATGGCTACAGGCGTGTATCACAAAATCCTACACCAGACCCGAACCCACTTCGAGTTTTATTTTTAAAACCCAAACCCAACCCTACTATTTTGCGGGTCAGATTGGGTAGGATACCCACAGGTCAAGTAAAATTGCCATGCATACACAAAAGAAAGAAAATAGATGATATGATTTTATATGCTCATGAGTTGGACATTGGGTTAAGCTTAGGCATGTGTGGACTAAGCCCTATCTTGTCCTTTTTTCTTTTTTTTTTTTGAGTCAATAAGTCCATGTACAGTAGTTTTTCCTAAACAGTGTATATGTTTATTAACATATTTATTCATAATCCCTCAATCATAAAAACAACTTTTGACTAAAAAAACTTTCGAAGAGAAATATTTTTGTGCAGAAAAATAGAATCAAAGAGAGAGAAAAAGACATAGTTTAGTTCGTTGAGCAAGGATCTTGTAGTACTTCTTCTCCATGTTGTTGATCATTTAATCCTGAAGACAGAAGTCTGCGAGTCTCTAAACACTACTGAATGTGGGACAGTGCGAAATCTGTTTTAAGGAAATTGTACCAAATCTGCATCATTTATTCTTCACACATTTGGTCTGTGAGTTATTTAATTATTGTACAAATTTCTTCTTTTATATTAAATATAATTGTATTATTTTTTATTATTAGATTTGTCTGTTATTATTGTTTACATAATCAATAAAATAAATTAATTGTTGAAGTATATCCACCAAATGCGACTAAGAGATGTAGATCTTTGGCAATGAGTTGGATTGTGCACGCTTTCTTTAAGTTTAGATTGGCCTAATATTTCTAACATCTCTCACTTGCATATTGCGAGCACAAAACAATTAGACTTCTCTCATATTAATTTCTGAAATCTTTCACTTGAAAAATACTTAAGTAGTTTAACTTCAACATTTTAAATCATATACTTTATAAATTATAATAATGTATATCCTCGTCTGTCTCCATTAAAACTCGTAGTTCAATTTGTTAATTTGGGTGGGGAGAGGTTCTATTCTTTTTGGAATGTCTCCTAGTTATAACATTGAGGTATTTATAGGAGGCAAATCTAATGGAAAGCAACGCAAAGTGGAGAAAGCCTTCCAAACACACTCAGATCTCTCTCTCTCTCTCTCTCTCTCTCTCTCTCTCTCTCTCTCTCTTATTGGTGTCTGCTGCTAGAAAAGACGAGTCATAATCAAAGTAAGAGTAACCCCAAGGCGATCCATATAGCTTAAAAGCAACTGTAAGACCAAGTAAGTAATGTTTATCCTCACTGTTACCTGTTTTAGCTTTGATGTTATCTATATGTGCGTTTACAAAACTTCCATGTTTTTGCACAATATGAATAATAATATCCTTAAGCCACAGAGTTAGATAGAACTAGAAGTAACTCTGCAATCTAACACTCCACTAGCTGTCGTATTAGCGAATAGAACGCACATATCTACAAATCTATAATGGTACGCGGAAGATCACCTGCATATGCATTCTAAAAAGGTCAAATAGCATCACAGAGACTACACAGTTGAACATGATACTGCAGGGTCTCATCTTATATTCTGATTTTTTTTTTTTTTCTTTCTGATCTCTGGTAAAAAATATATACTTCTATGCTTTTACTGACTTGCTTATTGTCTAACCCTTTGTTTTTTCCTTTCAATTTCTTCCACCTGAAAAAAAAAAAAAAAAAAAAAAAAAAAAAAATCCCACACACACAAGTAATGCTAAAACTAGAGATTTGTTTACGTCACAATTCGTATTTTCACAACACGTATTTCACAACTCTTTTATGATATCTTTACAATTCGTATTTTCACAACACTTTTTCACCCACACGTATTTCTACAACACTTAAACAACATTATTAAAAACCTCTTACTAAATGGGTCCTAAGCTAGCTAGAAACACAACCTCCTGATAATGGTTAAGTCTACTGCTGAAAAAATAGACTAGACACCTACTATCTTTTTTTTTTTTCCTTCTTCTTCTTACTCTAGAATTCTATGAATGGTGAAGATATCATAAAAAATTATTGTTGTTCGCACACCTACCTGTCTAACTAAGAAAGGAAGATAAATAAACTTCCAGTAGTAACGGACGGTTGTCATTACTTTATTTTAAGAGCAAAATATTTAGAATTTAAAAAGGGAACCCTTTTGAAATAGGCAATCACACAATAAAAAGATCTGACTCACGTCCGAATGTGCATTTGCAAAATGTAAAAAGATTAATTATAGTGATAAAACACAAAGTCAAAAGAATCATCACGTGGTCAAATCATGAACTCCTCACTCAAGGTGGGTGTTAACCATGGTTCCTCTTTGCAAATTGGAATTACCAGTCAAAAGTATAGATAAGAAGTGGCTAAGATTTTTTTTTTTTTTTTTTTTTGGATAAGAAGTGGATAAGATATATGCATAACCGTGCCATATATGTCGAATTCAAATAATATTGTGAAAATTAAACAACAAAAGAGATAGTATAAATAAAGAAACAAAAATTACTTTTAAGTTCTGTTACGAAAATAAAATGTGCAAAATTGGGGGTTTTGTTGAAACCAAACATTATAATAAGTAACTAAAAAATATTTAAAATTAATAATTAAACTTGTTCAAGTTACTTTAAAATTTTGGTATTTGAGTTTTAATTGTAGTACTGTAATATTTTTAATGAAATTCTATTTAAATAAAATACTTGTGGGTTATGTGACGAATTCGATCACATGGTGTAAATCTTGTGTTTGTCGATTCTCAGGGAAAAAAAAATAGTGTTTGTCGAAACCATAATTGGACCAAATTATTTTTCATAATTTTAAATAGTTTTGATATCCCCACGTGAAAAAAGGAAAAAAAAATTAAACAAAAATATATAATCTATATATATATTAAAAATCGAAGCCTCTGAAACTCCCACAATTTTTCACATCATCATTTTAATTTATAATTTTTTTTAATTTTTAAAACTAAATAGTGAGAGAGTCCTAACAGGAGTCTCTCTCCTTCTTTTTTTCTCATCATTTTAATTTATAAAAAATTTTAATTTGTTAAATTAAATAGTGAGAGAGTCCTAATAGGAGTCTCTCTCTTTTTTCCTTAATCCTAATAGGAGTCTCTTTTTTTTTTTTTCACATGAGACTTTTTTTTTTAACCTAAAGTGAGCCCTTAAAAAAAAAAAACTAACATGAGGTCTAATTTAAAAAAAAATTATTTTTAATCCTAATTCTAATGTAAGTCTTTCAAAAAGTTAAAATTTTCAGTTTTATATTATATATAGATAATAACAATAATGTGGCAAGCTCTAAGAATACGAGAATGTAATTTGTAAATCTACTATCAAGATAACATAGATTAAATTGGTAGTGAATAGTAGATATAATTGCAGTTGAATATTATGTAAAGTTATCACCATAGAATAGCCCACATCGAAATGTGTTATGTAAAACCAATGATATGAAAGAAAAAGAATTTTTCTAAATCATTGTGTGTACACAATGTGAGCACACGTTAGAATTTATCCTCTTTGGGAAGCCAGACCCGCAAGGATTATCCCTCTTGGCGCGAGTGATGGGAAGTGGCAAGCGTTGCACTTGGACCAGCAGTCCCACATCGGCTAGAGGGCGCTCCCACTCATGGTTCATAAGGCTCTGGACCTCCCATGAGTGTACATTTACTCCCGTATGCGATCGCATACGAGGGTAAACGTACACTCATAGGAGGTCCAGAGCCTTATGAACCATGAGTGGGAGCGCCCTCTAGCTGATGTGGGACTGCCGGTCCAAGTGCAACGCTTGCCACTTCCCATCACTCGCGCCAAGAGGGATAATCCTTGCGGGCCTGGCTCCCCAAAGAGGATAAATTCTAACGTGTGCTCACATTGTGTACACACAATCATTATATTGAAGAAATTAGTTATTTTCATTCATTTTCAAATTATATATTTTTAAAATTTAAGTCATATACTTTTAAGTAAAATAAGTACTTTTATTTTTATTTAACTATCCCGTGCATCGCACGGGTTAGCGATTAGTATATAATAAAAGTATTATCCTAAATGTGATTGTGTCAAGTAATCGTCCTCTCCATTTTTTTTTATTTTTTATTTTTTCTAGATAAATTACATGGATAGGTTTTTCTTTTCTATCTATTTACACAAAGATTTGGTCCATAACATGCTTCCATTATATAACTTATAAGGGAACCCTTTTTTATTAACTATCATATTCTTCATTACATTTGTTTTCAATCTAATTAATTTGTGCATATTGCACGTGCAAGCAAACTACTAGTAGAGAAGGGGGAAAAATCATATTGCGAACGTCTACTTTTCTTTTTCTTTTTCTTTTTTTCTTTTATAAGTTGTGAGCGTCTACTCAATGAACTTTTTTTTTTTTTTTTTTTTTGAGAAGAGTACTCAATGAACTTTAATGTGTAAGGCATAACTTTTATTACTATTATAAGATAATCATCTCTCTTTCTATAAATGTGTGTGTGTATATATATATATATATATATATATATATTATAAGATAATCATCTCTCTTTCTATATATTTATATATATATATATATATATTTCATTAGCTCCTGGGAAGGTAAAATAAAAAGAGGCTCAACTCTAAAATAAATAAATAAAAATCACAGTTAAAAAAAAGAGTATGTCTACGTGACAATCACAGTTAAAAATCACAGTTACAATCACAACAATTTTTACCACAATTTATTTTTGTGACAAATTATAAGTGATGAAAATAAAATGATAATAAGTTCATAATTCTACCATTCATTAGTCCTAATTACGACAAAATTGTAAAATTAGTTAGGGGAGTAGACTTACTCTTTTAAAAAAAAAATACAAATGTATGCTATTTTGGGTGGGCCTTTACAGTCTCCGAAGTATTGCACTTGACAGGAATGTATGGTTGCAGTTTTAGAGGATGTACGACAATATTTGAAAAAGTAGAATCGATGCAATATGAAAGAAACAAAAAGGTTGCTTTTAGGGAAAACCAGTTCCATTTATTTCAGAGATCGAATCGAATATGTGATAGAGTCCGAGTGCATGCTTTAAAAATCAATCATTTTTCCAGGATTTGTTGGCATGGGGATATGTGGAGAACCATAGAGAGACCCCTCAACTGTCAGTCAGATGCATGCCTTGTCAATTTAGTTCATGATCTTAATAATTAAAGTTGTGCATTGACCAGAAACTAGTTTGTTGAGAAGGATAGAAATCTCATACAACATAGATACACCAAAGTTTCATAACAAAGTCTTGACCGGAAATTATTAATTTGGGCAATATTGCTTTTTTTTTTTTTTTTTACTTATTACAAACAATTTATTATTTAAAATTTTTTGTAAAAAGATTATGCATGTTACTTTATTCATAATACATAAGAGTAAAAAAGACTTTTGAATGACTAAAGTATAAGGTTAAAGTGGACATTAATCTTCATGTATTGTTTAAAGCGAAATATATAAATTTAAAGTTGTGTAGCTTAACTGGTTGGTATCTTCTAGTGTTTTCAATGAAAATTTTTACCACAAGGTTGGAGCTCTAAAATATTATATAAATACAAAATTAACCACGAAGTTGGAGCACTAGAAAAACAATTTTAATAATTAAAATGATTTTATCATATCTAGCTTGATTTTATGGTGGTTTAATATTTTAACATATAGCCATTACATATTCATGGTGTATTAGAAATTTAGAATGTAGAACCGTAGACAGATTAGACTTGGTACAATATTGTTTCCACATATATTTAACATTTGGACATTAATTATAATGTCCAAATGGTGCAAACTTGCTTTGGATATTGGCCATATCGAATCATCGATCTACATGTATAAATGAGCAAAGTGGTGAATCCAACTTGAAAATCATAGTCTAACCAAATATTTATGTATTATATATATATATATATATATATATATATATATATATATATTCCTCTTACAGGTGATTAACAACAGGATGGATGAGAGATTACTCGGAGCAGAACCAGAAAATATTAGAAATCTGCCAAGGAGAATTTGGGTGGAATCGAAAAAAATATGGAGGATTGCATTTCCTGCTATGTTAGCCAGGGTTACTCAATTTGGAATGTTTGTGGTAACACAGGCATTTATAGGGCATCTTGGTGAAGTGGATCTTGCGGCTTATGCACTCATTCAAATTCTAACTGTACGATTTGTAAATGGGATACTGGTGAGTTTCTTTATCATACCTTTTTTTTTCCTTCTTTTGTTTGATATTTGGGAAAATTATATTTGTACCAACCTTTTCTTTTCTTTTTTTTGGGTATCAGTATACTCTTAACTAACTTTCAAATTATATAACATCTATATATTAGCTCAACTAATAAAGTCTCTAATAGTTGAATAAGAGATCTGAAGTTCAATCCATACCTACACCAAATCCACACCTACACCAAAAGCCGATTGGTGTCTTGATCTGATAATAAAGAGTTATCATCAGTAGCAGACGCCATAAGTTGAAACTCTTTAAAAAAAAAAAATCAAAATGGAATTCAATTAAAGTCTAATTTTTCAGTCAAAAAAAAAATTTCAATATATATATATATATATATATCACCCTAATATATTTTTGGCCAATAAATTGGCACCCAATCTTTTCTCAAAATTTTAAATCATATCTCCTAAAATGATACTATAAGATTAATTATTCAATACTTTCATAATATAGTGACGGGGTACCTTCTTTTTTTTTCTTTTTTTTTTACCATTGCATCTTGAATATTATACTCTCATAATATTGAGACAGTTTACCATAAGTGAAATTTTAATTCTGTTCTCAACATTATTCAAAAAATTAAGATGCTGCTCCAATTTAAATTATATTACTAAAATCTAAAGATTTAAAGGAATTTTCATGAATTATTTTTAATTATTCAACCATCTACCACAATTTTTGGTTCTAATAAAAACTTGGTCTTACACGATATCCTTCCATCATATAACTTAAGATTTTTTTTTTTTTTTTTAATTTTCAATTTCAGGATATTATTAGTCAAATATTTTCTTCAATACAAATAAATTTTAATTAATCAATCCGTGCATGACTCGAGCATACTACTAATAAAAGGAGAAAGAAGAGTAACCAGACAAATTCATTCTTGCCTCACATACAAATAAAATTAGACCAATAGAGACATGTTTCTAAAATAAGGAATGTGCATTTTTGAAAATATTTTTTTTCTAATTTCTTTGTAATAGTCAATTGAGAATTTACAGAACCAACGCTAAAATTTTGGAACTAAGGCTTTATTATTTACCGATGGGTTTATGAAAGAATGATTCTATCAATCTGTAACACAATTTTGCCTCCATTTTAATTTTCATATTTTAGTTGGGCATGTCAAGTGCAACTGAGACTCTTTGTGGGCAAGCATTTGGAGCAAGGCAACACCACATGATGGGCATCTACTTGCAAAGGTCATGGCTTATAAATGTTGTTATTGCAACTATCTTGCTCCCTGTCTTTATCTACTCAGCTTCCATCTTCAAGCTACTAGGAGAGGAAGATGAAACATCAGATGTCGCTGGATATATCTCTTTATGGTTCATTCCAATTCTCTACTATTTCGCTTTTGGCTTTAGCGTCCAGAAGTATTTACAAACGCAGCTCAAAAACCAAATTGTCGGATGGCTATCTGCTATTACATTTGTACTTCATGTTCTTTTGTCATGGATTTTTGTGAGCAAACTGAACTGGGGGATTCCTGGTGCAATGAGTGCGATGATTATATCTTATTGGTTAGTGTTAATTGGAACATTCGTGTATGTCTTTGGAGGTTGGTGTCCCAACACATGGACAGGTTTCTCACTAGCTGCTTTTCAAGATTTACTACCAGTATTGACGCTCTCACTATCCTCAGGTGTCATGCTTTGGTAACTCCATGTCCTTCACTAAATTACTTCATCTCAATTCTTTTTTTGCCCACCATTTTTTTTTTTTTAATTTTTAAATTCAATAGTTAGAACAATAGAGGAGCAGACAATGTTACGAGGAATACATTTTATTGCATCATTCCTTGTATGGCACAACAAAATTTTTACATTCTTAAGCATTTTTATATTCACTCTATGCTAGTTCCTTTCTCATTCCTTTTACATTTTCCTTTGTAACTCTTTTATCATACTGTTATCATCCCCTTTCTCTTTTCTTTTCTTTTTCTTCACTTCCCCAATAGCTTGGAGTTTTGGTACAATGCTGTTTTAATCTTATTGGCGGGATATGCGCAAAACGCTACGGTTGCAATATCTGCATTTTCCATTTGGTAAGGCCACATTGATTCTCATTTTAAGTTTCTTACTAGATTTGGTATACTAGAAATGTCCTAAATTAAACCGACATTGTTGCAGCCTCAATATCATTGCTTGGGAATTAATGGTTTTCCTTGGCTTCCTAACTGCAGCAAGGTATTGCTTTGCTCTTATTACCCTTTTTTCTTGTTGATGACTGACATTGTAATCCAGTTTCTCTTAAAATGATAGATTAACATATTTCCTTTGTATAGCGTCCGGGTTTCAAATGAACTAGGGAAAGGAGATGCTAAAGCTGCAGTGTTCTCCGTTAAAGTCATCTCCAGTACTTCAGTTATTCTTGGAGTGTTCTTTTGGATTCTATGTTTAATATTTGGTCATAAACTCGCTTACTTGTTCACAAGTGATGAGGAAGTTGTAGCATATGTGTCGAGCCTCTATATCCTGCTAAGTTTGTCAATCTTACTCAACTGTGTCCAGGCAGTACTTTCAGGCATGTATTTCAGTTTAATACTATGATGATAGTGAAAGATCAAACTATCGTTCATGCACCTTATAGATTGGCAAGTTCTTTAAAAGTGTAAACATGGGTGCTCTTTCCACTCCAATTTTTCTTAATCTATAACTTCTGTTTTGCAGGGGTGGCTGTGGGTGCCGGTCGGCAAGGTGTGGTTGCATATGTTAACATAGGTTGCTATTATCTGATTGGGATCCCAGTAGGAGCTATTCTTGGATATGTGGCCAAACTAGAAGTAGAGGTAAGAAACCTATTTCTCGTTTTCAAACTCCGAGTCATCAACCATCAGTTCCCATGAGATTCTTTTCCCTGTTGAAATTTGAGCTTAGTATTATAATATTGGATTTTAATAACGTCAGTTTACATAATCATTTTGAATTATTCTTAGCTAATTGATGGAGGAATATATTCTTAACTTATCTGTTCTTAATAAATTATGCAGGGCCTCTGGATTGGAATGATCCTTGGTGTGGTAATGCAATCACTCGTACTTGGTTACATAACCTTTAAGACTGATTGGAATGACCAGGTAATTCAAATGTATATATTGCAAAAGCCATGATCAGCATCAATTATTTTGATTTACATGAATATCATCAGAATGACAAATGCATTTCGTAACCCCTTTTTCTTTTTTCTTTTTTGTGTTCTTCTAGGTGAATAAAGCATCAGAACGTTTGACTAAGTTGTTCTTGAAACCTACCGAAGGAAGTTCTATTGAAGAACCACTGAATGTATGAACAGTTCAATTTCTCTAAATTGTATTCGGTTGATTGAGATTGAACCACTGGAAGTAGTTCATTTGAAATTATTTGATAAAATCTTGATTTTTCATCCCAGCCAGCTGATACAACATTTAACTGCATTAGCAAACCAATCATCTTTTTGCCCTATGTTTTCCCTTGACATACACCTCTGGAAAATAACGTTCTTAATTGAGACACAGTGATTAAAGAAATGGTTCTTCAAAACCCTATTCATATTACTTCTTGCTGCTTTAAAAACAAAAACCAACACAAAAATAAAACAATACAATACAATACAATACAGACTGGAAAGGAGCTATCAAAAAACATAAAAGGAAAGCAAAAGGAAAGGACCGGAAAAAATATACACAAAATGCAGCCGCACATGAATCTGAGGCACTTAAAGCTTGTACTCTTTTTAATGTACTATTAAGATTGCAAAATTTTTATATGTCATGGCTATTTGAAGAACAGAATCTTCCGTGTGGTTTTGGAAATATGATAGAACAACTTATGCATAAAAAAAAATTAAAAAAAAATATAAAAAAAAAAAAGCAGAAAATAGAAAAAATGGGAAGGATCAGTGAACTAATGAAACTGAAGTACACTTATCTTTTCAAGAGGTTGTATGCTGGTAAATCTCTCACGTTGATGACATCTTCAAGTGCAAGCTCACGCTCTAACTGAGTTCTTGTAGACTTCAAAACGTCCTGGAAATCCAAAATAATATTTACAACCAACAGCAGTTTGATTAAGGAGAGAACACAATTCATACATCAAATCAAATGGACAGGATATAACTTTGCTAAAATGATTTACATTGAATTCCATATAAGAAGCACGCTTTGCAAGCCACTGAGCATCCATCATATGAAAGGCTACACAATAGAGATTATCAAATGCCATTTCATCTTCCCCAAGCAGTTCCAAAAAGCGAATTCCTGCTAGAGCAGTTGGCTTTCCTGCAAAAGAAAAAAACATAACCCCAAATACATCATAAATGGAGCATTAAAATCAAATGCTTTGAAGAATTCCTAATCTAAGATGTTAATTTTTCATAAATGGAGCTTTCGAATCAAGTGTTTAGAAGAATTCCTAATCTAAGATGTTAAGTCTGTTTGGCATCAGACAACTAAAAATAAGTGTCATGCCCAACCACAAAAATGTGTTTGGGGTAGGCTTTGTAATAAATAACCTATTGCAGCTGAAACATTTTTTCAGCATCTGGTCAGTCATGAGAGGAGCACAGCTGTTAGACAACATGTGAATATTCTTCATTTGAGAAATGCATATTACCTGATTGAAGATCCAACATTTGCGCCAACATAAAAGAAATATTGATCCCAGCTACAGCAAAGGGATATTCCCACTCAGCTCTAGTTCCATCTTGTTTGTGTAACAATCTTTGGAACGATTCCTGTAGAAGGAAATATCATGATATTTTTTAGCTTAATTCCATTGTTGGTCCCTGAAGTTTGACCCATGAGCAATTTTAGTCTCTGAAATTTAAAGCAATCACTTTTAGTCCCTTAGATCATCACTCCATATGGACTAAAAGCGATCATTTTAAGTTTTTAGGGACTTAAAATGATCACTTTAAACTTCAAGGACTACAATTTCTCATGAGCTTAAGTTTAGAAACCAGCTGTGCACTTTGGCCTAATTTTTTATGAATGAAATAATTTCATAGCCAACAAAAAGAGATTACAATCAGTTCAAACAACCTCCAGACGCAAGCAGCTGATGAGTTGCACACACAATACAGAAACAAAGGAGATAACTCCAACACATACAGAAACTCCCCATCTACTACAATAGATTCTATATAATAGTATTAGGAATGTTCTGAAGACCTCCAACACATGCTCTAACATCATCTCTAATAGCCTTCACAAGGCCCTCTGTTTTCAGTTAAGCCTTTCCATATATTTTTGCATTAACCAAAATCACCATCTATATGTACATATGATTTCACACAGAAAGTCCACCACTCCCCAAAATATAAATGTACACACGGAAATGTTCTCAGTTCTCACGCAGACACATAAGCAAGCAAAGTGATTATCATTGTTAAAAGCACCAAAGCAACTATGTGAAAGGCATTGCCCTTCTTAGTCTCATCTTTGTAATTGTCCAAAAATACGCCTGATACATAGATCCCAAAGCAATATTGAAACAGTGGTATATGATGTTAAAATAGAAAATTGATAACCCTTTTACTCCCTTAATATTAGCACAGTTCTTTCTACAACTCTTAACTGCTTATCAGGCTTCTTTTGCTGCAAGGATCAAAGTAAGATTCCTAGAATTCATACACGTTAGCACCCACTTTTCCCCGGCGAAATTCCAACTTCTATACCATTTCATCTTTCTAACTCTTTTCTGGATCAATTGCTAAATTAAACCCACAAAATTTATTCCACAATAATCTCTCTTCTCTCGACCTCTCTAAATTGAAGTTTGGGTTTTACACTCCTTCAACTTCAAGAGTATGGAAGATCACCAAAAAAATTATGACTAAGAGAGTAGTTTTCTATGCTATCTTTTCAATCCAAGATGCAGGATTCTTTAGTTTTGGGAGCATTGAGCATTTATAGTCACGTCCCAGTGTGCCAGCTCTCCTTTTCTTTTTTCTCTAAAGTTTTGCTCAATTTTTCCTTTTTTTCTTTTGAAATGATTTCTCTTGTTTGTGTGCCTACTATTTATAGAGCATCTTACAGTATGTGCAGGAGACTAGTCTGATAAAAACAAAAACCAACATTAAGTAGACAAATACAAGTAAAGATGCCCTGTAATACCAAACTTCAAAGCAGGGGACGCACAGAACCAATAAGTAGAAGGATTAATCTATAGGCCATGTCCAGTAAAACTCTTATTCCATTAGGATTCCCTATAAACAAGAACTTTGAATGCATATTTGTGCCATACACTGCACCCCCAAGAGAAACAACCCCTAATGCGAATGCATAAATCTCTTTTCTTTTTTTTCTTTGGCTGGATTTTTAATCTCTCAAAAAATACCAATTTATGTTCGTTTCCTCTTCTTTGATTGGTCTCATGCATGGGGATTTACTTCTACAGAATCCATTTTGCTGTTTTTAGATTCACTTTCTTCTTGTACATAAGTTTTTTTTTTTTTTTTCTTTTGTTGTTTGTACATATTTCATTCGTGTCAATGAGATCTAGCTCAACTAACACCTCCTCCCTTTGTAAGTGCTAGGTCTGTGAGGTTATGAGTACAAGACCTACTAAGTGCATTGCAACTTACCAATAAAAAAAAATACCAATAAATGTTCGCTAAGATATGAAAATGACGGATACACCATAGACCACCATGCTTCAAAAATCACAAGTTTTGGTATAAACTCAAGGTTATTTCCAAACAAAGTAATGCCAAGATCTGCCTTAACAGAACACTACACCCAAATAGAGAAGGTAACTGGAACTGTGTCATGTGATGAAATGCAAAATAAAATATAAATACTACTGGTATCAGGAAATACAAAGTACAATGTGAACGAAGAAAAGCCAAATTTTCCTGTTTTGAGGTAGAATCTTTAGGAATTCAGCACTTAATGAGGGTTCTTGACAAGATTTTGAGGGATTCTTGAATATGGTTTGATGTTTTTTTTTTGTTCTTTTTGATAAGTAATAAAAATATATATATCAAGAGTCACTCAAATATACAGGAATTATACCAGGGTGAAACAATCAATTACAAAAATTGCATAAGTCTAATAAATCAACAATAGAAAAGAAAGAAAGGTTCCTCAAGGCAGTAAGCCAGTCCAATAAAGTTCGGAAAAAGAAAAACTTGAGATCAGGCATAATGCTCAGTATCTTCAAAACTTCTGCTATTCCTTTCCCTCCAAATGCACCACATCCGACAATGTGGGATAATCATCCAAATGTGACCATTTCAATGACGACCAAATTGACCTTGCCAGCAAACTAGAAGCTCAACTACAGATTTTGGAATCACCCAAAAAACTTCCCAAACAAACCAAAAATCATGGACCACAAATCTGAAATGATGGAGCAATCTAGCAACAAGTGGTCAGCAAATTCACCATTACATTTGCACATATAACACCAATCTATGATCTTTACCTTTCTCTTCCTTAAATTGTCAATAATCAAAATATTACCCAAAGCTGCAGTCCATAAAAATAAAGCTACTCTCAAAGGGACCTTGCATCTCCAAATGATTTTCCAAGGGAAAAGAGATCAATAGTAGCAATATCAGTATTAGAGTCCAAAAGTAGGTAAAAACACCTACCTTAAAGCCCATTTTCTTATTCAGTTGCCAGTACATCTAATCCTTTCCAATCCCCCTAATTTCCGAATCATAAATGGCACTCATGAAAGTCATCAATGACTCTAATTCCCAATCTTGTATTGCCTGCACAAAGTGGAGATCCCAGTAAAAACCACATTGGTGAAATGCATAAAATCTGCCACACTGGCATCCTTATTACAGCCAAGTCTAAATAACTTGGGGTAAAAAACAGCAAGAGAAGTCTCGCCATACCATCGGTCTTGCCAAAATTTGATCAGTGTTCCATCCTCAACATCATAGTGAATGTGAGAAGACAAAGAAGGCCAGCCCTGTCTAATAGTTCCCCATAGACTAACACCATATGGACTAAGGACTGAGCAAGTACACCCCCCCACAAATTCACTACCATATTTCACCTCTATCACTCTTCTCCAAAGAGCATCTCTCTCAAAACCATACCACCAGAACCATTTTCCTAACAAGGTTCATTATAAAGGTTTAGAAAGTTAAGTAACATCATGGGATCTTGAATAATTTTGATGGTTGTTTGGTGTTAGACATTGAATAGAACAAGAAGCTATTACACTTAGGTAGGAGAAGGCAACACAGAACACATTCTCAAAGCTTAAAAGCTAGAATTTTATCAAAACCATCTTCCTTACATATGGAGAATGCATTTCCAAGATAAGATATAATTAAATAAATCGTACAAACAAATGAACAATGAGGCTTAAGAAAAAGGGGGCAGCATAAACTTACTCAACCAAAAGAATAAAATAAATATTTAATGTACATTAAAGGCAACAATACAGCTGATTACAGTGACAGTTGAGATTTATGCAAGTAGTACGTATATAAATATAGGGAAGTAAACATACTGGATATCTCTGAGCAAAAAAGATAAGATTTTCCAATGATATAAATCCCCCACCCCTGCAAATAGCGTTGAAAACTTCATGTTGAAAATATTTTTACAAAGGAGAAATCACAATGAAAACCAAATTTCATTGTCTAAAAATTAGTCCTCGTATAAAGTTCTCCTATTTACCTAAAATCTGTTGAAGGGTCAGAACCCTGCCAACCCATTTCCTTCCAAAGCTCAGATTTAAGAGATGGGAGCTCCCTTCCAGGGTAAGCCAATCTCCATAATTGTTTAAGTGCATCCTGCAACACAAATATTCAATTAATATTTACTTTTTTTTTTTTTTTGGTGAAGTAATATTCAGTTTATATTTACTTTAAAAAATTACATTTTAAATAAAAGATCCTTCTTTCTCTAGCAAGTCTTCTGCTTTTGTGGCTCTCAGTTCATAAACCCATCTCTATTTAAGCATCAAATTTGTACTGGATTACAATTAAGATATGTGCATAGATGTCTTTTAATTGAACAACATAAACTTGAGAATTATGTTTTGACTTATTTTCAATAAATTGACATGTCTCTAAATCCAGGTAATCCAAATTACCTTCCCTTTAAAAAAAGCATGAAACTATATGTTGAGACATAATCATAGAGAACACAAAAAAATTGAAATGACTTTCTATTGGAAAAATTTCCTAGACAAGTAGGTTGGTCAGCCCATAGTTTGAGATGATGAATGTTTAGCATCCATGTCTTGCATGCAACAGTGAGTGAATTGTCATTACAATAAAGTATAATAAGGCAACATGAACCAGACACAATAATTATATGATTACTATAATACACAGACTCAAAAGTACTACATATCAATGAAAAATAGATACTAAAGAAATAAATATATGATAAAGTCTGGATTCTACAACTTGATTGAAGGCATCCAACCATAAAATCTCAAAGAAAACAAAAAACAAGGACAGGTAACAAATGTTACTAAAACATAAAATAAAATAAAACAAATAGAAAGAAGCAAAACAAAACCAAAAAAAGAAGCCTACTTGATGCTCAACACGAGAACCATCAAAGGGGACTTCAAGCCTTTGCCGTAGATTCTGGAGTCTTTCTTCCTAAAATGAAACAAATTTTAAGCAGCAAAGATAAGTAAAGTAACAATAACAAGTACCCTCATATATTAAAAAAATAATAAAATTACTGAAGTAAATTAATGAATATTTTATAAAAAAACAAATAAAACTTTCCACATCAGATTATAGAGCATAATGAGTAAACAACTCCTGTGATTAATCGTCCTAGAAAGACCAAAAATGTATACTTACATAGATTTTTGTTAAAAAATATTAGATTGACCATTTCAAAAGGAAATTCCATCAACTTACTTTCAATTTCAACCTAGAAGGAGACAGAATAATAATAATGCATGCACCCAATACGTCTTGAACCCACGACCTCAACCTCCCCCACCCCCCCCCCCCCCTTTTTTTAATAAGTAAAAAAATTCTAATTGATATCAAAAAATAGAGTCACCTAAATACATAAGGAGTATACAACTTGGGATCAAACAATCAGTTATGCAAATTACATAAATCTATCAAATCAATAATAGAACATAAAGACAAACTATGCAAAACTAACATCCAATCCAACAAAGTTCTAAAGAAAATGAATTTGAGGTTTGGCATAGTTCTCTTTGTGTCCTCAAAGCTCTGAATGTTCCTCTCCCTCCATATACACCACGACCTCACCTTCCCCCTATAAATTAAAAGGTAAGGAGTTGCCAAATGAGCTAGAGTTCATTTGCTTCTGAGGGAAACAAGTTCACTTCATATCTCCAAAAATGAACAACAATATACATTGGTTTATTGATAATCTTGGTTCAGATTTCTTTGATGATTTTTAGAATAATGAGTAAGAGTCCATTTGGAAACAGCTTATTTTACTGAAATAAATGTAGATAAAGCTAAAAGTAGCTGAAATAGTACTGTGAAACTCATAAATAGTATGCGTTTGGATACCGCTTATTTTGCTGAAAACTAAAACTGAAAAAAAAATATAAAAAAATAATAATAATTTTTTACTGTGTTGCTACAGTGTTTGTCACTGTTTATTGGCCTAAAATCACTGTTCATGGCCAATGAACAGTGACAAACACGCTGACTTAAAAAAAAAAAGGGGCAAAACGCCCAAAACGTAGTCGCCCAAAACGCAATACAAACACACCCTATGTAATGGGACCCATGAATAGTAGCAAAAATAAACTAATTAATAAAAATAAAAATAAAAACTGTTTTTTTCAGTTTTTCCCAAACACAACCTAAATTCACCATTTCTTAAAAACTTAAATTTTGGAGACAATCAAAAATTTATCATGGTCTCAAAGCAAATAATCTAAAGGTCGAACTCTATCTTCACTCTACCTATCACTTAACAAAGTTAAATATCCAATGTGTTAGGTTCCACTTATTACGGGGGAGGCTTGGACAATGAATAAGAGTAGTGTTACAATAATCGTTAAATGATGGGTAAATTGCAAATTACACCCCTAAAGTTTAGGAGTGTTTGAATTTTACACCCTGAAATTTCAGAATTTAGATTTTCCCCCTGAAGTTTGAGGATGTTCGGATTTTTTTTTTTTTTTTTTTTTTTTTGATAGGTAATCAGAGAACTATTAATGAAAAAATAGGAAATAGTACAAGTTGTTCATGATAATGAACAACAAGAAAAAGATAAAACAAACAACAAAAAAGATGGAAATCAAGAAACTAATCTAAGAGAAAACATAAACTCAGAGAGAGAAGAATAATTAGTAAATCCCCAACACCAAGACCACTCAAAAAGACTATGTTGGCATAAACCTTTAACTCATCCAACGTCTTCTCAGAATCCTCAAAGGAACAACGATTTCGTTCCAACCAAACAAACCACATTAAGCAGCCTGGAATCAAATTCCAGATGCTCGAATTATGCTTCCCAAGCCACTGATGCCAGCAAAATAACAAACCCGCCACCGATCCTAGCATAACCCAATTTATACCAAAAGCATAAAGCATAAAAGTCCATAAGATATGTGTAACAGGACAATGGAGAAGAAGGTGGTCCACTGACTCCCCATCACAACAACACATGCAACACCGATTTGCCAAAGGGCGACCCCTAAGCATGAGATTATCCAAAGTGAGAATCCGATCAAGAGCAACTGTCCACAAGAAGAAAGCCACTAGCTTAGGAACTTTTGGTTTCCAAACACCTTTCCAAGGAAATGAAGAATCCGGGGTACCCCGAATCGCATGGTAGTAAGACCGGGGGTCAAACTTTCCATCTCCTTTTAGCCGCCAACAAAGAGTATCGCTCCTTTCACCCCGAGGAATAAGAGATTGGATGAACTGAAGGAGAGAATAAGATCCAACTAGCTCCCAATCTTCAAAAGCTCTATAAGACCTTAAATCCCACACTCTAACAGTACCCCCCTCTGAAGTCCACAAAACCTCATAAATACAAGCATCCTTGGCTGCTGAACACATGTAGAGCTCCGGATAGAGGTTTTTTAGGGTATTATCACCAATCCACCTATCATGCCAGAAGCGGATACTGAGTGTCATCACCCACTACAAAAGACAAATGCTTTGAGAAACTCTCCCACCCTTCATGAATGCTTCTCCAAAGACCACATCCATGAGCCCTCCTACAACCTTTAGTACTCCACCCCCCTTGGCCCTCACCATATTTTGTGGAGATTACTCTCTGCCAATGATGGGTAACTTCATGACCATACCTCCACAGCCATTTTCCTAATAAAGCTTGGTTAAACGACACCACACTTCTTATCCCCAAACCGCCCAATTTCATGGGAAAACACACATTTTCCCAAGCCACCAAAGGGTATTTGAAGCTCCCCTTGGAAGACCCCCAAAGAAAATTCCTCTGAATACTTTCCAATCTAGCAGCCACAGCTTTAGGAATAGTAAAAAGATAATAATAAAAATAAAATAAATAAAAAAAGATTGGAAGACTTGAGAGAGTACTCTTTACTAATTTTTTTTTTGATAAGTAAGAAAAAGTATATACCAAAAGCTACCTCATGAAAACACATAAGGCAGACAAAAAAGTACAGAGAAAGGAACAAACAGACAAAACAAAACAAAGCTAGATACAAAGGAGAGAAGAGAGGAACAAAGGGAGAGATTCACTAGAGGTGAGTCCCCAAGCCCTAGACCAATCAAAAAGAGAACCACTAAAAAAAGCAAGCAACTGGTCCTCGGATTTGTCCATGTCCTCGAAAGTTCTCCAATTCCGCTCCCTCCAAATACACCACATTAGGCACAAAGGAGCTAAGTTCCAAATGCTAGAAGAGTGCTTTCCAAGCCAATTCCACCAACCAAAAAGAGTATCCGCAACCGATTTTGGCAAGACCCATAAAATCCAAAACGATCTAAAGACCAAGCTCCATAGCTGAAGAGCTTTCTCGCAATGGAGTAACAAATGATCTACTGTCTCCCCATTGCATCTACACATAATGCACCAGTCCACAAGATTAAGGCCTCTTTCCCGCAAATTGTCACCTGTAAGAATCTTATCCCAAACTGCAGTCCAAACAAAGAAGGAAACGCGCCGAGGAGCCTTGACCTTCCAAACACCTTTCCAAGGAAAGATAATAGGCAAGGGACCTCTAAGCTTATGATAGAACGAGCGAGTGTCAAAATTCCCATTTTTCGTCAATGTCCATCTCATACGATCTCCGTTCACAGTGTGAGGCAACTTAGAACTTAAGAACCGGAGAAAATCGTCCACAACACCCAACTCCCAGTCGTTGGGTTCCCTCTGTAATCGAACATTCCAACTTCTCTGAGCCTCAGTCCCCAACTGATCAAGGGACAAGGCCACGGAAACCTCTCTATTGGAGGCCATCCCATACACTACCAGGAAGGACAACTGGAGAGGAACATCCCCACACCAACGATCAGTCCAAAACTTCACTCTATCCCCCACCCCAATCTCGAACCGAATATTATTACTAAAGACCTCCCAACCTTTCCGAATACTTCTCCATAATCCACACCCATGAACACCCCTAGCCAGCTTGGAGGACCAACCCCCCCACTCTTCCCCAAACTTCAAAGCTACAAGCCTTCTCCAAAGACGGGTCTCCTCAACCCCAAACCGCCATAACCACTTGCCTAATAGGGCTTTATTAAAAGTAGTTATTTTCCTAACTCCCAAACCTCCATTCGCCAAAGGAGCACACACCTTATCCCACCCCACCAAATGAGGATTCGAGTCCCCCCACAGGAAATCCCTTTGCAACTTCTCAATCTTATTAGCCACATGGGAAGGGATGGTAAAGAGAGACAAATAGTAAGTAGGAAGACTGGATAACGTACTCTTAATCAACGTCAGTCTTCCGCCTTTAGACAAATAAAGCTTCTTCCACCCAGCCAACTTCCGCCTAATTTTCTCCAAGATAGGGTACCAGATAGTAGGGGACTTATAGGGAGCCCCCAACGGCATGCCAAGATAGGTCATGGGTAAAGTCCCAATCCTACACCCCAAAATCTCAGCCAAGGCTTGCACATTATTAACCCCCCCTATAGGGACCATCTCACTCTTCAAGACGTTAACCTTCAAGCCTGTCACAGCTTGAAAACAAAGAAGTAACATCCGAACGTGAAGGATCTGCTCCACATCCGCATCACAAAACAAAATAGTATCATCCGCAAACAAAAGATGAGAGACACTTTCCCCTTCGCCCCGACTACCCTCAGCCTTGAAACCACTGATCAAGCCTGCACCTTCAACTCTTTTCAACATCCTGCTAAGAACCTCCATCATAATCAAAAATAACAAAGGGGAAAGCGGATCCCCTTGTCTCAGACCCCTCGTGCTCCTAAAAAAGTCCGCTGGAGCCCCATTAACCAGAATAGAGAACTGAACAGTTGAGATACAGGTGCGAATCCAACTACGCCACTTGTCCCCAAAGCCCATTCTCTTCAATAGGTCTAGAAGAGCCTCCCAGTTCACATGATCATAAGCTTTCTCAATGTCTAGCTTACAAATAACCCCCGGAACCTTGCTCTTCACTCGGCTATCCACACACTCATTAGCGATAAGAACAGAGTCAAGAATTTGTCTGCCACCCACAAAACTGTTCTGAGACTCAGAAATCAATTGATCTAAAACCACTTTCAAACGATTAGCCAGAACTTTAGACAGGATCTTGTACAAACTCCCCACCAGGCTAATAGGCCTAAAATCTCGAATATTGGAAGCATCATTTTTCTTGGGAATAAGAGCTATGAAAGTAGCATTCAAAGATTTCTCAAACTTACTGTGATGGTAAAACTCCTCAAAGACAGCTAAAACATCCTGTTCCACAATTCTCCAACACTGTTGAAAAAAGGCCATAGAGAAGCCATCTGGACCTGGGGCTTTATCACCACCCAACTCTTTAATAGCTGCGAGAATCTCCTCCTTTTCAAACCTCCTTTCCAGCCAGCCCCTCTCCAACCCATCTAACTGATCAAACTCCAAGCCTTCCACAAAGGGCCTCCACTCCTCAGTCTTCCCGATACAAATCTTTATAAAATTGAACAACCTGAGCAGCCACCTCGGATTCCTCCTCATATATCACCCCATCCACCTCCAACATACTAAGATGGTTAAATCTTCTACGAGAGTTAGCCACCTTATGGAAAAACTTAGTGTTGTTATCTCCTTCCTTAATATATAACATCCTCGATTTCTGTCTCCATGAGATTTCTTCCAAGAAGCTAAGATGCTCAATTTCAGATCTCACCAAAACTCTCTCACAAGACTCTGCATCAGAGAGGCCAGACTCCCCTTCCTTGCCATCTAAGAGCTTCAAGGCCTCCAACAAGAGAGTCTTTTTGCGCCCGACATGACCAAACTCACTACGATTCCACTGAATGATGTCTTCTTTCAAGGCCTTCAATTTTTTGGCAAACACGAAACTAGGAGTACCAGAGAAAGAATGGCGATTCCACCACGAGTAAACTCTTTCTGTAAACCCGTCCGTCTTTAACCACATATTCTCAAACCTAAAAGGACTTTTCCCCCTCGCCATTCCCCCAACCTCCACTAGAATTGGGAAGTGATCTGAGACTGGGCGAGGAAGAATCCGCTGGATCGCATCCGGATAGTGCTCGTCCCACTCATGAGACACCAAAACTCTGTCTATCCTAGACATCGACTGCTGATCAGACCCACTAGACCAAGTGAAGCGCCCTCCCTCCAAAGGCAAATCAATCAAATTAAGGTCTTCAATGAACTCCGAGAATTGTTCCATAGCGGGAGAAAGATGGGGAAGTACCCGACCGTTCACTAGGAAATCGGACAACATTAAAGTCCCCAATGCAGCACCATGGGGCAGTCCAATATTGCTGAACACCAGCCAACTCATCCCACATTAGCCCCCTCGAAAGGTTATCATTTGGGCCATAAACCCCTGAACACGCCCAAATAAAGCCATCCTCCACCCCTTGCCACTGAACTGACACAGAGAAAGAACCCACCAAAATCTCCACCCGCTCTAAAACCCTCCTATCCCACATCATCAGAACCCCACCAGCCGTCTGGACAGCATCTAAAGCCACCCAATCCACAAAGGGGCAACTCCACAGACTGCCAACCATCTGTCTATCCATACCCGTAAGCTTGGTTTCTTGAAGGCACACTACATCACACTTCCACTGACGCAGGAAATTTTTTACTACCAGCCGCTTCCGAAAATCATTTAAGCCCCTTACATTCCAAGAGAGAATTTTTAAATTCATTAAGACAAGAACTTCCCAACTGATAACCAGGAAACAACCAAAACTCTACCGACCTTCGTAATTAACCGAAGAAATTAAATTCTTCAGCTCTCTCCTCCCTTTTACCTTACAAATAACAGCTTTTCTAGAGACTGTAATGTGCTTGTTCAACACTTTGGCAGCCTCCGTCTCCTTCTCAATCCGTCGTAGCAAAGCAATGCATAACTTCTCATGCCGGCCCAGTGGAAGCCCCACTAGTTTACTAAAACCGGGAAGTCTGAACTTCACCCACTTAGAGATATCCGCCGTGTCCACACAATCTGCTGCCTCAAAACCACAGTCAGCAGACAAAACTGACCCAGATGGAGAGATGGACAACAGAGGGACAGATACGATACCCTCCCCTCCAAAACCCGATTCTGAGAGAACCATTTCTGTATCCACCAAATCAGACACCCCAGAGACTTCACAAACTGCCTTCGTGGGTATCACTGCTAAGCTGGACTGATCAACACTGGCCCAGCCACCACTAATCCCTTCGTTGACACTCACACCCAAAAACCCAGCCCTCGAAAAGCTAAAGAAGAGATCAGAAAGAAACTTCTCAGCCTCAACCATCGAGCTACCCACCAAATCTGGCTTACCCGGTACCGACGTGGGCTCGTCGGAGCTTAGACCACCGGGAGAAGGACCGTCGGCCTCCATCAGAGGTCTCGCACAGCGGCCCGGAGCCACTGGCTCAGTAGCGAGAGGCTGGGGAAGAGCCGGGAGGGTCGCCACAGGCGACGGGCCATGGGACGACACTTTCGCGCCAGACAAGGAGCACTCCCCCACTTCATATAGACTTGGGCCAGAGAAAACTGAATTAAAAGGGCCCAAGAGTGCATTGGGCAGCACTGGGCTTGAACCTTGGGCCTCAGCAGACATAACTTTAGTTAGTTTAACACCCTGTGAAGCCCATAAAGAATCCTTTGGTCCACCTTTAAAGCCAACCCAGTCCTTTACCCGTGGAACCCAGCTCTGCTTCTTAATTTTCCCATTCTTTCTATCCCAGAAGACCCGCCTCCTACCTTTCACGTCAACTTCTATGATGAGACCCCTCCCTATCCAGCATGGTTTCCTTACAACACACTTCCCCTTTTCAGCTGCTTTTGAATTCAAAATAGAGCATGGGAAACGTAACTTAACATCTGCCAGATTATGCTCACCTAACTCTGCCTCTTCATTAATGCTCTGCTCCCTCCTCTCCTCTCCTCCCACCACCCTCTTCTCAGGCAAGCCCACCTGAGACTTCTCCTCCCCAAACTTTGACAGCTTCCCCTTTACCGTGAAACCAAGCTGCTTCCTATTCTCCACTCTACCCTGAGTGCCTTTCACTACTTCAACAAAAGTTTTGGAGTTTGAAGTCACCATGTTATGCCTAAACTCCTGAGGAATAAATCTTGGGAGACCCACTCCACCCACTGCGTAAAGGGAAGGGAACAAAATCTTCCTCAGCTCTAGGCCAAAGGCCCTCCAGCCATAATACTCTTTCCCTGCAGGGATGATAATCGACCTCCTAGACCCGCCTACCTTGAGTTCAGTCAAAAGAAGGTACTGACCAAAAGAGTTAGAACTCCTTTGGAGAGTGAAAGCAGTGTCACCTTCTCTAAGTGTAAAGAACTGCTTGGGACTAGCCCCAACAACAATGTGTTCAAATTTAGTCATCAACCAATGAGCAGCATTCTTCTCCATCTTCTCCAAAATGGGACTCCAAATTGAATCTGTCTTAAAAGAAGTTCCCAACGGCATCCTCAAATATTTCATAGGCAAACTGCCCACTCTACATTGAAGAATATTAGCCAGTGCATCTAGATTCTTCACCTCCCCATTAGATTTTATACTATGACGTTTCAGAATTTAGATTTTATTCCCTAAATTTTGGAGGTTTTGGATTTTACTCGCTAAATTTTAGGGGTGATTGGGTTTTACACCCTAAAGTTTCAGAATTTTGGAGTGTAAAATCCAAACACCCCCAAATTTAGGGGTTAAATCCAAATTTTGAAAACGTCAGTATATAAAATCCAAACATCCCAAACTTCAAGGGGGGTAAAATCCAAATTTTGAAACTTTAGGATGTAAAATCCAAACACCCCCAAACTTTAGGGGTGTAATTTGCAATTTACCCTTAAATGATTGAATTCTCCCTTTCCTAATAGGTTACACTCTAGGAAGCACCAACGCGGCTGGGAGTGTGCCACACCAGAGTCCAACGCAGCCCGACGCAGGGTGCGGCCACCGACGCAGCTGCCCGCGCATTGGTGCTGTGTCTGAGTTTTTTTTTTTTTTTTTTTTTTTTTTTTTTTTTTTTTTTTTAAATATTCGTGGCTACTCGGCTCCAATTCGCACCGACTTGGTTCGATTTGCATCGATTCGGGCCGATTCACGTCGAACCGGGTAGATTCGGCCAAAATCAGGTCGTATCAGCCGACGACCGAAACGGCCAAAATCAGCCTTGAATCATGCCGGAACAGTCGAAATCGGCTTTGAATGAGGCCCAAACATCCTAAATCTATCCTTCCTCAATTTTATTTTGAATATTTGTTGCTACTTTTGTGTTTTCTTTTGTGTTCCTTGCCTTTGAAAATATATATTTGAAATGAAAATGATAACATATAGAAAATATATAGAAAAGGATGTTGTTTGCATGCTTTCGCAGCAGTGAAATATATTTGTTATCATTTGTTGTTTACATGCTTTCCCAGAATGTTGTTTTGCATGCTTTCAAAGGATGTTGTTTGCATGCTTTTCCTGAATAAAAATATATTTTTGCCTTTGAAATATATAGAAAATATAAATAAAAATATTTTTAATAATTTTTTAATCGCCGCACCCGCACCCTATTTTTTCAAAAATTGCCAAGTCTCACACCCGCACCTGCACCCGAATCCGGAAACGCATCTGTGCTTCATAGGTTACACTTTTGGGACAAGTAGTAATTTACCAATGATAATTACTCCCCATTGTTAGTCATGATAATAATTTACTTGTACTAACCCGTGGACTTTACCTCAAGTAAATGCGGTTGGGAGTGAGTGAATCTTTGGGTACTTATAATCTAAAAGTGGCACTCCTGTCCCATATCTACAAAACTACACACCTAAATTTGGAAATTGAATCTCACCTCAGCAAGACTTTTTGATGCCGCCACGGAAGATTGAGTTGTTACTACTTCGCAAATTCCTTTTTCTTTTCTTTTTTTTATTTATAAGAATTTAAAAAATTCATCGATTCAATATCTTTTTTGGGATTCCTATCTGAAATCCAATTGAAGTGAAAATTGTGTGGTCTTAAAGGTCTAGTTATGTGTGTTCTAGGGTTAAAATAGTATTTTACCAGCGTTTTTTTTTATTACTTATGATCAATGTTGTAATCACGGGCAAATCTATAAAGTCTACAATTCTTGTGAATTAAAGGTATTTTGGTATTTTAGTTGAATCTAGAAGTTTCTAGGAGATCCTAAGTATCTTATGTTTTATTTTCTTTGAGTCCAAGTTAGTCTTTTATTAGGTTTTTAGTTTACTAGTGAAACTAGGAGCCCTAATACTCCTAGCACAAGAAAGTCCTTATATATATATATATATATATATATAAATATTCAAGGAGGAGATGGGGTTGACTAATTAAAATAATGAGTGTTTTGGTGCATATTGGCCTTTGTGTGTTCTTTCACCCTTTCTGTTCTCTCTTTCCTTATTCTCTTGTATGTTACTATTCATGGGTACTATACATACAAACTCTAAACAATAAAAATTCTCTATTTTCTTCTTCCTTACGTACCCCAAGTCAAACCCTTTCTTTTACATATCAAAAACTACTTAGTACCAAATAGACATCAAATAATTCGTCAAACCAAATTTAATGCCTGTCACAGCCCCATAACTCTTTCTTCAAAACAATTCTCAACCTTAAGATTCGCAATTCCTAGCCTTAAACCAACAACAACCACGCATAACAATTTGTCCTACAAAACCTTTCTCCCTAAGCCAAAATTTAAATTAGAATTCAATCCTTTAACAATGGTAGGAACAAGGAAGACGACCTGCAAATCACCTTCCTGAAACATGTTCTCAATCCTAGACTCCAACTAGCAAGAATATCATTCTTCAGACCAATTTGAGCATCAGTTAAAATTGCCTCAAAGAAAATAAGAAAACATAACTACTCAACAAAATATAAATTATACAGGGAGTATAAAAACCGCGGAAAATAAATCAATACTGTTCAATCCTTATCAAAAAGTTTGAGATGACAACAATTATATTGAAAACCTTCCTTTACTCAGAGGATGTAGAAAGTTCAATAAATTGCTATAATTTAAATATATTATGTCACTAGACATACCTGCAAAGGACTAAGGGAAAGTGGAGGCAGCTTATTGCTTTGTCCTCTTTGTGTGTAGGATGAAAAGGGTAAAAGGCGTCCAATTAGAGATCCGGATCCAAGGACAATATTTGCTAGAAAAACCAAGATGAAATTATCAGTCAATGAACCGCTAATATTCCCAACATCTAGGATGAAGTCAAATAGTCAATGCACACAAAGAACAAGACATCTTCAGGCTTATAGCATGATTTTTGAGGTAGTTAACAGTGAAAAGAAGTCAGTTAAATGTAGAAGGCAGATTAAAAAAAAAATTTGTCCCTAAAGTTCACATGAAGTTCTATCTTTGTCCCCAAACTTTAAAAAGTTCTTCTTTCGTCCCTAAACTATTGAAACTTTACACTCTGTCCTTAAAATTCAAAAAATCTTTTTTCGTCCCTCAACTTTAAAAAGGTTATTCATTCTACATATATGATTTATAGTTTCATGCCCCTTGTTCACCTGATGTGTGTGTTTTTTATATTTTCATTAGATTTAATGGTTCAGGTCAAACATGTCAAATTCTCTAATGTGAAAAACAGTGCCACCTAATTAGACATGTGTAGATTAAAATTTAACAAGAGTAAACAGAAGAACATAGTGTAATGTTTTCAATAGCTTAGGGACAAAAAAAAACTTCAAGCAAACTTAAGCAAGTGTCAGTTGAGCTACAAGGCTCTTGGTGACCATGTTAATATATCTAACTTTCACAATTAGCAATAAGAAGGAAAAAGGGTGGAAAATTCATCAGTTGATAAAAATCTTGATGGATAATAGCCCAGACATACCAACAAATCCCTCCAATCAAATAAACAAGCCTAATTGACACTGATAGCATCTGAAAAGCATGAAGCATATAACCACAAAGCAATTCCAGAAAAAGAAAAACAGCATACCAAACCATTGAGCCCATTGGGCAATCAACTGTGAGAATAGAAGCGTCCAATGGAGGTGTTCCTTCCTCCGTTCCTCTTCCCAAAGATCTTCATTAGTGTCTCCCTACAAAAAAACCAAATATTGATCACATAACACAAGATAGCTAAAATGAACCACCAGAATGGAAGATAACTAAAATGACTAATGATGCCTCACCTCAGAATGCCTATCATCATGCTCATAATTTCCTAGCAGAGGCTCATCCAAACCATCCAACCCCGATGATGTCTCCAAATGCTCCTGCTTTTTTCCATCAACATCCCCATGATGAAGCCTTCTCCTCAAAGTTCTTGACGTCATCAACGTACGAATTACTTGAGCCTGAATATCAAACACATTCACTTCTAAGGGCCCAAACAGCATCAAACAACTTCAATACAGATCATCCAACAACATTGATACAAAACATCAGCAACATTTTAAAGTAAACCCGAACTGAACGCACCTCAATAGATAAATCGGCTAAATAAGGTAGCCTTGATACGATGGCAAGTGCCTTCCACCAAAAAACAATAAGTCACGGGTTCCAACCCAAGAATCAACCTCTCCAGAAAAGTGGGAGTTTTGTGGACTGGGTACGAGTAAGACCTTTATAAATCAGCTAAATAAGGTCAAATCATGACATTTTGCTGCCCAAAAAAAAGTGGGTATAATATTTTCCCAGATATTTATCAACTTTTTTAAATTATTCAGCATATAGTTAGTTAAATTAGCAAAATTAGCTCATGCAATACAAATCAGCTTGCGTTTAACGATCAATACATATGAAACAAAAAGCATATGAACGTTAATTTACAATTGACTAATCAAACATTAATAATTCAAAACCACAAAAAAAAAAAAAAAATACCCAGTTCGTATTCGTAGTCGTAAGCAAAACAATTTGTGAAATTAAAGCCAAAATTGAAAACGTAAAAAGATGAAAGAATTAGGGTTGGGATCCAAGAAAAAGAGGGAGGGACGACTATTAGTATTTCATTCAAATAAAGAAAATGGAAATTTAGGTTACCTGAGAATGGGATTTGTGAGAAATGCCAAAACTAGAGCAACACCCAATTTCAGAGGATCAGTTTTCTTTATCGTCTTTATATATTTATAAATCTTAATTATTAAGCAAATATGAGAATGGGAGTAGTACTAAATAAAGAAAGAGAAAGAAACCCCTCTCTCTCTCTCTCTCTCTCTCTCTCTCTCTCTCTTCCTTTTTAAGGACTTTTTGTTTCAGAAAACAGAATACTTCTCTTCCCTCCCTCCTACCCTCTCAGGTCCAGACTCCGACTTCAGCTGAGGTATTTTCTTCAGCGTACGCTTCAAATAACAACTCTTTATTATTAAATTAAAACACTGATTTTTAGTGTAGGGTGTGATTAAAATTCAAATCTTTTATCTAACCAGAAAAATCTTTACCAATTAAACAGTTTTTTTTTTTTTTTTACTGTGAGCAAGTCTCCAATTTTGAAATTATATAAATATATATATATATATATATTTGTCTTTGTTTTATATTTTATAAACTATCCAATATTTTAAAATTAAAATTTAAGATTTTTTTTTTTTTTTGATAACAAATTTAAGATAGTTTTGATTGTATATATGTTACAATTACATGTGTTACATATTATTTAGAATTAAGTCTTCTATTAATATTAATGCGTTGTCACTTAAAATTAAGTTGAAAAAAGACTCTTTTTTTTCAAAATATATTATGTTGTTTTGAACTTTATTAAAGACACATCAAATATTATTTAGACTAAATTATAATTTACACCCTTAAAATATTAAATTATTAAAATATTAAGATCTTATTGAGGTTGCAATTAAGATAGTAGGGCAAAACTTAAATACATTTCTTTATATACTGTTCCTTAGGTTTCCTCTTAAAAATCTGCCACCTATCTAATTGAATAACTACACTAACACAATTTTAACACCGTTCTCTCTCTCTTTTCTTTTTTTTCTTTTTTTTCTTTTTTTCACTTGTGCGTGTAAGAAGACTCGACTGCGAATCTCTCAAACTTCTCCCAAACAATATCAGAAAATAAAATTTGGCTTCAGAAGGACAATCCTGGGATGATCTTCTCCATTAATTCCATTATTTTCATTAGAAGATTATTGATTTGTTCATACTTTGTATGCTAGATAGATGGCTTTTTAAATAATGAAAAAGAAAAGAAAGAAAAAAGAAGATGAAGACTGTCATAGCAACGCACTGCTTGGATAAATCTAATTCTCATAAATTTGGAACAAATAGCCATTAGAACAGTAATAGTAGATCCATCCATTCATTCCAAATAAACACAAATTAGAGAAAAAAGAAAGAGGGGGAGGGGGGGGGGGGTGGTGGTGGTGGAGGGGAGAGCAAAGTACCCTTCCCATCAAAACCTACTCTGCTACAACTCTACCCAAACCCAATCCTCTACATGCTGCAACAACCTCTATAATCTCCTTCGTGTCATCGTTCTCCCCTGGTCAGACCCAAGCGATTGTGCGTGTGAAATCAGATTTGAAGCCAATGGGTTTTCTTTTCTCACAGACAAGGGGAAAAAAAAATAAAACAACAGAAAGTTACGATACTTTAACAATGTTTGTTTAGTTATTCATTTAGACAAATGACAGATTTTTAAGATGGGAACCTAAGGAACTGTATATAAGTAACTGTATTTAAGTTTTGCCCTAAGGTAGTATGCATAACATTAATGTTACATCCTATTGAGTTAAGTACATGACCCAAAATACTAACATATTAAATTCTATACAGGACTGATGACTACTCCAACCCATAAGTACACAGAGCAAATGCGAATGGGAGGAAATAATATATAATTTTAACATTGATAAAATATTGAGATTAATGTATATGTATGAAAATAATAGATAACTAAACTAGAAAAAGTAGGGTTTTTTGGATTAATTTAACTAAATATTTGAGGAGAATAATGGATAAATATACCCAAAATTCAAAATCCTCACAAAAGAATGTGTGAATAAAAATAAATCAAGGGGTCATTTGAAAAATAGTCAATAATTTATTTGTGACTGGTTTGTGGAGAGAGTTAAGGCTAAGAGTGAGAAATTTCCATTGGGAGAGCTTTTTTGTGGTGTGAATATTTATTTTTATTTTTACCAGATTCTGTTGTGAAGTTTATTTGTGGTGATCTATGGAATATATTATGTGACGTTTATAAATAAATAAACGTTTTCTGCTTTTAAAATTTGAAGTACATTTTCCATTACATTGAGCTTGTTTTCCATTGAACATAGATACATTGTCCATTGACTTGTGTTTTCTACCGAAACAAACGGATCGTAAGATTCACTTGAACAAATAACCATTATTCATAGTCCTTGAGCTAAACAAATATCATACCAGTCTCCAATAATGTTTAAATTTAAGACCTACTGGACCACGAGACTCGTCCCAGTAAAATTAAAGGTGTCCTACTTTGTCAACTTCATGCAAATTGTTTCATTTAATCCTATTCCAGCATTCTGAGAATCGGGACAGTAGAAGATGAATTCAAAACCCTTTGAAAGATCACGCGGCCATGTTTCTTTGGTCTTCCCTTTCTATTTTTTGAACGTGTTGATTGTGCTGAAAGGAATTAGTTTTTTTTTTTTTTTTTTTTTTTTTTTTTTTTTTTTTTTGGCAACAGAGGGGCCTAAAACAGTGATAGACAAAGATTAACTTGCGCCTCTTCTAAGGAACGAATTACCAGAAATACAACTTAACTGAGAGATTCATAAGAATCTTCTGATAACTAAAGTGCAGAGAGTAGAATCATATTACTTTCTCTACTAGGAGACATTAGTTGAGATCAAATGCACTAAAAAGTATAGTTTTTCTTCCCCTTTTAAGAGAAAAATTAGCATTATAATTACAGTAGCTACCATTTTACTCATATCAATTTCTCTTGATGCAGCCAAACTGAGCATGCTCATGTGAAAGATGAAGTTTACAAGATAATTTCCCAGCGGCTCCATCCAAGAACGCTGATGACTGACAAGGGTCAATAGGAACATTTAATTAGTCACAGCTTCCTGGACGCCGCTTAAATAGGTCCCATCCCAATAAGAGTACAAAAGCCCATGCAATTTTGTTTAGCATGCACACATTAGTGAAACTCCAGTCAGGTTCTTTGTTGCTCATAGCCTCGCTGCTTATGCAGTCAGAGAAGGTACACTGCAGCAAGTACTAGAAAACATCTACAATTGAAGTATCGCTGTCACATAACTTCTTTACCAGTATGGGAGGTATCAAAGGATCCCATGCACTAATGGGATTTGGGAAATCAATTCAGCAGGCATTCAAATAAAATCTAGAAAAATCACTAAATTTCTAATACTTTACATAATAACACAGTGCCTCTGCAAAGACACTACAGCCTATGTGATTTCAGGAGGGACTTACAGCCAAGGTTTTGGCACTGATGCCTGTGCCCATAATACACGTTTCCAGAGGCCCCACAGAATACCATACCTCTAGTCCAATGATTTTAATGGAAACTCACTGTCGATGAACTGGAGGTGTTGTTGGCTGATGACCTTGCCCATAGAACCCAATACCCGGTGGTGGCCGATAATATCCTCCAGTAGCTGACTGTTGCTGTTGCTGTCCTGATGGCTGGGGACCAGGCCTTGCCATACTCATTGAAACATGTGGAGGAAGAGGAGGTGGAGGTGGTAGAGCATTTGCTCCATACCCATAAGGCATCACAACCATACCAGCAGATTGGACATACTGACTTGTAGGTGGAGTTGCAGGAGATAAAGGTGGTGGTGGAGGTGGCGGTGGTGGTAGAGCAGTAAAGGGACCTTGCATCTGGTTGGCTTGGGAAATGGGTTGCATGCTAGTAGATGGTGCTGGTGGCACATTAGTCAGAGATTGTTGCTGTAGAGGGGTAAAATAGGTTGTGCTGCTGACATCGGAAATGCTAACATCAGAAACAGGCAGTGGTTTCTCAAGTTTGGGCCGTTTTTCTGGAGAGAACATGGGTAGCCCTGAACTAAATCCAGTTGAAATTATGCTTCCATTCATGGAGGCAGCTTCTTCTGCAACAAGGGAAGAAAGAACAGATGTAAGCATCTGTGCAGAGGATGCAGAGGCAGCAAGCTTAGCAGCAACAGCAGCAGCAGCTGCTTTCTTGTTCTCATCTTCAGAATTTCTGAGTGGCATAAAAGGAACCACAGGCTGAGGCAGATTGTGCTCTACAACCCTTGTTGCCTCTGTTGTAGCGTTCATGATGCTGGTCAGAGTACTAGGAATAGGGGGTGATGCTAGCCTCTTCCTCACATTACTTGCCTGCTCAATCTGGCCCCGGGCAACCTGCAGAGCTAGAAACAGTCAATTTCATAGCAGCAAAGTAGTTGCTAAATATAAATTTATGATGTATCTACTAAACATATAGAAGAAACATATAAATGCTGCACAATATTAAACTCAAATAAATTATATAACAACTTGTCTAAACTATAGATTGCACCCTTTAAGTTCCGAAAGTGGTCCAAAAGTAGTCTAAACAGCCTTTGTTAAAAAATATTTGGGAAGTGATCCTCCCAATCCCTTTTTTTTTTTTTTTTGGGACAGATAACAAAAATTTTATTGAAAGAAAATAAACTGAAGTACACCTGGTGTGTATTTAGGAAGCAATACAATCAAGACCTCAAATTACAATGCTCCAACATATCTAAAAAAGTGAAACAAAGTTTATCAAACCCTGCACCCCTCACAGGCCTGGAATAGATTAGTTCCATAAAACCAACCAACGATTCCTACTCCCAATCTTGGATGGGTCTAGAGAAGTGGACATCCCAATGAATCACCCCAGTAGAGTGTTGCATAACCTCTGCTACTAAGGAATGTTTATCACAACTGATACTATATAACTCCAAGAAAGCCACTTTAAGTGGGCAATCTCCACACCACAAATCTTGCCAGAACTTCACTCTAGTACCATCCCCCACATCAAACTGTAGAAAAGGAGAAAAAGTAAACCATTCCTGTCTTATGGATTTCCAAAGACTAATACCACAAGGACCTGACACAACTTTAGTGCATCATCCCTCCCCCCCCACACCCCCCCCCCCAACCCCCCCCCCCCCCCCCCCCCCGCGGGGCAGGCCCTCTTCCCCAATCACTCCCATACTTCGCCTCTATAACTCTCCTCCAAAGCAACTCCCTCTCAGTCCCATATCTCCACAACCATTTTCCTAAGTTGAATCTTCTCAAGTTTCCATACCCAACCCTCCCCCCACACACCACCCCCCCCCCCCCCCCGCCCCTTTTCCCCCATTCTGAGCAGGCTCACAAATTTAAGTAATTAACTAAATGGAGTTTAGGATCCTCACCAATCCCACTCCATAAGAAGTCTCTCTGTAGCTTTTCAATGCGATTAGCCACCTCCACCAGAATAGGAAAGAGAGAGGAAATAAGTAGGTAAACTTGAGAGAGTACTTTTAATTAGTGTTATCTAACACCTTAGATAAGTATGACAGCTTCCCACCTGCTAATCTTCGCCCCAGCTTCTCAAGTATGGGGTTCCAAATCGTCCTCTCCTTGAATTTAGCACCCAAGGGAAGACCCAAATATTTCACTGGAAGCAATGCTTGTCTACATCCCGGCAAAGCTACTAGCTCTCCCATATTGCTCACATCCCCAACTAGAACCAACTCTGATTTGCCCAAATTAATCTTCAACCCTGACACTGCCTCAAACATCGATAGAATGCCACGCAATTTTACTAATTGACTCAAGTTGGCATCATAAAAAATGAAGTTGTCATCTGCAAACAAAAGATGAGACACCATCATAGAGGTATTAGCTGCAGTGCCTATTGAAAAGCCCGATATAAGCCCATCTCTAACAGCTGCATCCAACATGCGACTAAAAGCCTCCATCACTATGCCAAATAACATCAGGGAAAGAGGTGAAAGAGAGTCTCCTTGATGTAGCCCCCATATAGCTCCTAAAGAAACCGCTAGGACTACCATTAATCAATATGGAAAAGCGCATAGTGGATGTACAAAACATGATCCACTTACTCCATTTTTCAGAAAATCCACACTGGTGAAGCATATACATATAATAAGGAAATCCCACCACACAGGATTAAAGGCTTTCTCTACATCCAATTCACACAGCACTCCTGGGACCCCTACCTTCAGCCCACTGTCTAAACATTCATTTGAAATAAGACCGAGTCAAAGATCTGCCTATCTATCACAAAAGCATTTTGGGACTCCGAAATAATTCTAAGCAACACCCTCCTAAGCCTATTAGCCAACACCTTAGCAATGATTTTATAAAATACACCCACCAGACTAAGAGGTTTGAAATCTCTCACATCCAAAGTGTCAACGTTCTTGGGAATGAGAGTAAGGAAATATGCATTCAGACTCTTCTCAAAAACGGCATGTGTATGGAAATTTTGAAATAACTCCATAATATCCACTTTTAAGATATGCCAGCAAGACTAAAAGAAAGCCATAGACAAACCATCTGGGCCTGGAGGCTTATCACCATTATAACCTTGAATCACTCCAAACACCTCATCATCGTCAAATGGCCTATCCAACCAAGCTGCTTCCTCCACTGGTATCCTATAGAACTCCACATCTAACACAAGTTGTCACACTCCATTTTCAGTGTACACCTCCCCATAGAACTGAGAAATGCACTCTAAAGTCAATACACCATCCACCAAAAGATTATCTATGGTTTTAAACCTTCTATGAGAATTCGCAACGTGATGGAAAATTTTAGTATTTCTGCCATCCTCCAACAAAATTCCTCCATAAGGATTGTCTTTTCCAGCTCACTTCTGAGTCGGTCCTTTTCTAATTTCTCCTAATTAGATAGAGAACAAATTTCCCCGGAAGAATCCAACTCACTAAGGGCCTTCAACAAATTTTTTTTTTTTTTCCCTCTCCACATTTCCAATTTCTTCCTCATTCCATTTCTTCATATCATTTTTCAGGGCTCTCAGTTTGTTAGCAATTCTATAACTAGGAAATCCCCAAAAGTGATAGGATTCTGATGTAGGACAAATTAGGGATTTTCCTACATTCAGTTGTGGTGGGTTTAGGGTTAGGAAAGAAGAAGAATTAGAGAGAAAGAAGGGAAAAGAAAGAGAAGAGGGAAGGAGAAATAAACAACAAAGGCCAACATGCCTACTGCTAAAAATACTCAATTTTATTAATTAACCCATTCTCTTTTCTTTGAATACATTGAGCACAATATATATAGACTCTTACTTGTGCTAGTAATAGGATTCCTACTAATAAATACTAACTTGAACCCAAAGTAAATAAACCTAAGATACTTAGAATACTTTTGAAGATTTTAGACTCAACTAAATTACCAAAATACCCTTAATTCACAGGAATTGCAGAAATTACAGATTTGCCACTCAATATAAAACTGACCATAACTAATAAAATAAAAACCCAAATTAAAAACTGTTTTAACCCAAAAAGGACTCATACTTAGACCATTAAAATGGAACGAATTTCACTTCAATTGGACTTCACACGAGGACCCAATCAAATAATTCTTGAATAGGCGAATTTGCAAAGCAATAGCATATTAATCTTCCATGACTCCATCAGATTTCCGCCAAGAACTCACTTTCTCCACCAACCCCTCTGCCTTCAGCCACGTGTTCTCAAATTTAAATGGCCTACTACCCCTTTGAAAATTACACCCTTCTAACATGGCCGGGAAATGATCCAAGAGTAATCTTACCATTTGGCATTGTCATACATTCAGAAATTCCTCCTCCCAATCATGTGACAAGAGAAATCTATCGAGCCTAGATCTCGAAGCATTCTCACATGAATTAGACCAAGTGAAAGCACCCCCTTCCACAGGTAAATCTATTAAGCAAAGATTTGCAATGAAGTCTGAAAACTCATGCATAGCAGGGGTAAAATACTCAGCACCAAGCACCATGGCACATTCCACCAACTTCTAATTCCACCCAATGCATCCCACAGAAGTCTTTGCATCAATCAGAATTAGGCCCACTCAAAATTGTCAACCACATTCTTGAACTTACAGGACATAGAAAAACGACCTGCTGCTTCCTCCATTTTGTCTAATACCCTTCTATCCCACATCACTAAGACACCACCAAAAGAACCCAATAGACCCTAAAAATAACCAGTCCAAATGCTGGCAGCCCCATAAACTCCGAATCACACTTCTATTTATTATATCCATTTTAGTTTCCAATAAGAAAACAATATATACCCTCCAAGACTTGATCATATTCCTTACCCAAATTTATTTGTCATTATCATTCAACCCCCTAACATTCCAAGAAATTATTCTAAATCTGTAAAAGAGCCCACTTCCAAGGGTAAATCCATCAAAAAATGAGCTGAAATGAAGTCAGAAAACTCATGCATAGTTTGAGAAAAATTCCTAGCTCCTAGAGGCTCATTAGATTATTAACTTTTTTTTCCCTTTGTAGAAAAATTTTTTAACTTTTGTAATGGGACAAACAAAATTGGAGAAAACAGACTCATTATGGAACAGAGGGTGAACAGTTCATCAAAAAAAAGAAAAGGGTTAGAGGGTGAATTATTGTTCACAAAATAAACAAAAAGGGCAACAGGCATTTTTTGGCTTGTAGTTTCCAAGAGGAGAATGGTTGGAAAGAGCCTTTTCTAGGAGTCTACTAGTGTCACACCCTATCAAAAATTCCTACCCTTAGAACTACAAAAGTATTTGACTTTCTACAGATTACTTAAAGTTACCAGTCATTAGTTAATAAATAATATATACACACACCAAAATATTACCAGACATCCAATGTGAAGTCTATGTGATGCTACATCACTTCATAACTTTCATTGAAAGAGTATTTTGACAAATCAACCTTGAATTACATTATCTCCCCATACCCTCCATCAATACTAGCAAAGTATCAAGATGATGGAAAATCAATAACTATCTCATCATAGAATGTTTAAATTTTAGGTTTTTAATACAAAACAAAATGAGTTTGTGGATCAAAGAGTAAATACCATCCGATTAACACAAAATTTGATATGTATATTAAGAGTACCAAAAATATATAATCCAACAGTCAGATTTTCAATAGATTTTTAGAATATTATGCCTTTAAAATGTTGTGGTTTGGTGCAATCTCGCAAAGAATTACACCAAATATAAAATTCTTTATTTTAGATACATTTTTTTAAAGATTTTGATAGTTGTTATTTATTTTGAAAACTTAAACTAAACATAAAGTACACCTAAAGTTTATATATATAATTAATTGCCGTATCCCACCATATCATGTCTTACTTATCAAAAATTGTTGTCGCATGTCATGTCTGATTCATGTCCATGCTTCCTAGTGTTTGAGCTAGATCTCATTGTTGTAAACCATTGGCAACGTATATTATAGATTAATACATAACATAAAAATTAATATAAAATATTATATCTTTCACTCAATATAATTATAAATTTCCAGCGCTTTAAATATTATAAGTATTAAATAAACTAAAAATATATACTTTATTTAAGAATATACAAATAAGAAATTAAAATATTATAGAAAACACTTATCAAAAGAGTATAAATTTTCTGAAGATAATTTGTCGAATAATGGGGACCTATAAGCAAATTGTTTGCTTGGAGAGAGAGATTCTTAATAATCCTCCAGCACCACATGGCTGACCTTATAAGAAGTTAAGAACCAAATTCCACAGACTCGTTCAACGCGCCCATCATCTTTGACAAGATTATAAGTGCCATAGCAAATAAAATAGCAATTCAACATCAAAAATTTGTTTGCAAAGAAGCATTTTGTAGCAGCAAATAATTCTGAGGAGCAGAAAGAGAGATGATGCTTATTCTTACTTGCAACTGACTGCGAATATACTCCAGCATTGATTCCTGAAAAAAAATATATAGATTAGTAAGCACTTATAAATGATGCAGACTTTAAATATACTTGCAAAATTAAGATTATAAGTATAAAATAACAGGGCCATACTTGGTCCTGAAGTGCTTCTTTAAGTTGGGAAATCAAGGCAGTCCTAGTTGCCTCTGCACTCTCAAGTTGTCCTACACATTGCTGAAGTATATTTTCCTGTTCTTGCAGCTCATCCACCACAGAAGCTCCCTGCTGATTTCCTGATTTCATTAACCAGAAAAGGACAAAAAAAAAGATCAACAAACCATTATAAATGAATTCATCACTGTTGTGAATGTGGAACTAAAAGCAGCCTGTCACAAACCATATAGAGTACCAGGTGTTATAACAGAACACCTTTTATAGCATTTAATAAATCAAGAAGATATTGATGTATTGGCCCTTCTTTTACCAATTTAATGAAATCTACCACACATCAAACTTTTAAATATCCTCCATAAAACTCAAGCACCCAACTATTTCAGGTGACCCATGTTCCTCAAGAAGCATGAACCATCAAAAATACATATAATTTTTTTTTTTTTTTTTTTGATAGGTAAGAAAAGAAGTATTAAAAAAAATCACTCCATCAAAGAAATGAAGTAGACACAGAATATACGTACATGAAACAAAGAAAAAAAACTACGAACAAGAAGAAAGGGAATCTAAAAACAGCAGAATGGTTTCCCTAGAAGTAAATCCCCACACGTGACCAATCAAACAAAGTTGTCACAAATAAAGCCATGAGCTTATCCCTGAAAAAGCACTAAATCTTCAAATATGGGGAGATTCCAAGAATCACTTGGTGGGTTGGGACAAGGTGTGTGCACCTTTGAAATATGGTGGGTTAGGGGTAAGGAAATTAACTACTTTTAACAAAGCCTTACTAGGAAAGTGGTTATGGCGGTGTGGGATTGAAGAGTCAAGGCTTTGGAGGAGGGTTGTAGCCCTAAAGTTTGGGAAAGAATTGAGGGGATGGACATCCAAGCTAGGTAGAGGGGTTCACGGGTGTGGCTTGTGGAGAAGCATCCATATGGGTTGGGAGGAATTTGGTAAAAATACTCGGTTTGAGGTAGGGGTGGGTGATAGAGTTAAGCTTTTGACAGATCATTGGTGTAGGGAGTCTTCACTTCATTTGAACTTTCCAATTGTGTATGGGATGGCTTCCAATAAAGAGGCATCGGTGGCCTCTTCTCTTGAGCAGTTGGGGTTAGAGGAGCGGAGAAGTTGGGATGTTCATTTCTTTCGGAGTCCAAATGATTGGGAAATGGGTGGTGTGGATGATTTTCTCCACACCTTGGATACAAATCTACCTCCCACTAGGAATGGAGACCGTATGCGCTGAAAGTTGACAAAGAATGGAGATTTTAATGTCCGATCGTTCTACAATAAGTTAAGAAAACCGTTGCCCATTATCTTTCCTTGGAAATGTGTATGGAAGGTTAAGGCTCCTCGGCGTGTCTCTTTCTTTGTGGACTGTTGTCTGGTATAAGATCCTCACAGGTGATAATTTGAGGGGTAGAGGGATAGATTTTGTAGACTGGTGCATTATGTGCCGTGGTGATGGGGAGACGGTGGATCATTTGCTACTTCAGTGTAGTAAGGCTCATAAGTTGTGGAGTTTGGTGTTTAGATCTTTTGGGATTTCATGGGTATTGCCAAGAACGGCTGCAGATACTCTCTTGGGTTGGTGGAATTCGCCTGGAAAACTTTTGTCTAGCATTTGGAATTTAGCCCCTTTGTGCTTAATGTGCTGTCTTTGGAGGGAGCGAAATCGGAGGACGTTTGAGGACATGGAAAGTTCGGATGACCAGCTTTTGGCCTCTTTTAGTGGCACTCTATTTGACTGGTCTAGGGCTTGGGGACTCACCTCTAGTGACCCTCTCCCTTTGTTTCTTAGTTCTCTCCTTTTGTAATTAGTTTCTTTTTCCTATCTTCTTTTCTTTCTTGTTATCTTTTCTTTTGTACTTTTATCTCTGCCTTATGTTTTTTTGCATAAGGTAGTGTTCTTTAATATATATCTTTATTACTTATCCAAAATAAAAAAATAAAAAAATAATCCACATCACACAATGTCGGACCAAATTCCAAATATTTGAAGAATGCTCCCCCCAACCAATTCCTACAACTGGCCAAAATATCGATAACCCTCTTAGGTTAAACCCAAAACCCAACAAATACCAAACAAACTAAAAGCAAAGCTCCATAACCAAGATACCTCACCACAATGTAATTGCAAATGATCAACACTCTCCCCACTACATCTACAAAGGCAACACCACACACCAATCCATACTATGAAGCCTCTTCTCCTCAAATGGTCAATTGTGAGAATTTTCCCCCATGCAGCTATCCAAACAAAAAAAATACATGGCCTAAGAGGCGTGGAGCCTTCACACCCCAAATACTCTTCCTAAGAAAAGTAATAGAACTAGATTCCCTCAATGCACCATAGAAGGATTTTATATCAAACTCCCCATTCGACCCCAAACACCACCTCATCTATCTCCATCCTCAATAGGAGGACATAGTGACTCTAAAGTATGAAAAAAATCCCCACCAACTCCAATTCCCGATCATTAAAACTACGTTGGAACCGTATATCCCAACTCCACCCTTCCTCCAAAGTGTGGCTCACTACCATATCCGCCACAGATGCCCCCTATAAGTAGCCAACTCAAATAAATCCAGGAAAGTTCCTTTCAACGGCTGATCTCCACAACAATGATCATGCCAAAACCAGACTCTACTCCCCATTCCAATCTAAAAGTAAATAAACTTGCTAAAAATCTCTCAACCTTTCCATATGCCCCACCATAAACCACACCCGTGTGAACCCCTACGCAACTTCGAAGACCAACCCCCCCCCCCCCAAAAAAAAATATCTTCCCCAAACTTCAAAGCTATCACACACCTCCATAATCTTGTCTCCTCAACCCCATAACACCACAACTACATACCCGATAAAGGTTAAAGGTAGTAATTTTCCTAATCCCCAGCCCACCATCAACAAAAGGAAAACATACCTTTTCCCACCCTACCAGATGAAGTCATTCGCCAAACCACCCCAAAGAAAATCCCACTGTAGCTTCTCAATCCTATTAGCCACCCTAGTAGGAATAGTAAACAAAGATAAGAAATAAGTGGGAATGCTCAAAAGCACACTCTTAAGCAAAGTCAGACAACCCCCCTTAGAAAGATACATTTTCTTCCACCTTGCTAAAACTTATTAATAAATAGATAAATAAAACCTACTAACAACTTCAAAAACATAAATATAGAATATAGAATAAGAAAACTAAAAATAACAAAAAAAAAAAAAGAGCCAAATGATTTAGAACATTGAGGTGGTAGATATAAAAGCAAGATCTCACCATACCATGCTAATGACATGTGTTGATCTTGATGTTAACTTATGATCCTTCTAAAATATTTAGAAGCATGAAACTCCCAGTACAAATAAGCAATTCAGATGCCAAATTGTTGGAGAAGAATTCAATCAAAACAGTCTCAAATCTTCTGAACTCAAGATTCTGTTCACAAGATTTATTTATTTTTTTATATAGTCGATTCAGAGCTCAAACTTGGCAGCCTTCAAAAATGTGCAAAAGCAACGAGAAAACTTACCATATGCATACCAAATAATTATTCTCCATTACCATCCTCTGGAGAGAAAAATAAAAAGAAAGTCATGGTTCACACACAAGAGATGTCCCTAAGAACCTTCAATTTCACATATTGCTGAGAGGAGCCACAAACCAGACATCAAAGCTAAGTAAATTAACAGCTGTAACGATCTAAGACAACAATTTAGCATAGTGTAGGCTGTCTGTAACGATCCAAGATAACAATTTAGCCTAGTGTTGACTGTTAAACATCCATTAACACTAAAAGCAAGTCAACAATAATTTCCTCACAACACCATGCATATATTTAGCCATTAACAGTAATGGCCTCAACAATATCTTTAAACCATACTTTTAGAGTCCAACAAAGTTCATGTTCCCATAACAACAACTTGTAAACATAACAGCAGAACCACAAGTCTACTCCACAGTCCACACCCTTTCTTGCCCTCATCTCATAAATACAACCTCTCAATATCCAATACTTCAAAAATTCCACATCATAGATTTGAAAGGAGTGTCAACAACAAATTATGATCTTAGGCTAAGGAAGTAGAAAAGGGAATTCAATAGAAATGATTGACCACAAATTGTGTGCTGCTAAATGGACTGTCAGAAAGAAAAACATAGTAAACATTGAAACCACATATCTTAATTGATACAAGACACGTGCACATTGGCTAATTCACTATGACAGATCCAGACGTAAATCTGTAACTAACTATACAAAAAAGTGTGACCCAACCATTTAATCAGACTTAGAAAACGCTTACATTTGCACAAGTCAAGAGAGTTGGATATTCATGATTAGTACTATTGAGTCCCAAAAGTAAATAATATATATACACACACACTCACTCACACTAACCACGGTGTTTTTCATGTTGACCAAACAAATAAAGTTGAGCACAACTCAATTGTCAAGTCAGTAAATGTAAAAGTTCATTTCTTTTTTGATTAGTATGTCAGCACATGCAGAAGTATTTGATGAATCCAAATAGGGTAGAATAAAAAATTTAACATAAATTATGCTCTCTTCCTTTCTCGACTACATAGTCATGTCAGTAAATGTAGAGTTATTATTATTATTATTAGACACCCCAACTTCACCCTCCACCTTGGCCTAACAAGAGGAGGTGTCATTTGAACTAGAGTGCATTTCAGATTTTTTTTGCACCTAAAGTTGCATGCTTCTTTGAGCTTTTTCAATAAGCGCAAAACTCACTTCTTTAAGCTTTTTTATTTTAAAAAATCAATTATTAAATTGAAGTGTTAGAAATTAATGATACTGACATGGACCCTTAAATTTATTATATAAAGACCAATTTAGATGACGGAAGAAGATTGGGTTACAAATTTTATGATGACAATAATGATGCTCCTCAGCTTAATGAGGATTATAATGACATACTTAAGGATTGCATTTTACTGCTTAAATTGGGCATGGAAGTCACTACTCACCATTCTAGCTCTTCATTTGTCCATGTACTTCATTTTGTCACGGCTATCAAATATCATGTTTGTGTATATATTGTAAAGCACAAGACATCTATATAAGATGCTATATTTAAATCTTATATGATAGTTGATCACTTCATTGTCGTATTGTCCATTAATAATGGTTTAAAATTTGAAACCATATATCTGGGCCCTATATTTTTGCCACTATAGTACATCTCCAATGTACTAGGGTCTAGGGTTGGCTTTCTTTTTAATAAAATTTGTTACATTATTTATAAAAATAAATAAATAAATAAATAATTTACAACCTTATTTTTTTTAATGTGTACTTTAGTCAAATCAATGGTAGTCCTCATTTAATACTGCAAGTGGTCCTGAATTCAAACCCTATCTCCACGAGAAAGAAATACTAAAATAAACATATGTTAGCCACTAGAAAGAAAAACTTAAATAAAATAATACCTTTTAAAACTTAAATAAACCTGAATTATACTTAAATATTATGAAAAATATTGAAAATATTAATTAATTAATTGTCGTAACCCCACCGTGTTGTGTCATAGATTTTCAAAAAATGTTGTGTCACCATACTATGTATCATGTCGTACTCCATATCATGTCAGTATCCGTGCAACATAGGTTAATGTCAATCATCGTTATGTAAGATAAGGAAGTTAGAGCTTCATTCTAGACAGAAGTTGCGTGCAGAAAACATCAAACACCAGAGTAGAACTGTTACCTTGTATTAAGTTACTTTCAACATCTTCCTCAATTTTACCCACATGACGTACAGAAGCACTACACTTGCTTAAGGTAGCTTCTTCAGTTGAATGTTCATCAAGCACAGATTGAAACGCAGTCAGTATTTTCTCTGGAAGACCTCCAACAGCCAATTTCTGAAGTTAAAATACCAAAAAGGCATACCCAATATCAAAATACAAATACAAAAGAAAAGTCAACAAATTAGAATTGTCTACTAAGTGCTTACAATTCTGACAGAGTTTGCATCCCTCTTCACTATCTTGATAAGATTTGAACTCTTTCCATTGCTCACGGACAGAGGAGGAGGGTTCTTAGCCAGCATTTCATCTTTAAGACTCCGCCCTCGAGAACCAAAAACCTTCCTTTCTTCCCAAATGTCAACCTGAACAAAGAAACCAAACCCCAACAGAAAAAGAAATTGGCCAATGAACAAAGTAATGGGACTACAAGCACAAAGAAAGCAACATACACAAATATGAAGCAGCATAAATATAGATGAATGGATGCTTAACTGTGATATTCCGTTGTACGACATCAATACTTGCCAAACATTTTGGCATGACTACAAGACAGTTGTTAGGGTGCAATTAGAGCAGTATTTATGAAAGAATATGTGCAGCCAACAGAGCTTCTCTCCTAAAATATATGTCGATGCCATTTTTTGGCAACAAGTTACCATTATTTTGGTAAAACTATTAAACTGAAAAATAAGTCTGGCAATTGTGGGTAGCTCAGGTGGTTAAAGGATCTGGTGTCTAATTAAAAATTTAAGAAAAATACGAATAAAATTTTTAAGGGATTCAGATCTAGATCACATCAGCATGATACCCTGTTGTGATGGTGTCTAACTCAAAATTTAAGAAAAATAAGAAATAAAAAAAATTTAAGGGATCCAAATCTAAATCACATCAGCATGATACCCTATCATGATGGATACCATAGATGGTGGCATCCTGATCAAAATACTCTTTTGGCCAGAATCTTTTTACAGGTTAAAATCTGAAGTCCAGTATAATAACATCAACTATAAGAGTGAAATTAATCAACTGAAAATGTTAGAAAATGCTGGGAGGGGTGTGTGCATTGGTTTGTGTGGCGACGCTCTTTCCGTTTCTGTGCATCCCAAAAAGAGTGTACTTTTGTAAAAGTCAAAGAACCCAAATTTTCGCTTTATAATATCCTTGCATCAAATAGATTAAAAGCATTTTAAAAAAATTTAAAAAAAAAATTAAAAAAGAGAGGAAAATTCAGACTTAGCTGGCACCAACTGCAATGTGATGTAGCAGACAACAGCTACGGGCCCCATTACATCTAAGGTCTTTTTGACAGAACTTTGGCTATGTCACAGTTTCTCAACCCATTTATATAAATATATAAAAGTAAGATATGTTTTATTGCAAAAAGACTACTCAATGTACAATGGACACAGCAGTCTAAAATATACAAAAGGAAAATTTTAAATAGAGAGACAATTGACTCCATAAATTCAGGAAGGGAACTGGTATCAGCGAATCCCCATGCTCGAGAACAATCAAATAAATAACCACTAAACAAAGCTAACAATCGGGTTCCTGTTGTCTCCGTATCCTCAAATGTACAAAAATTTCAGTCCTGCCAGATTGTCCACATCAAACATAATGGGACTAACCCCATATATATTGAAAGTATAAAAATATACATATCATATACACATCATATGTGTGTGCCCACACAATAACAATAGCAACACCAAGCGCTGATCCTAAATTTTTTTGGCCCGGATATGGATCCTCAATAGATGAGTCAGGGTCGGCTACCTGTATTATTTTCCACCATTCTATTCTTATCCAAATTCATTCTCTATTATTTCCTTAATTCAGTTAATTGACATGTACTTTTTTACTTACTAATGTTATTTTTGGTCTTCCTTTACCTTTTTCAATTCCCTCAATGAATTAACTCACTCTTTCTCATAGGTGCATTAATTGCCCTCCTCTAAACATGATCTAATCATCTCACGCGACTCTCCCTCACCTTTTTCATCAATAGGGGTGACCCCTATCTTTAAGCAAATTTCCCCATTTCAAATCCTATCTTTCAATGTATTTCAACTTAACCATCTTAATATTCTTGTTTCAGCTACTCATTTTATGAATACACTCATAATTATAATAATGTAATATATATATATATATATACATATATATATCCCTTTAATTTTATTATGGACAGGGTTCTAGCTACCGTGTCACAAGCACTCTAGGGCAAAGTGTGAATCAATGCCAAAGATATCACTTGCATACCATTTTTTGGCACCATTTTGATAGAATCAATTCAGATTAAAAACTGACAACCAAAGACTAATATTCAGGATATCAGTTGACCTTTAGAAAGACTGATCCGAGACCAAACAACTTCTACCAGGAAATATCTAGTTCTACTTCAGTGCAAGTATCAGAAGATCTCATAAATGGAAACTAGTTGACAAAAATCATACTCTTAAAAGTAGAAGAAATAGGATAAAGAGGACTGGGGCCCGTTTGGTAAGAGAGTTGGTATTGGTTTTCAAAATGATGTGAAAACTGAAAACTCCTCTTGAGGTTTTCTCAAAAAACAGTGTTTAAACACTCTAAATTGAGAACTATGACTCAAACACTCTTTGTTAAACTATCCTACCAAATTTTTTTTTTCCCACAGTTTTCAATGTTTAAAGACTAAAAACTGTTGTTTAAACTCTCTAATCAAACAAGCCCCTAGGCATTCAGTGGAGAACAGAAATAGTTCACATACAAACCACAAGTGGTTGAACACCACCATAACAAGAAGAAAGAAAAGCACCACCCATAACAGAACAAGTAAAATTAATCACCTGAGCCCCAAGTTAATTACATAGACATGCATGCACATACATAAATAATACACACACACACACTGCTAAGACCCTAATGCTATGAGTTAGCTGTATTGTGCTTAAGCTCATAAGGAATGTTATGCTGCATTGTCAAGGGCTGCTACACTGCTATAGTGGCAATATGAGTTACTGCAAGGCTTGGATCCTGTGTATCAGTATGTATCTAGCTGAACTAGCTGAATGTGTAACAAGCAAGAAAATGGTGCTGTAGGCATTGTGCAGTAGCTGACTGTACTATCCGTAGTATGTACACTAGAGTTAGTCATTGTGCCAACTGGATTAACCATGTGACTAATTGGAATTCATCACATGGATTAATTACAAGTTGGTTAGATTGAGTTGCTTAGGTTGTTAGGTTGTTAACCAACTGAGTAATCTGGTATTTAGAGGGTTGAGTAATGGGATTAAAAAGGGCTAAGTCTAATTTGTTCAAGTTGTATCTTCTTCCCTCTCGTTTCTTAGGAGGTTCAGGTCCCCTCGATGTGACCTACCCACTTACACACTATACAACCATCCCTTAATTCAGTAAGATCAACTGATATCTTAACACACTTTTTTTTCTGAGCACACATAAATAATAACTTCTGACTTCTCAAATATTACCTAATGCGATATGTAAGACAAGAAATTACGAGATGATAATTCATGTAATGAATAAAGGATTTACCAGTCTGGTTACCACTTTCTTTCCATGCTCATCACCATTTTCGTAAACAAGCTTGAGAGCTGCAGGAAGAACTTTCCAAAATTCATTCACAAACTCACTGCCCTTTCGCCTACTATTTTGCAAAATGTCATTAGCCAAATACAGAAAAGAAACACGCTGCTCTCTCTGAGAAGAGTTGAAAAGCTTATCCCATGTTTCAACAATTTGTTTTGCCTTCTTCCGGTGAGTGACACACCAACGGGACAAAGCTGATCAAATGTTTAAAGGGAAACATACCACGATGTCCAAGTTACAGTATCAAAGAGGAAAATAAAACTCTATTTTTAGAAAAAATACAACTAATAATTTCAATGCAAATCAATTTATAAAACATTTATCTTAAAATATTGAACATTTTGCAATGAAAGTATTTAATTGCTGAATAGAGAAATCTACAGCGTACACGACATTAAGTACCTAAAGCCTAGTGTTTGATAAGACATAAACCAAAATTGCTCTACAGTGGCTCTTGAAAAGATAATAGGTTTCTTGTCATTTCAAAGAAACACATATCTAGAGTTAAGAAGGGAAAAACGTGTGTTAAACACAAAATTGTGCAAATGCACATTCAAACTCAAAAGGGCCTTATACAGTACATTGGAGCTATCATGAAAGCTTGTAGCTTTGTGTGGAAAATGATAAACAATTAACTCACGGGGACTCAAAACCCATGTCCTGGCTTATACTAAATGATAAGGCTGCTTTTTCTCAACATGCTCTCTGCAGGCTCTCTATCTAAGAAAAGAGATCTTGGATTTGAATTTGAGTAGCAGACAAACAATGTCCGTTTGAGTGGATGAACAAGAGCCGCCCCTACTATTAAGATACAGGTCATGGGCAGGCAAAGCCCTCATTCAATTTAGTAGCAAGTATTCTGATATCCATTAACTAGTAGATAAATCACAAACTCGTGGGAATGAATACGCAGCTGACATAATCCCAAATGAATGAGTCCTTTTCCAAACTACTTAGGATCTACCACATGTATTCTACTCATGGTTACAATACACATTTTAAATGATGTCTTAAAATAAACATAAATTTGACCAAAATATCTAACAGATAAATCAAAAGATAATTCGTCATCAATATGTTAATCAGCATAGTAAAGATATTGCAGATATATCTCATTACATATTTTAAATCAATATTTAAAATCCAAGCCTCTGCGTGAACCAGAAAGGAGTCTGTTCCCCGGTTCAACCTGTTTTGATGAGAAATACATTTTGCCATATATACTTATCTAAAAATACATTTACCATAATTAACTAAAACAACATATACATATATGTATATATACTATAAAGATAATGGTATAATGTAATTTATATTATTTAACTCTTTTTTACAAGTAATGGTATTTATTATGAGAATAGATTACTTCATGCACACAATAATGAACATAAAGTAACCTAAAATAATTACAAAAAAAAAAATGCACAAAAGTACAGTGATTATTTGAAGTCTAAAAGAGAATTACTATTTGTAAGACCCCATGCACGAGACCAATTAAACAGAATTTGAATTGACATTGATTCCAACATAGCTGCTATTTATCCAAAAAACAAAAATTACTCCAACTGTGCTATTGATTTATCTGCATCTTCATAAGTGCAGCTATTTGATTCCTTCCACATCAAACATATTTATTAACTTGATGTGCATGTTAAATAATAAAATTTTGGATTAACAAAGTACAAGATTTATGGGTGGGATTTCTGTTATACCCAAGGCAGGCCAATTATTTGGCTCATAACTTTGCAACTTACATCCACATCAAACATATTTATTAACTTGATGTGCATATTAAATAATAAATATTTTGGATTAAAGAAGTACAAGAAACTTGCGGAGCCAATTGTACTTCATAGGGAGCCACCCCCATCTCCATCCCTGATTAGGCTAGCTAGGCTGTCTTGGATAAGGAGTGAGATGGGTTGGACCCCTCAGGATTTTTTGTTCTCTATCTTCTGTTAATAATATTCATGTTATTCAGCCCAAAAAACAAAAGACCAACAACCTTTGCGCCAACCAGCACATCCATCCCAGTGGTGGTTCACGTCCCAGAATAAAATCACCTAAAAAGGCTTTAATCTAGCAACAAAATATATATTAATTACCAATTTGATAAAAGTTTACCATATCCCTAGTTCTTTGATCAGTTTAAATCCAGTTCAGCCACTGAACCAACCTGTTCAAACCAGTTCAACTGAAGAACTGTTTAAGAGGCTGAACCATTTTCCAGTAATGAGGCCAGTTCACAAATTAATTTAACTAGCCAGTCCAATCCAATTTTAAAACACTGATTGATAACACAACGAAATACAACTTCCAGCTCCAAAACATTAATGATTTTTTTTTCTTTTTTGATAAGAAATATTTTATTGAAAGAAGACTACTTTATGTACATGTATGATGACACAGGAGCCCAAAGAATTATAAAGAAAGGTATTATGTACAGAGGTATAACGACCCTATACCCTATAAATTCAATGATGAAATTTCTATTAGTAAAACCCCAATGATGAGACTAGTCAAACAAAGATCTCGAAAACAATGCTATCAATAAAGTCACCAAACCTCCCAGTATTGGTAAAAGTGTCAAATGCACTTAAAGCACATAGGCCTCTTGGAGCCTAGGCGCAAAGCGCGCACCTGATTGAAGCAAAGCACATAGTTTTCAAATAAAATATCTCATAACTTCTAATAGTAGGAATATTTGTAACATATAATAATAACTCAAAATTTCTATATTTTACCTATTAGGGAAGTAAAGTGCAAAGCGCACGCCTAATTGAAGTAAAGCGCATAGTTTTCAAATATAATCTCTCATAACTTCAAATAGAAATATTCATAACATATAATAATAAAAATAAGGGTAATAATTCAAAATTTTTATATTTTACCTATTAGGGAAGTCAGTTTTATAATGTTTGTAAGTTCAAATTTTACCTAAGTTATTTCAATTCTTAAAATTTTTATAATAGTAAATTGAAAACAATTATCAATGGTCAATATCATAATAAACTAGTCATAGAAAGTTTAAACATAAAAGCACAAGAAATGTAAATTAACCTTGTTCGTATCTTATGACACATAAATAAAAAAATAGTATATGTAATACAACACCCTAAGGATAGTGGTTGTATAGTAAATCATTGGTCCATGTCCATTTCTTTCAAGATCAAGCAATTAGTTTTGATGATTCATATTCTTTTTTTAGCAATAAAATTAAAAAGCGCACCTAGGAGTGCTTTGTGCTTCTTCAAAAAGCTTCAAAAAAGTGGGCCTAAAGTTCACTTCATTAAATGAGCTTTTTTTGTCCTAGCGAAGTATTGAGAGCTTGGGGCTTTGAGCTTAAGCGCACTTTTAGCAAAACTAAAACCTCCTATATCCTCAAACGTACAACGATTTTGTTTCCCACACTATCCACATTAAACATAATGGGTATATTGTTCTAGCCAAGCAACAGACAAATGACCTTTCTCAATAGCACCCATTCATCCCAAAAGATCTAAAGGTGAAATTCCACAAATCAAATGCAACAATGCAGTTTAACAATAGATGATCCACCATCTCTTCGCTACACCAACGCAAATGACACCAACTTATTAGTGTGTAGACTGTAGTCTCTCTTAATGAGATTGTCACGTGCGGAGGATATTCCTCCATCTTACTATCCATACAAAGGAGACCCTCCCTAGGGCCTTAACACACCAAATACTCTTCCATGGGAAAGATGCAACACTAGACCCCTTAAGGCATATTCAAAGAACATTCATCAAAGTTTTCACTCCCTTTAAATCTCTCACTCATTCAAGATAGGGAAATACCTCCTTCAAAGATCCCCACACCACATGTCATGGCAAAACAGAATACAACAATAGTCTCTTACATCGAAGTGCATATAATGTAAAAATTTGTCCCAGCCCATCCTAATGTTTTTCCATAAGCCCCAACTATGAGTCTCTTGAACAGGTTTCGATCTCAATCCCCGCTATTCCCCATCATACTTTGCAGCTACTACACTCCTCTATAATGTGTACCTTCCATCCCAAAGTGCCAATCATTTTCCCAATAGAGCTTGGTTAAAGGTTCCTATATTCATAACCTAGGAAGCACAGACACTTCATTTAGGGTGTCATACCCATGTCGTATCTGTGTCATACCAATGTCGTACCGGCCATTTAATGTTATAATTTTTCAAAAATTACTTGTCATTGTGTCATACCCGTACTCGTGTCCATGTCTGTGCTTCCTAGTTCGTAACACCCAGGTCACACTTAGCAATATTTGAACTCATCACCCATAACACACAAAAAATTCCTTCGTAATCTCTCAATTTTGTTTGCCACTAATGCCCCCAATGACATACCAAGATAGGTCATAGGAAAACACCCAATCTTACTGCAAAGGATTGCGAGCTCTGTCATGTTACCAATACCAACCACTCCGACTAGAACCATTTCACTCTTACTCATATTTACTTTTAGTGTTGTCACGGCTTCAAAACAAGTCAGCATCATTCTAATATAAAGAACTTATTCAACATTGCATTGCTAAATAAAATTGTATCATCAGCAAATAAGATATGAGAGATACACAACCCATTTCATGCACTAGAGCCCACCGTAAAACCCCTAGTGAAGCCTCTCTCCTCAACAACCTACTCAATACCTCCATTACCAGTTTATACAGCAATGAGAACAACAGATCACCTTGTCTTAGTCCTCTTGAACTACTAAATAAACCAGAAGGGGAACCATTCACTAAGATTGAGAAGTAAGCCATAGAGATACACATTCAAATCCAACCTTTCCTTTGGATAATATACAGTCTCCTAGTTCATATGGTTATAAGCTTTCTCAAAGTCCAAATTTCAAATTACACATGGGATATGACTTTTCACTCTACTACCCAAACACTCATTAATAATAAGAACCAATTCCAAAATTTTCCTACTCCCACAAATGCAATTTGTGACTCAAATATTAGCTAAAAACATATCACTTTCAATCTATCCCAAGGTGGTCAAAGGAAAGAGCGCAGCCTTAAGGCGCCAAAGCCTTGTATCGACCAAGGCGTGAGGCGACAAAAAGGCGCTAGCCAGATTAAAGCCCGGTTAGAGTGGGGAGGCAAATTTTAAATATAGTTATCATACATATAGAACTTAAATCAAATGAGTAGAATGTATTGAAATATTATAGTGTTTTTTTTTTATATGTTGCATGAGGAAACAAGCTTCTACAACAAGCTTCTATAGACTAAATAATCTAACAATAGGTTTTACAATAAGCTTTTGTGAATTAATAATCTAACAATAGGTTTTACAACAAGCTTCTTAAATAAATAAATCATTTTTAAAATATTAAAAATAATACTAATAATAATAAAATAAAACAAGGCGTTCACCTTAGTGCCTTTTTTATGGTTTAAGGTGCTAGCCTTGCTCACCTAGGTTCTAAAGGCAAGCCGCCAAGCCCCCCAATAAAGGCACCTTGCCTTTGACTTCCATGATCTATCCAACACCTTTGCCAATAGCTTATATAAACTCCCAACCAAACTAATAGCTTAAAAATTCTTATTATTTGTGGCATTTCTTTGGAATTAAGGTAACAAAAGATGTATTGGGGGAATTTTTTTTCAAACTTACCGTGCTCATGCAACTCCTCAAAAAATGCCATAACATCCACTTCAACCACCCGCCAACACTGATAAAAGAAAGACATTGTGAAAACATCCAACCATGGGGCTTTATCTCTTTGTAACTCCTTCAACACCTTAATAATCTTCCTCCTTCTCAAACCTCCTCTCAAGCAAATATCTTTCATTCTCTCCAATAGTAGCAAAATCTAATCCATCAAATCAAATCTCTAATTCTATGTTTCTTGATACAAGGACAAATAAAATTGCACCACCTGACACCTCTGACAGCTTCTCGTAATGATTAAATTGTCTGTCAGATGTGTCAAGTGGTGCAATTTCTCAGAAAATAAAATTACTCAGATAATTTCTTTCACACCTTATTATCCATCCTAAGCACTACTCATTTTGTTTCTAAAAATAAAAAGGTATTCTATGTCACTGATTCTTTACCTCTAATTTCTTGTCAACAATTTTTTCTACCCTTTATTAAAAAGGAAAAAAAAAATCAAACATAACTTCCAAAGAATTTAGACGTCTATGAGAAAAACTAAAGCTATTATCACCTAAAATATCATTTTATTAAATTTTTCCAACACTTTGTGACACCTTTCACAAGGCCCTCCAACAGCCCTCTCTAACAACCTACTCAAGGCCTCCATCACAATGACAAACAACAACGGGGACAACAAATACCCGTCTCAATCCCTAGAGATTTGAAAGAAACCACTTGGACTACCGTTCACCAAAATTCAAAACCAAACAATGGAGATGCATGCATAAATCCACTTCCTCCCCCAAGGATTAAACCCACATTATCTTAACATATAAAAAAAATGTAGTACCCAATGCACAAAATTCCCACTTTTGTAGAGTCTAGAAAGGTCATGGTAGGCAGCCATACTCCATTCTATTGTTTGTAAAGGTTGATTCCCGAAATTGAACCTGCAACCTATTGCTTTTGGTGGAAGGCAATCATTTTAACATAAAAATAAGAAAACTCCAACGCATGTGATCGTAATCTTTCTCCAAACTCAGCTTACACAACCCCCCCAACAAACTAGATTTCAATCTACTATCTAAACATTCATTATCAATAAGTACTGAATCCAAGATCTGGCTTCCTTTAACAAAAGGGTTCTGAGAGTTACACACCACTTTCTCCAACAGCATCTTCAACCTATTTGCTAATAATTTGGCTAAGACCTTGTAGACCCCAAGATTAGACTAATATCTCAAGAATCCTTAAATCTCTAAGGCCCCAGGTTTTCTTGGAGTGAGAGTAATAAATGTGGCATTGATGCTTTCTCCAACATACAATATTCATGGAAATAGCAAAATACCTTTGAAAAGTCCTTTAAAATGCTCCATCAAGCCTGAAAGAAAGCCATTGAGAAATCATCTAGTCTCAGGGCTTTATCATCACTCATGTTTTTTTACCTCATCAAAAACCTCATCCTCAATGAAGCATATGTCCAGCCAACCGACCTTCTCTCCCTCAATATCAAAGAAAGGCAATTCATCCAGCAAGGGACGCCAAACTCCATCTTTGGTGAATAATTGCTGATAGAAAGCTATTATGCTTTTGTCTGTCTGATTTGTGATCTCCTCCCCATTCACATATAACCGACCTATAGTATTGCTTCGACGATGTGAGTTTGCCAGACTGTGAAAGAACTTTGCATTCTTGTCCACTCCTTTAAGCCAAAGCATGCAAGAGCAAGACTTTTGCCTCAAGCTTATTTCCCCAAACAACATGGCCATTTCAAGTTCTAAAGTAACCTGCTCTCGTTGCACCCTATCCTCATCTGCAAGAGCTCTTGTCTCCCCAATCTAATCAAACAAATGAATAGTAGCCATCAATGTGTTCTCCCTTCTAGTCACATTGCCAAACTCCCCCTTGATGTAGGAGGCAATGGGAAGATAGATTTATTATATTTTATTTGATTTTATGCATCAAGGGCAATTTTGAAATTTCATAATATTCTAGAATGGGCTGTGCTAACAGTCCATTAGATCTTCTTTTGGGTCTTATTTAAGTTTGGTTATTTAGTTGGGCTTAGTAGTAAAAGCCTAAGGAGTCCAAGTCCATGTCTTATTAGGGTTTTAACTATTAAGAAAATCCTAGTTCAATGAGGAATAGGTATTAGACTTCAATTTAAAGAGTTGTAATGCTTTCCATTGAGATGGTGAATGTTTTCAAAATTTAATAGCTATGAAGCTTTCTTTATGGTTTGTGTGATGCAACCTTCTCCGAGGTGTGATGCCAAGGAAGCCTAAGTGTAATTCTTAGGAAGTCTAGGTGTGATGCGTAGAATTTATCTATTTTCTTTAATTTTACTATTTGCGGTTACTATTTATGTTACTGTTCATAGCAGCCTAAATCTTGATTTTCACCTTTGTTTTCATTCCCAAACCCTACTAATCCTTGTCCCCTTTGGAAACCCTATAATCCCTATTATTTTCTAGCCTATTCCCCACCAAAACCTAACCCTAATTCTTCAAAACCCAAGCTATATCAGATCAGCCCCTGTTGTTCTAAATCAGATTTTGTTGTTCCCCTTTGTCCTACGTCACCCCTTGAATGCTTTCAGCTTTTGGTGAACATAAAAAGCTAGGCTAACTGAGGAACTAATAAGAATCCCACCACGACCTCACCCTTTCAATGAACCCATTAACCTAAATGGGCTTAATCCCCTTCACATAAACCCACACTCCAAAGAATGGAAAAGTGATTGATAACAATCTCAGGAGGCATCTTTGCACTATCTAGGAGTAATGCTCCTCCATAGACGGAGTGAACAAAAATCTATCTTGGATCATGATAGATTGTTAGACCATGTGAAAATACCTCCCTCCATGTGATCATCCAACAAACCATTAGCATAATTGAAGCCCGAAAATTCTAGCTTAGTATGGTCATGTTCTCCACTCCCAACCTTTATTCAGGATATCGTACCACATTAAAATCGCCTCCCACCACGGCAATTCCCACCAGCCGATCATCCCCAATAACTCCTCCCAGAGCAATGTCCTAATACTATCATTATTCGGTCCATACACCCCTGTGAACACATTCAAAACCATAAGACATGTCTTTGAATTTGCAGGAAACGAAGAAGTTCCCACTGCTTCCTCCACTTTCGCTATAGTTCTTTTATCCCACAACAAAGGCCAAGAAACGGCAGAAAAGAGTAGTACTAAAAATCAGCATATTTTAAAAGATCTTATAGAAACAAAAGAAATTGTGTCAATTTATATATATTTTAAAAGGCTCAATATAAATGTAAAACTTATTTCCTTGTATCTTACAACAAAAGTATAGGTCACATGTGCCTTGCACTTCCTTGGATTGTAACAAATGGTATCAAACCCAACCTAGTAATTCCTAGTAGCACGAGGCTCTACAACACAACATAGGACCTGACAAAGCCATCAGGAATTTAAGTGGGGAAAATTGAGAAACCCCAGATTATGTGGATTGAATTGGATGAGTGTGTTGTGCAGGCATATGTTGAGTCCCACATTAGGTGTTTACTAGGCAAACTAGGCTCTATAAGCAATTCAAAGTCCAATTGTAACTTGACTAGTCATTTTGGGGTATAGCAAAGATGTGTCTAGTGCTTCCTCAGGCTGTAACACCTTCATTTCCAATCAGACAAACAAAGCCTAGCGGGTTGTAAACATTATATTCATGAGCTACGACAAGGTGCAGCAATTTATCAAAAATATTATTCTGCATGTTAAAATAATATTACAATATTCAACAAAAATATTATTATATGTTAGAATATTATTCTGCATGTTAAAATAATATTACAATATTAGGAATTACTGCATGTTAATGCAGAATAATATGTTAGAATAATTATTTTAACATGCAGTAATTCCTCAACAAAGTACCGTTCATGCATTAAAATATTATTCTGCATGTTAAAATAATATTACAATATTCTCAACAAAAACAATGCCCATGAAATGTGGGTATTAAAAGACATGGGATCCACCTACTTTGGGGAATGGGGATTTAAGAGAGATGAAGGGGTTATTTCTCATAGTGAAGCCCATAGACTCTATGGGCCTCCAATAGACCAAAAACAAACCATGCTCAAGATATTAAATAGGAAATCACAACAAATTTAATGCAGCATGCTTTAGAAGAAAAAGAAAACAGAAATTAGCTGAAACATAGATCCAGTTCAGAGGTATCAACCAAAACACAATATTCATCTAAACCCTAAACCCCAACAAAGAAGGGAAATGTATCAGGTGCATCTAATAGCAAGGAGACAAGCAATTCCAGTGAGTAAAACAAGATATTTCATAGTCATGCATGCAAACAGTTTCAAAAGTGTGGTATTGCTAACTCTGCCACACAAAAAAAGGTCACGCTTCCTCAAATAAAATTTGGAATTACATTAGAATTCCATATATATGGTGAATCTATAACCAAACTGCATACAACAAACAAAAAGCCATCAACCATTAAAGTTGTTAAGAGCATGAATCAGATAAAAACGTCAGAATTTCATTGCAGGATACATTCAATGCTTTGTTGCGAATTGTTGAGTTTCGATAATTTCTCAGCTAATATCTGTCCATTAAATTCGTCGTTGCTCATCCTGCTATTTAACAAGATTTTACATGCCACGCAGGAAGCCCTATATCTTACAAAAAGAAAATATTAGTATTCTGAAATGACAGAGTAATCAAGGCGTTAGCAAAAAATAAAGGCAGAAACAAAAAAAGGTTAAATTATAACTTATGAAAATGCCACAGGGATTTCCTCATCTTTCCAAATGGATAGAGGTACAAATCGTTACAATACTAGAAAACTAATTATTTAAACCAGCATGAGTTACATATGTTTCAGAACCTACCATGTCAAATTGAAAGCACACATACTTCCTTTTTTATAGGAATAAAAAAAAAAAATCAGTTTATTGTACATGCATAAGGTTCTATCTTACCAACAAAAATTGAAGAGTGAAAATCATCATTGACTGAAAATACAAAGTTGTTATGTAGAATCCAGATCTTGCCATATAGTGTACAACAAGTTTATTTTATAATCCAGAAGTTCAAGATAACCGTCTCCATCATACAACAGAAGAATTTGATAGAGGGAGCACCAAATCCATTTAAGATTTTGTTTCTAAATTTGAAATTATTTTTGAATTTAGTTTTTAATGTTGAGGGTTTTAAGGGATTTGATTAGGCATTTTCCATATTAGTATAATCCCTAAAACCTATTTAATTGGTACTTTTGTAATGGTGAAAGATAAATGATTTTGCATAAGAATTTTATGATGAGTAAAGAATATGCCTCCTCCTTTGTTCTCTTTGGTTGGTGGTGATGCCAAACACCCTTAGGTGGTGACTGATGCCTATGGTTTGCAGGTAGATTCTAGGTGGTGAAGCCTAGGGTTTGTACTGTTGTTCATGTTGTCACTCTTTATTTCCTAATTTCCTACTAGTGTTTTGCATCAGAATTCTATGTTCTTAAACATAGTGTGCAATTGGATAAGCTTTTTATTGAAAGCTTATTTGTTCATTTGCTGAAATTTGGTAAAAGTACAGTGGTTCCAAGAAAAAAGTAAGGTTTCATAAAGCTTTACATAAGTTAATAAACTAAAGGGCTAGTCCAAACTCACACTAAGAAGGGAAAAAAAGCAAAGCATTAGACAAGTGTTTTCAATATGATAGTCCAAACATACTTCTAAAAAACATTCCTTAACCCGTCTTAGCTTTTTCTTCCCTCTGAATAGCCTGAGCTGCCTGACAGAGATGTCCCACACCTTGACAAAAGCATAAAAACAGATTTATGAGAAATCCCAGAGGTAGACAATTAATTCCAAATTGCAATTACAAATAGTCTATTAATATAACAGAAATTTCTTGTGTATGCTTATCTGTGCGTGTGTGTGTCTACCTCATGTATAAAAGAACACAAGGTAGCCTAAAAAATGCATCAAGAATTACATGCAAACGAAAAACTCTGGAACAGTGCTACTAACACTAAGACCCAATGAATCCACAGAATGTATGTCTGATCCCTCTACATAGGATTTTGTAGGCTTAAAAAAAAACGTGTCAGGAGCTATTGTTCTTCTCTTTTGATGAACTGCAAAATTTAGGTTCTTTAGGAGGCCCGGCTACCTCGAATTAGCCACAAATACTGTTTTAGTTTTCATTTCCTAGGCCAGTATGGAGGGATTTCGAAGTTTTTTTATTGAGTCTAAGTTGTTTCAGTTGGTGATTGAGGAAGGAGGGAATTTTTTCTCCCTTAAGATTTTTGAACGGGGAAAATACTACATGCAATCGGTGTTTATGGGCAAGAGTGCAGCTCTTTGGATAATGCGGAATCTGGAATACACCGTGAGTGGGGTTAGTCCTAAGCAATTTTTCACGTTCAGGGAAGGTGATACTGCTTACACGCTGCAACGGGGGTCCAACTCGTTTGGGCAGTATTTATCAATGACAGAGCTTAAGGTAGGTGGGCTGCGGAGAACTATCATTATTCCTGCCAGAAAATTACAACAAGGATGGAGAACTTTTGGGATTGAATTAAGAAGACTTTTGGAACCTTCTCAATATGAGTTGGGTGGATTGAAGTTTGTACCATACAGGTCTAAGCAATTCCCTAAATATCAACCTGCCAGGTCCTATGTGGAAACTGTCAAAGCTCCGGTGCAGGCAAGGTTGAAGCATGTTCAGCAGCCCCTCAGTAAGGAAAAGGTTCAGGCTGGTACTGTGAAGAATTTTGTGGAATTTCCGTGTGACAACTCTCACACATAGGTAGTAGTTTCTGAAACTCAAGCTAGAAGTTGTCCTCAGTCAGCCGTGGGTGGTGGGGAGGGTGGAGAAGGTAGTATTAATGGTAAGAATAAATTTGGGGAGAAAATCCTAGAAGGAAATAAATTCATTATTCCTTTGAAGCCCAATTTGAATTCAAATATGCTTGAGTTTGGAAAATTGGGTGACAGGAGGAAGGCACGCTAGCTTGGGAGAGGGCTAACTATGAAGGTGAATGAACATGGAAAGAGGCGGGTACCTTGGGATAGTGTTAGGTGGTAAACAAGCTGGCAAATGGGTGTTAAGTAATAATGGCCATAATATAAACATGGGTCTAGGCCCATCCAAGCAAAATGCCCAAGCCTTGGTGGGAAATAAAGAACCCATTTTGGGCCCGGGTCTATCAAGCCCACATACTTTTAATTTTGAGGTTGGAGAGAGTTCATTTAGTGGACCACGGGCTTTGGAGACTTCTTACCAGAATGGGTTCACTGTGCCAAGCTCAGGTAAGAGTGCGATCTTTGCCACAAAGGATTTTGAGAGCTCAAGGCTCACACCCACCACATCGGAGCAGCTTGCGACGTCGTTGAAGGTATCGCTGGGTGTAAATTCTTCCATAGCAGCGACGGAAGTGATGGGTAAGGGCGGAGAGGATAGCACGATTCCACTAGCTCAGCCACCCTCTGCGTCTATAGGACTAGCAGTGGTGGCCCAAGCCTCCCAAAACCAAATATCGCCAATCAGCACTCTGAGTGGGTCGAGGGTGGTGCCAGTGGTGTCATCCACGACATCGGAACCAGTACTGACCCTTGCTGACCCGATAGTATCGTCGGTGGTGTCTTTGTCTCCTACAGTGGCATTAGAGGTTGCGTATGAGGATTTTGTGGGTTCAAAAGGACTGGGTAATTCTGATTTTGAGGGAGCTCAAATACCTGGCTCAACTATAAGGGAATTGGTCGGAGACTTGGATAAGACTTGGGGTAATTCCAAAGACTGGATATTACAGTTGCGTGATGGCAGACAATTAGTGCTCCCATTGTCATTGTATCGTTCTCCAGATAATATGTCAGTCTGCTCAAGTTTGGAGGGAGAGCGTGTACCAAGTAATGTTTCTAGTACTAATGAAGGGCAGAGGATTAGTTGGGCAAACGAGGGTGAGGGATTAGTAGAGTCTCTGTCTGTGGTTCCTAGGTTAGAGAGTGAGTCATGGGAAGTTGGTGATAGGTCGAGGTCTTGTGAGGGTGGTGATAAGCCATTGGTTGTGGTAGCTTTGGCCACTAAAGGTCCGTTGGAGTTGATGACTAGTCATGTGAAGGAGATTGGTTGTAAGGAGAGTGTGGATTGTCAGCTATCTCAATGGGTAACCAATAGGATAAAGGCTTTCAAGAAATCTGTGGGCACTTCGCTGTAAGGTTTTGAGGAGCAGATTACAGGTTTGTTATTAGCCATTGAGGCCAGAAAGAAAGAAAAAAAAAAAACCTATGGTGGGTGATCAAACAAAGTTTGTCAAGTCAGGCCAAAAAGGTCAACGGGAGTTGAAAAATTTGTTGTCATCGTTGAATGTTGAGTTTGATCCAATTAAAAGCAAGGAGTGCAAGTTCTAAGCGGGCTGTTGTGCCTTATCAATGAATGTGAAGATTATTTCTTGGAATGTTAGAGGGTTGAATGAGCAGGACAAAAGGCTCAGGGTTAGAAATTTGATTAGGAAATGGGGGCCAGATGTGGTTTGTCTTCAAGAAACCAAAATGGGGCTGATTAATAGAGCAGTGATTCGTAGCTTGTGGGGTGGCCAACATGTTGACTGGTCTTATTTAGGTTCTTGTGGTGCTACTAGTGGGGTGTTGGTAATGTGGGACACTCGGGTAGTGAATAAAACGGAGGAAGCAGTGGGGAGATTTTCGGTTTCTTGTAAGTTTACAAGTGTCAGACCAATTTGTTTCGGCGTTTACTAGTGTTTATGGTCCTAATTTATACTGAGATAGGAGGTTTTTATGGGAGGAACTCTGTGGCTTGAATAGCTAGTGGAGTGTTCCATGGTGTGTGGGTGGTGATTTTAATGTGGTTAGGTTCCCTTCCGAACGATTGGGGTCTAATTCTATCACTATAGCTATGCAGGAGTTCTCCAATTTTATTTCGGAACAGGGTCTCATTGATCTGCCATTGCAAGGGAGTTCTTTTACTTGGTCAAATTTTAGAGAAGTTGCTTCTAAGGCTAGGCTGGACAGATTCTTGTTTTCTGCAGATTAAGAGGAGAAGTTTCCAACAATGTCTCAAAGACGGATGTCTAGGTTGTGCTCCAATCATTTTCCAATTGTCCTGAAGGGTGGATCTTTTCAAAAAGGGAGTATGTCGTTTAGATTTGAGAATATGTGGCTTAAGGATGAAGGTTTTGTGGATAGGGTTCGGTCTTGGTGGGTTTCCTATCAAGTTCATATTGCACCGAGTTTCATTCTGGCCAACAAATTAAAGCTCTTAAAAAACAATTTGAAAAGATGGAATGTGGAGGTGTTTAGTCATGTTGAAGTTTGGATTAAAAAATTGTGGAAGGACCTAAGTGCTCTAGAGAATATGGAGGAGAGTCGGGGTTTATCAGCGGAGGAAAGGGTTGAAATGGGAAGAATTCGTGATGAGTTAGAAAAAGCTACTCTGTTGGAGGAAACAAGTTGGAGGCAGGAATCTAAAGTTCTTTGTGTTAGGGAAAGAGACAGGAATACTAAATTTTTTCACTGCATAGCTAACTCTCACAGGTGGGTTAATACTATTGATAGGCTTATGGTGGATGGGGTGTTGTCTTCGGACTCGGCTGCTATAGCAGATTATATCTCTCAGTTCTATAGGTAGCTTTATTTGGAGGATGTGGCTCATAGACCTGTCTTAGATGATGTGGATTTTTCTAGTATCTCAGTGGAAGATGCACCTGGCCCGGATGGCTTTTCAATGGTGACAAGGCACCTGGCCTGGATGGCTTTTCAATGGCATTCTTCCAGTCTTGTTGGGGTGTTTTGAAATCAAAAATTATAGATGTATTCCACAATTTCCATTCTCAGGCGGTGTTTGAGAAGAGTTTTAATGCTTCGTTTCTTGCCCTTATTCCCAAGAAAGTGGATGCTGTGGAGGTTAAGGACTTTCGGCCTATTAACTTAGTTGGTGAGATTTATAAGATTATTTCTAAGGTGTTGGCTAATCGGCTTCGTAGGGTGGCGCATGGGCTTATTTCGAATTCACAAAATGCTTTTGTGAAGGGCAAACAAATTTTAGATTCCGCCTTAATTGCTTCTGAATGTATTGATAGTGGATTGAAGTCAGGTGTTCCAGTTGTGTTGTGTAAATTGGATGTGGAGAAGGCGTATGATCATGTGAGTTAGGACTTTTTAATGTATATGCTTCAGCGTTGTGGTTTCTCAGAGAAATGGAGAAAATGGATAAGATATTGCATTTCAACTATAAAGTTTTCCATTTTGATCAATGGTAACCCATCTGATTTCTTTGAAAGTTCTAGAGGGCTTCGGCAAGGGGATCCTTTATCTCCTTTATTGTTTGATATTGTGATGGAGGCATTACGTAGTTTGTTGGAAGTGGCTGCCTCAGCCGGGCAATTTTCAGGCTTTTCTGTGGGTAGTTCGGCTGGTCCATCTGTGATGGTGTCTCACCTTTTATTTGCAGATGACACTCTGATTTTTTGTGATGCTGAACCTTCTCAGATTGCTAATTTGAGGGCAATTCTTGCTAGATTTGAGGAGGTGTCAGGGCTTCATATTAATTTGAAAAATCTGAATTGGTACCTGTTGGTAAGGTACACAATTTGGAGGCTTTGGTGGGTATGTTAGGGTATGGGCAGTCTTCTTTGCCATTGAAATATTTGGGCCTTCCATTGGGTGCTAAATTTAAGGATTTATCAGTTTGGAATCCTATCTTAGAGAGAATGGAGAAGAGATTAGCAGGTTGGAAGAGAATGTATTTGTCTAAAGGAGGTAAGGTGACACTCATTAAAAGCTCTCTCTCGTCTTTACCTATATACTTTCTTTCCCTTTTCCCTTTACCGGGCAAGGTGGCAAAGCGTATAGAGAAATTACAGAGGGATTTTCTGTGGAATGGGCTTGGTGGTGAACCTAAAATACATTTAGTTAATTGGGCCAAGGTATGTAGGCCTTTGCAGGTTGGGGGGTTGGGTATAAGATGGTTTGGGAACTTCAATTCTACCTTGCTAGGAAAATGGTTGTGGAGGTATGGCATGAAGACTGATGCTTTATGGAGGAGGGTTATAGAGACAAAATATGGGAACATTTGGGGTGGTTGGTGTACGAAAAAGGTGACAAGTCCTTATGGGGTCAGCTTGTGGAGATACATTAGAAGTGGCTGGTTGAACTTCTCTAAACTCCTTGTTTATGATGTGGGGGGTGGTACTACAGTGAAATTTTGAAAGCATGTGTGGTGTGGGGATTGTACTCTCCAATAGGCCTTTCCGGAGCTTTATTGTCTTAGTAGGTCAAAGGGTTCCTCGATGGCTGAAGTTATGGGTTGGTCTGCTGGGAGATTTCACTGGAATGTGCGATTTCGTCGTCCACCACAAGATTGGGAAGAAGAAGCCTTTGACCAGTTTATGGGGCTAGTTTACTCTTCAACAGTGCGGGGGTTTGGCCCAGATAAGGTTTGTTGGAAACCTGCAAGGAATAGAGGTTTTGAGGTTAGAGGTTATTATTGCACCTTCTACCCCCCTACTCTTGTTTCCTTTCCATGGAGAATGATATGGCAATCGAAGGTTCCTTCAAGGGTGACTTTTTTTCCTTGGTCTACTTCCTTAGGTAAGATCTTAACAAAAGACAACCTTCGTAAAAGACGAGTGATAGTGCTTGACTGGTGCTATATGTGTAAAGGTGTGGGGAGTCGGTGGATCATCTTCTACTTCATTGCTCCATAGCTTGGGAGTTGTGGTCCTTGGTTTTTTGTTTGTTTGGTATTCAGTGGGTTATGCCTCATACTGTTCTTGAGTTGTTTGAGGCTTGACAAGGAAAGTTTGGGCAACATCGTCACTTTGATGTTTGGAGATTAGTGCCTCATTGCTTGATTTGGTGCATTTGGCGTGAAAGGAATGCTAGAAGCTTCGAGGGTTGTGAACGTTCTTTGTTGGAAATTAAATCTTTTTTCTTACACACTCTCTTTGAATGGAGTGTGGTTTTTTCTCATTTTTCTTGTTCCTCATTTTCTGTTTTTCTTGACCGTTGTTCTTTAGTTTCTTGATTTGTGCCCCCTTACTACATCCCCAATGTACTCAGTTTGGCAAACTTTATATTATTAATAATATTCTTACGTTATTTATCAAAAAATACTAAGACCCATTACACACTAATGAATCTCTGATACTTTCACATCTTAAAAAATGCAACAATTTCACTCCCTCCACAAAGTCCACATTAGACTCAAGGGTGCCAAATTCCACACAGCAAAAGACCATTTACCAAACCAGTTTCACCAACCAACCAGTAGGTACATCACTATTTTTGGCATCACCCAAAGTACCCAAACACAAGTGATCCATTGTCTCCCCCCTTTGCCTACACAAACAGCACCAATCTACCAAAATGATCCCTAATTTTCTTAGATTATCATTAGTCAAGATCTTCCACCATGAAGTTGTCTACACAAAGAAAGCAACCCTTTTTAGAGCCTTGGCGCACCAAATACATCTCCACATAAAACTGGCCACCCTAGGGGCACACAACGTCCTATAATAAGACCTAACATCAAACAAGAAATACCCCATTTCCAAGCAAACACCACACCATCTCAATCTACCAAGGCCTGTAAAATTCTTGGCATAAAGAATACAGAGGTCCTAGCAAGGACTCAATAGACTCTAATTCCCAAACATTGAAAGATCAATTGAACTGGACAAACCAATGTCTCTCACCCACACCTTAACCACATATATCAAATGAGAAAAAACAAAAGCATCTAAATCAGCTGCTATTGAATACAAGGCGTTGTACAGCTCTTTCAAGAACTGCTCCCCAAACCAACTATAATGCCAAAAGCAAACCTATCTCCAGCCCCCACCTTGAAGTATACGTTATTGGCAAAACAGTCCCACCCTACCCAAATACCTTCCACAGACTACAACCATGAGTGCTACACACCAGCTTCGTTACCTAGCCACCCCCCTCCACCCCATATTTTAGAATTATTAAACTTGAGCAACAAGACTCCTTAACCATAATTTTTTTTTTTTTTTTTTTTGATAAGTAAGACTCCATAACCATAATTAACTCTAGACTGCATCTAACTCTAAAAATTAAGGGGAGAGGGAGGTGGGGGAAGGAATGTCTCAACTCTGGAGGAATGCAGACACCAGAAGTAGGGGTTTGAAACAGTTGCAAATGCCAAACAAGAGAACTCAAAGTAATATGAGCATATAAAACTTGGTTTCAAACAGAGAAAGAAGTAGTTATCTTGATGCAAGACAGGAGAAAAAGGTGGGTGCTTTCAATATTCGTGATTGACAATTGTTCTAATACAAATCATTACATGTTATGAAGTACTACCTTGAGGAGAGAACGAAGGCAGAGGCATTGAGACAGAAAAACAACGTTCTCACATGTCCATCATCTCACACATGTAAACATTATCGACAAGCAAACTACAACAAAGCAAGCGCAATGCACGTTCTTTTTCACATCGAAAAAGACAGAATGCCAGTAACTTTGTATTTCAACTCAAATCAAAAAACTTCACTACAATTCCCATAGAAACCCAACATTTGAAACTTAAATATAAATTACAAGCCTTTTTGTGTGTACTCAGAAAGAGAGTCTCTATTTTCTAATTATTGCAACCGTCATCATACTTGTAGTTATAGATGGTTAGATTTTAAATGATAACCACTTCCCCATTATCTCTATTTTTTTCTCTCTCAATTTCCTAATTTTAACCTGTAATTTTATTTTATTTTATTTTTGACAAGTCAATTTTAACCTGTAATTAAAATTCAGTTTTTTGGTTTTAGCTCTTTAATGCAGACTTTTTTGACAAATCAAACAATAAGACCACCAAATCCAACACTCATTATAATAAAATAACAATAATATAGATCATTATTATTATTATTTGGTTATAATAATAGTATCAATTCCCATAGAAACCTGACATTTGGAAACTTAAATATAAATTACAAGCCCTTTTGCATGTACTCAGAAAGAGGGTTTCTATTTTACCTAATTATTGCAACTGGTAATGTAATTATACTCGTAGTTAAATTTTAAAAGATACCCACTTCCCCATAATCACTATTCTTTTAACCTGTACTTTAGATTCTCTTCCTCTGGTTTTAGCTAATTAATGAGAACTGTTTTTGGCAAATCAAATAATGAGACCACCAAATCCAACACTAATAATAATAACAATAATATACATATGATATATAAAAATAAAAATAAAACGACTAAAACATAGTGATTATTATAATTAATAATGAAATACAGTTTTTTTCAATGAACCACAACAGCATAAAACATATTTTTTGATAAAATTTCAACAACAAAAAATCAGGAAAATAAATTTAAAAATTGAGCTATAATCGTAAATTCTTAATTATCTAAAATAAAAGGAAATAATTTTAGAAAAAGAAAACTAACGCAACCAACTCTCCCTGAAACAAGTAGTTCAAATTCATGTCTTTTTCGTAAATTTGAATTTCCCACTATAAATAAAAACAGAGGCTTTAGCTTATTAGGGCTTTGAAACCAAAAAAAAAATAAATAAAAAATTAAGGTTTTTCAGTGAGAAAACGAAAAGCGAATAAATAAAATTAAAGAAATTTAGAGAGAGTTATACCAATGAAAGAGGTGCGAGAGAGAGATGAATTGAAAAGCTCAGCTTTGAGCTCCACCAACTTTGAGATTGAATTTGAATACACAGATTTGTTCGTTCGAACCAAAAACCCTAGAGAACAGAAGAGAAGAAAACCCAATTACTTTTTCTTTTGGTTTTTGTTTTTGTTTTTGAAAGTGGAAAAAATATATATTGAATCGAGAGCGTCCAGGAAAACGAATTTTGAGAAATAAGAAGTGCAAACGTGGCAGTGGCACGTGATGTAAGTAGAGAGACACAAGTAGGGCTTAGGCACTGTTTGGACTTTTTTTTTATCATTAATTGTTTTTGAAATTTTTTTTATTTATTTTTAAATACTTCATCCGTTACAATAAAATAAATAATTCAAATTTTTTTTTGTTTCAAATGATGTCTAGTAGTAATGGTATTGGTGTTCAATATTTGTAGATTTTTTTTTTTTTTTAAGAAGTAAGACAATGCATCATCATTATCTGTGGTGTTCAACATTTGTAGTGATTCAAGCCCATCCTCACTATCTACCTAGTAAAATTTATGAACAACATTATTTGTGTCTTATTGGTTGAATTGAATTGGTGCAACTATTTATAACACCTAAGTTGTTATACATGGTCCCTAAAAAAAAAAAGTATTATACTTAAGTTTTGCCTCTATTTTAAAAATTATGGAAAATTTTTTTTTCCACCCCAAACCATACCATATTTTACAATTGTCCCTTAAACTATAAGAATGCACAATCGACCTCTTAAACTAAAACTCATATAACAATTTACTCACCCTCGTCACTTTCTCAACTAAGTCTAACAAAATGTAACATTAAATTTTAAAATATCAATACATCGGTTGTGGAGGAATGGATAAATTAATTTTTTTAATGTTAAATTTCATTAGACTTGACCCGAAAAAAGACGACAATGGGTAAAGTGTATGTTACAAATTTATAACTTTGGGGGATCAATTATGCATTTCGATAGTTTATAGTGCAAAATATAAAATAAAGTATAATTTAGGGATATAAATGTGTAATTTCTCCTTTAAAAAATAATAATAACACTTTAATTTCTTGTAATATGAAACATTTAAGGCTATTTATCTCTTGATGTGGTTGTTTGATGGTGATTAATAGTGGTTACATCTCTGAAACTACACTAAGCATCCCATAACCAATCCCAATTTCCTTTCTCTCAGCTTCAATACTCGGGTATCTCTACCAATAATTTTCATCAAAGTCATCTTTTCAAAATCCAAAAAAAAAATAGAGTTCGATTCTTTGTAGATCTCTAATTAAAAAGAGAGAAAAAAAAAATAGCCTTCCATGCCTATTTGACAAGTAAAGAATTTTGTTATTTGTTTTCTTTTTTCTTTTATATTCCTTTTTTTTTTTTCTACTCGTCTATGTGATTTTGTTTTTTGTTTTTTTCTTTCAGATCTATTTTTCTTTGTGATTAATTCCTTGCTTTATTCTATTATCCTTCAAATTTGTTTTTCTTCATTCTTTCCTTTTATATCTATTTTTCTTTTTTTAAGTGTGATAAGGCTGAGTTTGTTCGAGTCATAATTGGTCATTGTCCAATGGTTCCTATGTGGTCACTTAATTGAAAACATCCAATTACCATTAACAATTCCTATGAGTTTGCTTTTGTATAGAATTGGGATAGAGTGGCTAGATTTAGGAGTGGCAATTCGTGTTAGTATGACATGTTCGTGTTTATGTCGTGTTGAGATAAGGGTATTTAAATACATAGTTTAACACAAACCCAACTTATTTAATAATCATTTCAAATTCCCTTAACCCTAAGCAATTTGACATGACATGATCCATTCAACTCATTCAATAGAAAATCTAAGAAAAATAAAGTAAAAATAGAGTTGATTTTTTTCCCTTGTTTTGGGTAAAAATGTTAAGGACTTAAACTTTTTATGAATAATTAATCAATATTGATGATGCACGACAAAATCAGTAGGCTGGATGCTTCGGATTTCAACGGCGGCGATGATAAATCTAACTAAAAACCTGGGGAGATGAACAAAACAGTCAGAGGCGACCGGGGTGGACCGGCCAGAAACCCTCCGATGGTAAAGTCAGTGTCTTCTCTAAACTTTGGAAGTCCCAAATACTTGGAAAAAATATTCCCTACCTTTTTGTTTGTCGATTGTTCTTCTTATATAACGCAGGCCAGGAACGGTTTACCAATGTAGTAACTGCTCCTATATTGGAGGATGTCGGAAGGTTCGAAAGTAACCTCCATAACTGTTATGGGGGTTATTCTATTAGGCCGTACATTTCGCAACGCGGTCGTAGGAGGTGGTTTCGGGACAATGTCCTTGGTTTTGCATATGTTCTAAGTGCATAAGCCTCGTCCAGGGACGGTATGCAGTGATGATGTTTGTGGTCGATGTGGGCCGTTCAAGGGTCTTCCTGGACGGACGAGGCTGACATGGACAAGCTTCCTTCGCCAAGGTGTCAAGCATTTTATTTGGACGACCCCACGGACGAGTATGGAGTTGATAATTTTTAGGACACCATCAGTTGCCCCATGTTCGTGGGTCGTCTAGGAAAATGTAGTGTGGTGTCGTTCTTCGGACGCTTGTGTTTATATCCATGCCCAAATTTGCCACGTGTCACGGTTTTGGTAGTGGAGATTCACGTCGACTCATTTTTCGAGGAGTGTGCCACGTGTCAGCATATGATTGGTTGTAACGTTTCAGGTACTAAAGTCTTCGCCTATAAATAGTGCAATTCCTGAGCTACCCTCTCATTTCTGAAAATTTTCTTCCTTGACACTCCTCGTCTTAGCGCCTCGTCTAGAAGTTTCCCGCGTCCATAGCCATCTAAATCCAGGTATTCTCCTTACCCTCGTCCTTAGGTTTCAACTTTCCAAAAATGTCTGAAATTGTCCTCTCCTCGTCTAGTAATAGTACTGACAAAGCCATAGACGAATTTCATGAACCCAGTAGCTTTAGTGGGTCAAGTGATAGTAGTAGTGGTAGTCATAGTAGTAGTGGAGGGAATACCTCAGACGAGTACACGTCTGGGGTCCCTGGGGTTCCTCTAGAGGTTCTCCAGGAAGAGTTTAGGACGAGAGCTAAGTCTGGGTCTAGGGCCGGTACCAGTGCCCCCTCGTCATCAGCTCAGGACGACGAGGAGATCGTCTATAGCTGTGCTTTGAATATCTCATCTAGGACAAATGATAAAAGGTTGGAATCCCTGAAAGCTTGGTACCAAATCCCTGAAAATTTGAACCCTAGGTTACCCGTCCGTGGGGAATGGTGCTGCCAACCCCACTTTGGAGTTGGTATCTATGAGGCTTACCTCTTGGGGGGTTTGAGGTTGCCTCTTAATGCCTTTGCTAGGGAGTTGCTTTCTAGGTTAGGTTTGGCCATTTGCCAACTCAATCCCAATGCATGGAGACTAATTGTCTCTATGCAAGTCTTATGGAGGGAGGTCTTTGGGGGGGACCGTCCTCTCACTGTGGACGAGTTCCTTTATTGTTACAAGCCCTCTGAGATCAATCAGTCCCCTGGCTTCCATCAATTCACAGCTAGAGGGGCAGATTGCAGGTTGATCCAGTCCTTGGTTACCTCAGACGGGAACTGGAAGACGGAGTTTTTCTTCATCTCTGGCCCCTGGGCTGGGAGGCCAAGTGAAGTTGATAGGGATCCACTTAGTCCCTATACAGGAGAACTAGGCAACCTTCGTCCTGAAGGTATGAGGTCGTCTGTCTTAAGATGTTGTGTATGTTTAACTTGTTTGTTCTCGTCTAACATTCTCTTTTATCGCAAGTTTTAGATGACCTCATTTGAGCAAGTTCTACATTGAACGAGTTCAAAAGGCTCGTCTTTACACTGACAGGACGTTCCATTTTTTGGTAAGCTTAAGACGCTTGGCAGCTTGGGGTCTAGGACCAGAGCCATCTGTTGAGGCAATTGCTCACGAACGCACTGTCCGTAGACGTAAGTGTTTGCTTTTAGTTTAACTTATTTATTATCTTGTCCTGTTTATTCGTCATTCTCGTCCATCTTTATAGGAATGGCTACAATGAATCAGAATAAAAGTAAGGAAGTGGTGGACGAGGTGGCTGGGCAGGGAGTTCAATCCCAACCTCGTCCATCGGTTGGTGATAAAAGGAAAGCTTTGTCTAAGGGGATCGATTTGGGTAAACTCCCGAGTCGACGCAAAGAAAAAAGGGTTAGGCATGGATCGTCCAAGGCTGGGGACGTCCAGCCTGTTTCTGTGCCTCCAGTCCAGCAGACTCCCGTCAACGTTCTTGACATTGACGACGAGTTCGTCGATCCATCGTCCAGGCACGCGCCGTCCACAATTCAAACGACTGTCTCACCCCAACCCTCTAACCAAGTCCCTCTGACCCTTCTTGAAGACGAGGACCTAGCTTGGGGAAGGTTTGAAAGGGTGGTGACTGACCAGGACGTGGCGGCGTGCTACAACATGTCCTTGAAGGACTTTGAGCACTCTGGTGTTCATGATCTTTTCAAGGTAATATTTTTCTTCGTCCTTGTCTTTTCTCGTCTTAACAATACTCGTCTAAAACAAAACTAAATTTTATGTAGGCAATGTCCAAGTTCATTGTTGCGTCTAGACAGGCAATAGAACTGGACAAGACGAGGATTTTGCTGGAGATGAGGGTGCAAGAAGTTAAGGCGAGAGCAAAAGATGGGCTGGAGTGGCGGGCAAGGCCAAGGACGAGGTGAAGAAGTTGCAGAACCTCGTGGAGGAGCTGAAGGCTGATGTCATTGAGAAGGACACTCGTCTTGATCATCTCCAAAAGAGAAGTGACGAGCTGAGTGCTCTTCTTGAAAAGGCAAAGGGGGGCGCGGTTGCAGAGTTCAAAGCGTCCAAAGAGTACATTGATTCTTTGGATACAAACTATGCAACCGGGTTCGAGGACTTTAGGATGGACGCTATGGAGAAGTTCCCTGACCTTGACTTCAGTTCTATCAAGCTCAACCTCGGTGGTGCTGCTTCAAGTTCGCTTCTTCAGACGAGCTCAGAAGATATTAACATTGATGACGATGCCACCACTCAGCACGCTCAGGACGATCCTAGTACAAGCCCTCCCCAATGAAGACTCTTTTTTTTTGTACTTTTTTGTATTTTGTATTTAGTCTGTTGTTTGACTTATGGATGTAATGAAAGTACAATTTATTCGTCCATAGTTTCAGGACGGTGTTTTAAACAATGTTGAGGGTTTTTGGACGTTGGTTGTCCACCCTTTATGGCTAATGAATGCATCTTTGCTTATGTTTCAGTCATTGTATGGACTAATTTAATTCACATTTCAATAAACTTTAATTTTGGACTCGTCCTTCATGGGGACTTATGGTATGGACGAGCCTAGCTTGTGATGTGCTTAGAATGGGTCGTCCATAAAAAGTGCCTTTGTTGGCTGATATTATGCTTCGCCCATTTTTTGAACGAGCATTTGCCTAAGGACGAGATGTCAGTTTTTTCTTCAAAACGTTTTAACTTTTTTAACTCGTCCACGCTTCAGGCTATTCTAGGTTGAGACGTTGGCACATCAGTTTCTCCTGGTTTGGACGAACTTGTCTCATATTTGCTTTATTCTGTTCTAAGGAAAGCTTATGGACGATACATGCATCAGCTCGCCCCTTGGTTAGGACGAATTTTGCTGGCTTTATCCTTATTTTAAGGAAAGCTTATGGACGATACATCCTTGCGTCCAAGGATTTTCCTCGTCTTTAGTTCATTTTCACACATACTTGGATATACTTCAAAATACATCACATATATGCTTTTAAGAAACTGTAAATATTCGTCCATAGGAATGGCACATGCTTGAGAGCTAGTGCCTTTAGGGAATTACAAACGTTTTAACACAGTAGTTCATAAGTAGTACACATCTAAAACATTAGTAGTAAGCATTTATTAGAAAACTACTTCGGACATCCATGACGTTTGATGCTCGTCCATGGACTTTATTGATAGTATCTTCTCAAATGTTCAACGTTCCAGGGGTGTTCCAGCTTCCGTCCGTCCAGAGCTTCCAAATAGTAGGATCCTTGCCTCTTGCAGTTAATAACCCTGTAGGGTCCTTCCCAATTTGGTCCCAGCTTTCCATGAGCAGGGTTTTTGGTGGCCAAGGAAACCTTCTTTAGGACGAGGTCCCCTATATCGAAGCGCCTGGGCTTGACCATGGTATCATAGTGCTTGCCATCAAGTTTTTATACCTCGTCGTTCTCTGTTCTGCATTCATCTGTACCTCGTCTAGGAGATCGAGGTTAAGACGAAACTGGTCACCATTTTCTCCGTCCTGATACTCCATCACCCTATGGCTGGCCATGTGCACCTCCGCAGGTATGACTGCTTCGCTCCCGTAAGCCAGTTTAAAAGGTGTTTCCCCTGTGGGGGTTCTCACTGTCGTCCTGTAAGCCCAAAGAACGCCCGGTAGTTCATCTGGCCATACACCCTTTGCCCCGTCAAGCCGAGTCTTGATGATTTTTAACAAGGATCAGTTTGCTACTTCTGCTTGGCCATTTGCATATGGGCGGGAGGGGAAGGAATAATGATTCTGAATGCCGAAGTGTGCACAAAAGTCCCTAAATAGTGCATTGTCAAACTGCCGTCCATTGTCTAATACTAACGTCCTGGGCACCCCAAATCGGCATAAGATGTTCTTCCAGACGAAATTTTTGACATTTTGCTGTGTGATCTTTGCTAGTGGTTCTGCTTCTATCCATTTAGTAAAGTAGTCAATACCCACCACCAAAAACTTCATCTGCCTAGTTCCCAGCGGAAAAGGACCCAAAATGTCTAACCCCCATTGCGCGAAGGGCCAAGGGGCCATTATAGGAGTGAGGTACTCTGCGGGTTGTTTAGGGACGTTGCTGAATCGTTGACACTTGTCACATACTTTGACATAAGCTTTTGCGTCTGCTTGCATGGTCGGCCAATAATACCCTGCACGGACGAGTTTATGCACTAACACTCTTGCCCCCGAGTGGTTTCCACAGGATCCTTCATGAACCTCTCTTAACACATAGTTTGCCTCGGCCGGAGCTAAGCATCTCAGGTAGAGTTGGGAAAAACCCCTTTTGTACAGCATATCATTCACGAGGACGTATCTGGCCGACCTGATTCTCAGTTTCTTTGCCTCGTCCTTCCCCTCCGGTAGCTTTCCATCTTTTAGGTATGCCAATATCGGTGCCATCCAATTGTCTTCACCCTCTATCTGGTGTACTTCTGGCAGATCTATGCTTGGCATGTATTGTACTTCGTCAAACTCATCCACTTGTCCGCTCGCCGAGGCTTCTTTTGCTAAAGCGTCTGCTTTCATGTTTTCTTCCCTAGGTACCTGAATGAAGCAAGCCTCCTTAAACTTTTTCATGAGGCGTCGCACCTTACTAAGATATCTCTTCATGCGCACTTCTTTCGTCTCGTATGTCCCGTTCACCTGGCCCATGATTAGTTGGGAATCTCCATGGACGAGTATTGACTCTGCTCCTAGGAACTTTGCCAACTCTAGCCCCTTCAGGAGAGCCTCGTACTCGACTTCGTTGTTGGTTGCTGCATACTGTAGGCGGATGTTGTACTCTAGTTTATCTCCTTCTGGGGATGTCAAAATGACTCCTACCCCGCCTGTATGTAATGTGGAGGATCCATCCACGTGGATGACCCATCTTTGGGTGCTGCCCGGCTCGTCCAAACCTTTGACGTTAGGGGTAAACTCCGCTATGAAATCTGCTAGTACTTGTGCTTTTATTGCGCTTCTTGGCAGGTACCTGATTTCGAATTCCCCCAGTTCAATAGCCCATTGGACTAGTCGCCCTGCGGCTTCCAACCTGTTCATTGCCTTCTTCAGTGGATGGTCTGTCAGGACATTGATGACATGCGCTTGAAAATAGTGTCTCAACTTCCTCGAGGCCGTAATCAAAGTGAAGGCCAATTTTTCCATCATAGGATATCGTCCTTCTGCTCCTCTCAGAGCTCGGCTGGTATAGTAGACTGGTTTCTGTACCTTTCCTTCTTCTCTGATCAATGCCAAGCTAACAGCATGAGGGGACACCGCCAGATACAAGTATAGTTCTTCACCAGGTATGGATGGACTTAGCAGCGGAGCAGTGGTCAGGTAGGCTTTGAGGTCTTGGAAGGCCCTCTGACATTCGTCCATCCACTCAAAGGCTTTTTTAAGAACCCTGAAAAATGGTAAACACTTGTCAGTTGCTTTGGAGACAAACCTGTTGAGCGCAGCAACTCGTCCAGTGAGTGCTTGGACTTCTTTGATGTTTCCTGGCAGCTTCATGTCAATGATGGCCTGAATTTTGTCGGGGTTCGCTTCGATCCCTCTATGCGACACCATGAATCCAAGAAATTTTCCTGACGAAACTCCAAAAGCACACTTGTTAGGATTTAGCTTCATATTGTACCGCTTGAGCGTGTCGAAGGTTTCCTGCAGATCACTCAAGTGGTTCTTCACGTCCAAACTTTTCGCTAGCATATCGTCCACATAAACCTCCATGTTTCGTCCTATTTGCGGCTGAAACATCTAATTAACCAGCCTCTGGTAAGTTGCCCCTGCGTTCTTTAAACCGAAGGGCATCACCTTATAACAGAACAGCCCCTGGCTCGTCATAAAGGACGTCTTTTCCTGGTCTGCTTCGTCCATCTGTATTTGGTTATAGCCCGAGAAAGCGTCCATGAAGCTTAACAGCTGATGACCAGCTGTTGAATCCACCAGTTGATCGATGCGTGGCAAGGGGTAGCTGTCCTTGGGGCAAGCTTTATTCAAATCAGTGAAGTCTACACACATTCTCCACTTGCCGTTTGCCTTCTTTACCATTACTACGTTGGCCAACCACTCCGGGTAATAGACTTCCCGGATAAACTGCGCCGTCTTCAATTTCAGGATTTCTTCTTTAATAGCCCTATCCCGTTCTAGAGCAAAGACCCTTTTCTTCTGTCGGACGGGCTTGTAAGACGGGCATACATTTAACCGATGTGTAATGACTTTCAGATCAATTCCTGGCATGTCTTCGTGGCTCCACGCAAACACATCAGCATTCCTCTGTAAAAAGTGGACGAGGTCTTGCTTTGTTTCATTTCTCATACTTGTTCCTATTCTTGTAAATTTTTTGGGGTCATTCTCGTCCAAAAGAACATCCTCAAGTACTTCGGTAGGCTCTGCAACAACTCTCCTTTCCTCTATGTTCATCGTCTGAGATGCCTCGTCCTTGGTTAGCATGGCTAGATAACATTCTCTCGCTGCTAGCTGATCTCTTTGTACTTGCCCCACTCCGTGTTCTGTAGGGAACTTGACTGACAAGTGGTAAGTGGACGTCACTGCCTTCCAACTGTTCAGGGTAGGTCTTCCAATGGTAGCATTATACGACGACGAACAGTCCACCACGAGGAAATTTATCTCTTTCGTTGTCTGTTGTGGATGCGTTCCCACCACTACTGGCAATGTAACGATCCCCAATGGTTGTACCTTCATTCCTCCAAACCCTACCAAGGGTGAGTTCACTGGGCGTAGTAAATCTCGTCCGAGGTTCATTTGCTGGAAGGCGGGGTAATACAGGATGTCCGCCGAACTACCGTTGTCAACTAGCACCCTTCTGGTCGTATAACCTGCGATAAGCAGGGTAATAACGATCGCGTCGTCATGGGGGTGGTGAAGTCTCGCAGCGTCCTCGTCTGTGAAGGTAATAGATTGTTCCTCAGCTTCCCTCGTCCTGACAGGTCGTCCTGAGAGTTGAACATTCTGCACTACCTTTAGGTATGTCTTCCGTGACCTGGAAGTCTGTCCCGCCGAGGTTCCTCCAAAGATCGTTCTTATTTCTCCTAGCGGTGGTCGAGGCGTCTCTTCCAGCTTTCCTTTCAACTTTTCATCCTTCTGATCTCGTCCAAGGAAGTTCCTCAGTTTTCCCTGCCTGATGAGGTTTTCTATCTGTTGTTTCAAATCGAAACATTCATCCGTGTCATGCCCATGGTCTCTGTGAAAACGGCAATACTTATTCTTATTGCGCTTGTTGGGGTCTCCCTTCATCTTTTCTGGCCATTTGAGGGACGGATCATCCTTGATCTGCATGAGCACCTGGTCAAGTGGGACATTCAGAGACGTGTAGTGCTGATTTCGTCCTGAGGATGACGCTGGCCTTCTATTATCTTGATCCCTTTTTTCCCCCGCGCGGGCTTTCTTTGGACGGTGAGCTTGCTCCTGGTGACGGGTGTTGTCTCCTTCCCTTCTTTCGGCTCTCTTCCTCTTCTTAGCTATGATCGCATCTTCTGCATTCATGAAATTTTGGGCAGAATGGACGAGCTCAGCCATGGTCTGAGGCTCTTGCTCATAGAGTTTATGGATGAACAAGTCAGAATTGACCCCGTTGTGGAAGGCCGCCAGTAGTAGTTTGTCGTCCATCTCGTCTACAGTGAGGGCTTCTCTGTTGAAACGAATAATGAAGGAGCGCAAGCTCTCATTTTCCCCTTGCTCGATTGTTAACAAACTGGACGAGGAACGTTTATGCCTTTGTCCTTCAATAAAATTGTTGACAAACAGTTTACTCAACTCTTCAAACGAACTTACAGAATTTGGAGGTATTTTGCTGAACCATACTCGTGCCGGTCCTTTGAGCGTGGTAGGGAAAGCCCTACACATGATCTCGTCTGGAACTCCTTGGAGATGCACTGTGGTTTTGAAGGTTGCTATGTGATCGCATGGATCACGCGTCCCGTCATATGAGTCTAAGGAAGGCATCTTGAACTTGGCAGGCAGGGGATGGCTGTTAATGGACGCTGAGAAAGGGGAGTCCGTACGGTGAACCAAGTCTTCCACGGGATTCATTCTCCTCATGTTCTCCCTCATTTCTTCCATGGCTTTACGCATTTGGTCCATTTCCCTCTCCAAGTGTGGCACTCTTCGTGAAACGGTACCCCTCGATTGGCCTTCGGGGTCGGCGTTTTCTCGAATCTCTTGACTCTGGGCTTGTCCTTCCTCGAACCTCTCCTGACGTTGCCTCCGCAAGTGAATCTCCCTAGTCAACTCCTGGTTTTGACGGGTTAACTCTGCCATGGCGGCTGCCATGGATTGTATGTGTTGGATGGCTGGCTGTTGAGCGATTGGCGCTGACTGTCGATCGCGGTTAGGATTGCTGGAGGCATCTCTACTTTCTTGATGGCCTGGGCTGGTAGCCCTTGATCTTGTCCGAACCATACAGCCTTTTGTTGAAGGAAAGTAGTTAGTACAAACTTACGTCCCCACAGACAGCGCCAACTGATGATGCACGACAAAATCAGTAGGCTGGATGCTTCGGATTTCAACGGCGGCGATGTTAAATCTAACTGAAAACCTGGGGAGATGAACAAAACAGTCAGAGGCGACCGGGGTGGACCGGCCAGAAACCCTCCGATGGTAAAGTCAGTGTCTTCTCTAAACTTTGGAAGTCCCAAATACTTGGAAAAAATATTCCGTACCTTTTTGTTTGTCGATTGTTCTTCTTATATAACGCAGGCCAGGAACGGTTTACCAATGTAGTAACTGCTCCTATATTGGAGGATGTCGGAAGGTTCGGAAGTAACCTCCATAACTGTTATGGGGGTTATTCTATTAGGCCGTACATTTCGCAACGCGGTCGTAGGAGGTGGTTTCGGGACAATGTCCTTGGTTTTGCATATGTTTTAAGTGCATAAGCCTCGTCTAGGGACGGTATGCAGTGATGATGTTTGTGGTCGATGTGGGCCGTTCAAGGGTCTTCCTGGATGGACGAGGCTGACATGGACGAGCTTCCTTCGCCAAGGTGTCAAGCATTTTATTTGGACGACCCCACGGACGAGTATGGAGTTGATAATTTTTAGAACACCATCAAATATTACTAATAAAATTCTTTTAACTTCTCCATTTTATTTATAATTCAAATTTATGTTGGCTAAAAATGACATTTATTTATATCATTATATGTGACCATAGCCATATGTGCCACTTACATTACTTTAAAGATTTCAGTATCTAGACCCATTGGTGTTATCCTTCCATCTAAACACCCATTTACAACACATTGTTTTAACCTAAGGGTATTGTTAGATAATATCAAGTCAATTTCATCATCCACAACATTTTTTCAAAAAAAAAAATCATATATTAAAGCCATAACTTCACCAAACATTTTGGGATCACTCTTCGCATTAACCACTATGAGTATTTTATTCACAATTACGTCTATATTATCTTCCACAATGTAGCCAAGAGCTCGATATGAAATCAAATCTAAACCAAAGTCATTTTATTTTCTTAGTCTTTAACTCCTCCTTTGCTCACTTGTCGAACTTCTTTCAATTCCTGTAAAAGTAAGTAAAATCACTCAAAGTGGTGTTAGAATTGAATTGGAACATTAGTTCTCAAATGCATAAAATGATTGAACACACTTTTTTTTTAAAGAGTTTTAATTTGTAGCGTCCGCTTCTAATGGTTATGTTATTTATCAATAAACCAAGATAGGGGATTCTGGAATTTTACCCTCATTTTTAAAAAAAATTTAGCAATATGCCTCTGTTTTGAAACTATGTAGGAAAATGCCCCTGTTTCGACACTTGATTACCTCAAAATCGAGTTTTCAATGAAATTCTCGATTTATACAAAATCGAGCTATGCCCGATTAAACTTAAAAAAAAAAAATTGCATGGAACTTGAGTTCCGTTAAAAAACGCCGCAATAGGACAACAAAAACACTGCTATAAGTTATGCCCGATCAAATTAAAAAAATTTGTATTTGCATGGAACTCGAGTTCATAGAACTCGAGTTTCATTAAAAACGTCACTATAGGAAAACAAAAACGTAGCTATAGGTTATGACCGACTTCCATGCAATTTTTTTTTTAGTTTGATCAGCTATAGCAGTGTTCAGAAAAACCAATAACGGCGTTTTTAACACCTATAGTGGCGTTTTAAAACTCGAGTTCTATGAACTCGAGTTCCATGCAATTTTTTTTTTCTTTTTTTTTTTCTAAGTTTGATCAAGCATAACTTGATTTTATACAAATCGAGTATTTCATCGAAACTCGATTTTGAGGTAATCGAGTATCGAAACAGGGGCATTTTCCTACATAGTTTCAAAACAGGGGTATATTGCTAAATTTTTTAAAAAAATGAGGGTAAAATGCCAGAATCTCCGACCAAGATATCAATGGGTTTTTTGTGTAGACAATGATTGAATTTCAGATTTCTTATTCAATCATCAAATATTTTACTAGTTGAGATAACTAGAACCCACAATTGAATATACACACTTAAACCTTAAATTATGACGAATAGAAAATTATGCCACTAAAAAAAAAAGAAACTCATGCACACACACTTAGTTTTTTTTTTTTTTTTGGAGAAACCATCCTATGAAGCTTTGCATTAAGAAATACCGACTAAATCAACCTGAAAAACAATAAAAGACGACAGAGGAAAAAATTCCATCCACACTACATAATCTGAAAATATGAATAGCATGTCTAGCTAGACTATGGGCAAACTTTTGCCTTCTCTCTTTGTATGAGAGTAAAGCAACTTATTAAAACAACTTGTAAAGGACCTAACACGCGTACCTAGTTGTTGTTATAGTTTTTGTATTATTTATTATTTTTCTAGTTTTTGTATTATTTATTATTGTTCTTAGTGTCATAATTATTTGTCATTACTATTAATGGCTTCTTATTGATAGTAATTTTTTTTTTCATGACCATGGAGCACAAAATGACAATGCAAAAAAGATAACTACTAATGATCATTCTCCAAAATGGAATCAACAATGCAATCATGAAGAACTACCATTGGAGTTTATTAAATACTTCCATCATAAAAGACTATATAATAAATATGTATATAACAATACCTTAATCAATTTGCTTACGTTATGTTTGTTTCGAATGAAAACCTTCTGTAAAGATAGTTTTTCATATTTTTTAGTGTTTGGTAGTATAAAAAAAATGAGTCAAAGGAAAACTATCTTTGGTCAACATAAAAAAGTATGACTTATTTTTAGTGATTTTTTTCCATTAATTTTTTTTTTTGAAAACAACTCTATCTTACAACAAGCTAAATAAGAGAAGTTAAAAGATTGTTTTTCAACTCATTTAAAGTAATTACCAAACATAGGAAAATGAGATAGTTTTACGAAAAATACTTTTTAGAAAATGACTCATTTTCTAGAAAATATTTTTGTCTAATGAAAAATCTTCTGTAAAGATAGTTTTCTTGTTTTTCAGTGTTTGATAGTATTAAAAAAAATTGAGCCAAAGGAAAACTATCTTTAGTCAACAGAAAAAGTATGACTTATTTTTAATGATTATTTTCCATTAATTTTTTTGGGAAAACAACTTTGTCTTATAGCAACCTAAATAAAGGAAATTAAATGATTGTTTTTTCAACTCATTTAAAGTAATTTCCAAACATGGGAAAATGAAATAGTTTAACAGAAAATACTTTTTAGAAAATGACTCATTTTTTAGAAAATATTTTTGCCTAAACAAACAAAGTGTAAATTATTATCAAATAGTTTCACAACGTGTTTGAGTGTCAACTTGTAATTGGATTTCAACAGTTACATAAGGGACAAACTCTAATTAAGGGTGTGCAGAAAGTCGTTGTCACGACCCAAACCTGTATTTCAGAATTTAGAGTATGAACGGCATGTTAATATCAAATTTACTTCAATACTAACACGAACCAACCTAAACTGAAGGTGCTTATCAAGAATTTGTTTCTTGAATTCCTGCTTATTTTCTTGCATAAAAACCATAATATACAAAAATGATGAAAACCTTGAATTTCATCTCATTTAAATTTTGCAAGATTACCACTTGACTGAAACCTCAAGTATTCGTGTAAATATTACATAGGTAAATATTTAGCAAAACTCTTATTACATACCTAACCCCAAAGGCATACAACTAGGGTTCAAAACAAACTAAGATTTCGAATTACATCTGTGCTCAAAGGATCAAGTATATCTTGATTCTTCCTATACAACAAAAGAGCCAAACTACCATACAAAAAAAAAAAAAAAAAACTATACACCCTAACAAACGAGATTCACAGAATTCTTGCCACCTCTAATACTCTCGCTACTTCCAAGAAGAACCTATGCACTGAAATATGATAGGGTGAGCTGCGAAGCCTAGTAAGGTTTCAAGCTCCATGGGCTTCTAATAAGAATGCATGTAAATCAAAATATTTTATGGATATGCCAGCTTAACAAAATAGCCTTCATACTATTTACATTGTTCTTAAAATAACTTATAAGCTTTCAAATAAAAATACTTCATTTTCCTTTTATATAATAGTAAAAGGACATGATAAGGAACGTACACATAATTCAGAAATCTTTTCTTTGAATAGACTATGAAATACTTTATCATAACTTATCATCAGACTTATCATAATTACCAAATAGCTTAATAATTCATTTATAATACATATTAATTAGTCCAATTGTAAGTTTGTCACAACTTTGGGAGGCTTCCAGCACAAAGTGCTAGGCATCCAATATTCCCCACAATACTAGGTAAACCCCGGATCATATCATAATACATATCTTCAACCATGGGGGTAGGTTGACATCCTTCACAAGTTGGCTGTTACCAACAAGGGCGGTTACAGCAAAGCCAGTCCCGCTTTTAATGGCCAATCAGAATTTTCATGGAAATACCAGTACTATAACCCCTGCTGGCTGAGTTCAGATCATAACAATGGAATAACTGAAAACTATATTTTTCTGATAACTTCGCTTTTACATAAATGTTTCACAACAGTAGCATATCCACTTCATTTTTAAAAATTATGTTCATGATATAAATAATAGCATCAATATGCTAAAACTATCGTGTATATAAAATTAAACAACTCACGAACATATATTTTACTTAAATCATGCTATATGTAATATCTCTAATTTAAGGGTTTTAATGCATAATGGTTTTCTAAACAATTTTTATACTTATCAAACGCACATGTCACAAATCCCTTACCTGAAAACAAAAAATGCGAGAGATTTGTACAAGAAGAGCTCAAGTGTCTGTGTTCTCTTTCTCGTCACCTAAATGAAAGACCAAAACTCATTACTAATAAACTCTTCCTAAGTATATACTTATACATCAAACACAACCTAACTCTCAAGCTCAAGAAAATCTTAATTCCCATCACATACAGTTTCCCCAAAAACAAAGTACATTCATCAAACACATTACATACCAAAACATAGAGAAACGGCATAAAAATTCCTCTATCATCCAAACATACCAAAAGATAAGCATATTAAATTATAGCTTAAAACATTCACCCTAACTTCAAAATTAAATCCACAAAGTCAGGTGTGTCATATGCTATTCACTGCTCATTACAGCAGCGTATGCCCCATTTGTAAAATACAAATGGACTGTCCGTACACTTCCAAATGGCATTAAAGTTTACAAAGCTACTCCCCTGTATGTCTAGTATATACCATAAAAATTTCGGAGTCAAAACATAAAATCATGATTTATTAAAAATCATACAAGGTAACATACTCAAATCTGTTCTGACAGAATTTCATGCAATTTAGAAATTAAACCATTATTTTTATATCAATCCAAATGCTGTGAGACCACTTCCATTACAACCATATGTGTCTTAGGATTCATAAAAACTACTCCTAGCATCCTAATTCATAGAAAATGATTTAATACAAATTTTTCTTGTTGTAAACATCAAATTTGTCACAGTGACAATTTCAGCACATATTCTTACAAAATCATCAAATAATAGCAATAAGTCTTCATTTCATTTGGGTATTTTTATACCCACACTAAACATATTAAAATACCTTAATTAGTATCCAAATGACCAATTTCATCAATCTTTCAAATTAATAAAATAGAATCACAAGTTCAGCTCCTACAATCAGAACAAAGAATAAAGAAGGAAAAATAAACAAAACAACTATACTATCAAAATACTCAAAATCAAAATAGGTTTTGGTTACGTACCCACAAACTTTGAAGCTGAAACTTTAGTATTAATCTTTTAATTTCTTCTTTAGAGTGAGATATATGGTTTTGGTGAGATAGGGAGGGCTGCCGTGTAAGAGCACAGGAAGAAGAAAGAAACAAAGGAGCAAAGAAAAGAAAGAGCAAAAGAGATGAAGCAAGAAGCTTCTGGTACAGCAAAAGAAAAGATAAGGGAGAATACTTTTGTGGAGCACGTGTAAGACTAAGGGGAGAAAATATCAAGACCCAACTTTCCCAACTTTTGGCATTTATATTTTTCACCCCCCCAACAATTCTATATTCTAAAAAGGCCCAAATAATAAAACAATTATACATACATCCTTACCTTAATAAAACTCCTTTCTACAACATTAAAAAAAGAGTATATATGTTTTATAATATCACAATATCAAAACTTTATGCACTTAAAAAATAATTAAGATGATAACAAGCATATAAACTCATAAAATTAATTATGTAATTAGGTTGGGGTGTTACAGTTGCTGTCACCGATCCAACCAACCGGCGCCAATCTTCCCACACCGCCGCTACAATTGACCGACGAGCCGATGTCGAAGATCGGAGTGCGAAGGGAGTTCCGATGTCGGTGCAGTGTAGTCACTGAAGTAGAAAATTTGAAACCGAGACAATCGAATCGAACCGATACCTGTATATAGTTTTGAGATGTTTTGATATGACGTCGTTTTACCGAGTATTCATTTTAATTTTTTTTAATAAAACATCGCCGTATTGGGTGTTATTAAAAAAAGAAAACAAAAAAACAAACAAAACGGTGTTGTTTTATGCTAGGTTTTCAGATTTCTACCCTAGTATAAATTCATTCTATTCTCTCTCATAACCCTTAACTCTCTCTCTCTCTCGCTCTCGCCTCTCGCTTGACACCTCACCTTTGAGCTCTCGCTGCTTAGCTCAGCTGGCCTCTGCAGCAGGTGCTCACTAGTCACCGCGACAAACCACCAGTAAGCCATTAAGCCCCTCTCCTCTCTCACCTCTCGGCAAAAAGTCTAGACTAAGCTTATAGTTTATACTATTACTATGTACGAAATTGATGATCACTGAGTAATACTTATTATGTTTTTTTATCATTTTTTCAGCACTTGTTTCAGTTGTTTGGACTCAATAGTAATAGTAATAGTATAAACTATAAACTTAGTAATACTTATCATCTTTTTTATCATTTTTTTAGCACTTGTTTGGACTTTGGAGTGTTACATTATTACTTTAGTCCCACTTAATTCTTTAAGTAACTTACTTGCATAGTTGCATTGCATGAGCTAACTAATTAGTGACTCGGTGTGTCACAGTCTACTAAGTATTAAGTACTAACCTTTTTTTTTTCTTTAGCATTTTAATTTTTGAGGGAGACAGAGATTGACAGTTCTCGCTTTCAATCCTTCACCGAGAGGTAATCACTAATCACTCACTATATTCAGCACTTTGATTTTAAATTTTTAGTACTTAGCAACAATTGCTTTAAGTTTATATATATATATATATATATATATATATAAAATTAGCTTTTATTTTATATTTATATTGAGAATAATATAATTAATTCCTTGTTAATATTAAGAAAATTGTATAGGGATTTTAATATTCAGTTTTACTCTGCTTTTGATTTTTTTAATTGTTTTATTTAATTATTGAATTTGGGTTGATACATTGATTGGTTGGTTGTGAAAAAATAAATTTTCTCTTGGGAAGAAACTTATTGACTGAATTCATAATGACTTTTTAGTGACATGAATTGTTGAGTAATGACTAATGATTGTTAATATGTTATTGTTGCATTGTTGTAACTAAACTGATTAGTTATTACTATTATTGGATCTAGTTGTGACATTCATTGATTGAGAATGAGCTATTTGATATTGTATTTGCTAGAAAATTTATAATTTGACATTGTTGTGGAAACTTTGTTTTTTTATTGATTGGAAATTTTTTTATTAGATGGATGTCGATGCTTTACTTGGATTTGGTGCCCTTGGAGACCTTAACCCACCTCCTTCTAGTAGTGCTAACCCTAACTCACCTGAACCTGCAGCACCAATTAAACTTGATGCATTACTTCTCCCATTGTCACCTAAACAAGGTGGTAAGGGCCCATCTATAGTATGGCAGCACTTCATTTAGTTGGCTGGTCCTGATCCCAAGAAGCCAAGGTCTGAATGAAAGTATTGTAAAAATCAATATAATTGTCATGGTAAGAAAAATGGTACTTCGGGCATGTTGCAACACATGAAGGTGTGTAAGAAGTGGCATTGGCAAGGATGATCATTATTGATGAATTACCTTTTAAGTTTGTGGAGCGTCAAGGCTTTCAAGAATTTATGAAAATAGTTGAGCTTAGGTTTCCTATTCCCCATCGCACTACCATTGCAAGGGCTTGTATGAAGATTTATTCTAGTGAGGTGGATATTTTGAGAAGAGCTTTTGTTGGGCAACGGGTTTGTGTGACAACGGATACTTGGACGTCCACACAAAACTTGAACTACACGGTAATCATCGCATACTTCATTTATGAGGATTGGATTTACTAAAAGAAAATCTTGAACTTTTACCCCATAGCTAACCACAAAAGCGACACCATAGGTAGAGCAATTGAGTCATGTTTGTTGAAGTGGGGTATAAACCTGTTGTTTACAATTACCGCGAACAATGCTAATTCTAATGATGTGGCAATTGATCGTGTGAAGAAGAAAACAAAAGAAAAATATAGTAGTATATTGGGTGGTGAGTTCATGCATATGCGTCGTTGTGCGCAGATCTTGAATTTAATAGTGCAAAGTGGGTTGAAGTCCATTCATAAATTAATTGTCAAGGTTCGAAATGTGGTGCAATATGTGAGAGTCCTTCTCGCAAGGTTTGAGAAGTTTTAAGAATGTGTTGAAAATGAGAAAATTAAAGCCAAATATTGGTTTTCCCCTGATGTGCCAATAAGGTGGAATTCGACTTATCTCACGTTAGATTGTGCTTTGAAATTCGTGAGAGCATTTGATAGGTTGAAAGAGGAGGATGAACATTACAAATTTTATTTTTGTGAAGCAGATGGAAAAGGGAAAAAGCCCATTGGTCCTCCTAACTATCTTGATTGGGAAAATATCAAGACCTTTGTGAAATTTCTTGGCATATTTTATAAGGCGACACTTAGGGTCTGTTTGGATATCGCTTTTTTTGCGAAAACTGAAAACACTGCAGCAAAATAATTTTAAAACGCGGGTCCTAGTACGAACATGGCATGACAAGACAAATTGCATTGAAAATAATTTTGAAGTATTATTTCATGACATGACACGCAAAACGCACGGCCACTATGCATTTGTCTTCATTTAAAATGCGTTTATCTTCATTTACTTGCATAGTGTTGTGGGTCCCAATGTTCAAACGCCAAATGCAAAACGTGCAATCCAAATGCATTCTTAGATTTTCTGGGTCCTTATTTGTCACTTCTAATACATACTTCCATGAGCTAATTAGCATTAAAAAATCAATTGCAACAGTTGTATAATGTTGATGGGGATCCACTTTTGAGGAGTATGACAGTAAAGATGAAAAAAAATAATATGATAAGTATTAGGGAAGTATAGATAATATCAATTTGATGTTTTTTGTCGTTGTTATTCTTGACCCAAAGTATAGATTGAAGTATGACAAGTTTTGAGTCAAGGAATGGTATGGAAAGGACAAGGGAGATGCGATGAGCTCTAAGGTTCGGGATGCATTGAAGAGGTTGTATATGGTGAGAGTGTGTCAAAATGAAGTTTCGAGTTCTAGTGGTAGTAGTAGTGGTAGTAATGCTTCATCGTCTAGGGACTCCAGGCCAAGTGTTGGTAATGCTTCATTGTCTGATCGCATTAAAAACTATAATAATAAGTTTAAGCAACACTTTGCGGATAAGGGCAGTGTGGAATGCAAATCTAAGTTGGATAGTGTTAGGGACATATTTTATGTAACTGGTTAATCTTTTGACAAAAAGCACTTGACTTGTAATTGGGTAAATCTAAGATGAGTTTAAGACTTCAAGAAACATGTTGTTTAAGTCAAGTGTTAAAGCCATGAAGATCTGACCAAGAAACAAGTGAAGAAGAGCTGTTCATTAAAGCTCGACAGCAATCTCGACAGAAAGACTTCTATCGAGATTTGAAGTAGAAGCTAGATAGAAGCTCGACACAAGCTGTTTCTGTCAAGACTTATGAAATCAGAAATTCCAGATCTGATTTTTGGCTCATGCTTGTATATTTGTATAGGGTTTCTTTAAGTCAAGAGTTTTGTGACCAAGAAGCTTCATGATCTTCATTGTTGATGAACTGAAGAACTTTGCAGCCAACAACCTCTTCAAGTTGCTTGAGTTAGTCACGTACTGAAATCCGTGCATCATTGGTTAGTCACGTACTGTGATTCGTGCATTAAACGAAAAGATTGCTGCTACAATACAAGTCCAATTAGGTATTGGGGTAAGAGTTTAACTATAGGTTGGTATTTTAGGATAGGTCAAAGGGTTTGGTAAGATTCCTTATACTTGTAACCGCTTGTGATTGATAATAATGGATTCAAGTGAGTGGTGACCTTAAAATCATCCAGTGGGGTTTTTGCCTTGGAGGTTTTTCCCATTCGTAAACAAATCACCATATCAATTTATTTTTCGTTGCACCTAGATAATTTGGTCATTTGTTTGTGCAACCACGCTATTGCATGTTATTAAGAGGGGTCGATTCATTTTAACCTAACAGATAGGTATTTGTTGAAATTTACTGAGGACCTTAATGTGGAAGATTTTGACATTTTGATGTGGTGGAAAATGAATTCTTCTAGATATCGAGTCATTTCCTAAATTGCCCGTGATGTGTTGGCTATTCTTGTCTCTACAGTTACATCTGAGTCTGCTTTTAGTACAGGGGGGCGTGTTTTGGATTCGTTCCGTAGTTCACTATCTCCTAATACAATTGAAGCCCTTATTTGTACCATAATTGGTTGAAGGATGCAAAGAAGAAAAGCCCAATAAAACTTTGGGAGTCCATGGATAATGTGGAGGATATGGATGGTTTTGAGATTGACACTAGTAAAAATATATATATGTTTATTTTGTTTGTTGTATGCATCAATTGTTTATTTATTTGCTTAATGCTTAAGAATCATTTTGTTTTGAATAGGATTGTAGAAATTGCATCGGTTTGCCCAATGCCTATGGAGGAGAATCCAAACACCGTTGTATTGGATGATGATGAGTGATGTGCTGCTCTTTGCTTGGAGTTAGTTAGTAGTTAGTATTATATAAGTATACTTGCTATTATCATTCGTTTGTGCTAATATAAATATTTTATTGCTCATAAACGTTTCATTGTTATTAATACATTTATTTTTTTATTTTTAGTATTTCGTAGGAGTTCTAGAATTATGCATAGTGCACAGACTTACTGGACAGATGACTTATGGGAATTAGCATTCTTTTGCCTATATGCTAATTATATTTGTACATGTTATTGGTAGTGAACTTTTCACTAATGGTAGTTATTTAGTTACTCGTGAGTGGGATTATCATTGAGGGTACAAGCAATTATCATTCTTTTGCCTAAATGCTAATTTAATATGTATATCTTTATTTTGGCATTTGTGGACAGCGACAAACGGTTCTGTAATACGTTATTAAGTAGATACATTAACACTTATTGTTATTGACACTAACACACACAGTGACACTAATGATATTATATGCTACATGACAATGTTTTGGGAGTTGAACTTTTATTGAGACAATTTCAAAACATTTTTGCATGGTGAATGAAATGAAAAAATTTGGACAGTTTGTCATGTGTGAAACTGTGAATAGGTTGGACAAGTTTATGATGAAATTTGGACAAATTGTTTATGTGTGAATGAAATGATGAAATTTGGGCAAATTGTTTATGTGTGAATAGATTTGAACATATTGAACAAATTTTAGATTGAACAGGTTTTTGAATAGATTTTATGTGTGAACAGATTGAACAGATTTTGTGTGAACAAGTTGAAGAGATTTTTTATGAGGTTTCTATGAAATTTGAACAGATTTTGTTGCTGTTTTTTTGAACAGATTTTATGTGTGAACATGTTAAACAGTTTTTTTTAAGAAAAATAAACAAATAGGATTTTTAATGTTCCAAACCGACCAAACCAATTAAACCGACTGCAAGAAACCGCATTGCTATAGGTCGAAAAACCGACCCTAAGCGGTATGCATCGGTTTTAATTATGAAAAAACCGATCCTTATCGGTTCGATAACAAATTTGAGAAAAAACCGAGCCGACCGAACCGCACACACCCCTACCGCTAATACTTACTTGGAAAAAAATAGATGTACCAATCATAATATGACAGTTAAACATGTCGTGGATTTTGGTGTGTCCTAAGCATTATTCTTATCAAATTTAAACCACTCATGCAATGTACAATTAATATCAAACGACAACTGGTAAAATCTTTGATGCTTGAATAAGAGATCTGGAGTTTAATTCCCGTCTAACCAAAAACCGATTAATGTCTTGGTCTGATGATAAAGAGTTATCATTAGGAGCAGACACCATAGGTCGAAATTATCTCTCTCAAAAAAAAATTATCAAACGACAACCACTCATTTATGAAGAAAAACACATAAACAGGTATTAAAATAATATTGTTTAAAACAAGATATTTTATCAAACATTAAGTAACACCTCATTGTTGTTGTCAAAAAAATTGACTGTCAATCATTTACATGGAGAGAGAGAGAGAGACTAGTTGTTCGGTTGAATCTGGTTTTGATCGTTCATTGGAGTGGAGTTCATTAAGGATATGCACTTAAATCGAAGTTGAGCAGTTGAAGCATTAAGGCTTAGGGCGTAAGGGCAATTTATATATATATATATATATATAATCAAATTTTTTGGTGAGTAAATGACAGCTATCTTCCTATAGTCAATTTATATATACGTATCAAAGATTTTTTAGTTTTTTCTTGTTAAGGAATTTTGATTTTAAAGGAGTATTGATTTAGAAGAGTTTTTTATTTTTATTTTTATTTTAGTTGTGATCATTTGGAATTTCTTTAAATTAATTTGTTGTTTGTACTTGGATAAGGGTTTTAATGCACTGATTGTATGATTTGCGAACGACAATGACGTATTAAAATTATAGAATTTTGTGTTTTGTTGTTAGGAAGTAAGGGTAAAATTGGGTTTTTGGAAAAGATGTAAAGGTAATAAAAGAAGAAGATAGAAACTTTCCAACGGTAACCGTATTGTGTTTTTATGCATTTTGGTATTGCAGCTCCGAAGGTCCAATGTGAAAATGCAATGAAACTCATTTAGGAACCCAAAATGCACAATTTGAAAGTCATGCCAAATGCCAAAAAACTAGGGGTGGCAAAATCTAACACGATCTGCGAACTTGACACGACTAACCTATTTATAAACAGGCCATGGACTGAGGTTAAATGGATTCGGGTCATATTCAGGTTGACACGGTTAACCCGTTTAATAAATGGACCGGGTTTATGTTCAACATGCAAACCCGTTTAGTTTGTAAAGGTATTAACTTTTGTTATTATTGCTTGTAATTATATTTTTATTACAATATTAATGGTTGTAATTGTATTTTAATTTTAAATATATGATAATTGATACAAGTTATTCAGGTCAGGTATGACCTATTAATCAAACATGTTATTAAACGGGTCATTTGTATTCACCTTTAGGCTCCGCTTGGGAGTTCATAAGGGAATGAAATAGAATGGAATGAAATGATCATAAGGGAATGGAAAGAAATGAAATGGAATAGAATGTATTTAAGTAAGGGAAAAGAATGGAATGGAATGAAATTAAGTAACCTTGATTGGATGTTTTAAAATGAAGGAATGGAAATGAATGAAAATGAATGGAATGTAAATAATCTTGTTTGGGAGTAATATGGAGGTAATAGAATGAAATCATTTTATGACAATATTACTATTAGACCCCTATTTAAAAATAAAATGTTGAATATATAGGAGTATTTTTGGAATTTTAGTAAAAAAATCATTAAATCTAATTTTATTCCCTCTCATTCGTCCTAATTTTGGGGGGAAAGAAAATTTGAGATTTTAAGGGAATAGAGATGAATGAGTGTTCCCTTCCACCAATTTCATTATCTCCTACTTAAATTCCCAAACAAAAAAATGGACTTTCCATTCCCTCCATTAAAACTCCTAAACAAGGAAATGGAAAAATATCTAAAATTATTCTTTTCATTCATTTCCTTTCCATTCCATTCCCGCCTTCCAAGTGAGACCTTAGGGTTCGTTTGAGAGGAAGGAATTGAATGGAATGGAATAAAATGAATATTTTTAGAATATTCTTCTCTTCCCTTGTTTGGGAGTTTTAACGGAGGGAATGTAAGGTTCATTCCCTTATTTAGGAGTTTAAGTGGGAGGGAATGAAATGGTTAGGAGGGAACACTCATTCCTCCCATTTCCCTCAAAATCCCAAAATCTTGTTTCTCCTAAAATTGGGAGGAATGGGAGGAAATTGATTTAGGTTTAATGAAATTTTTGTTAAAACCCCTAAAATACCCCTTTAATATCAGCCATTTTTTTCCTCATTCAACCGTAAAAAATATAACTATCATTCTTGCATGCCCGTTCTTTGCAAAGTGAAGCTCCTGCCGCTGGTCTTTCTTTTTCTTTAGCATTTTAGTTAAAATAATAGTAGTTTAAGACTTTAAGTGTGTTGGATTAGATTATTTTCAATATAAATTTTTTTATGCCACTTTGTGATATACACTTTACACCACTTTGCTTACTACCATTAAAATATTTGACATTTTATTTATTTTGTGAAAGTTTCTTGTTCATATATTTAATTATAAGTTAAAATAAAAAAAAATTAATTTACAATTTCAAAGAATGCTGTTGAGGGAAAAATTTTGATATTCCCAAATAGAGTATGGGGTAGCCAAGTCGAAACTCGACGATGGGCCTTGAAATAAAGCCCAAAGGCTTTCAGTGTTGTGGAAGTCCGCCCAAGCAAGAGATAGATGCTACATCTTAAAAAGAAGACAACAATAAAGCACAATAAACATGTTACTGTTGATAGTTTGTTATATTATTAGTCCTTTTTACAGTGTCATAGTTTAAATCAGTCCTCTAGCGGTACGGTATTATCTCCAGCGATGGGGGTAAAATTATACTTAAAGTCCAGCAGTCAATGATTAAATAAATTTAGGAAAGTGTTCACTCCTGGGGGTCTTTGTGTGTCTCGGTCAGGGAAATTTATAGCACTTTCAGTCATCATTACATCAATATGAGGGAAAAATTCAATTGTTACAAACATATTGTATCCTTTTTCATAATAATAATAAACAAATATTAAAGGCTCCATAGTTACAAATAAAAGAGGAAAAATAAGATGGAATGAAGGGAGAGAAAGATCCCTAACTCAGTGCAGCAAGTATTAAACTAAGATTTTGGTGAGTGAATAATCATAAGGCATGAATGAGGTGAATGTGGGCTATTTAGAGTGAGTGAGATGGGATTAACACCAAGATCAAGGCTTTTTGTGAGTGGTCTGTTTATGACTAGTTGAGAGACATTTATAGGTTGTGTTTGTGTGAAAAAAGGTGTGAGAGGAATATCTGGGCAAGATGGGTGTAGGTTAAAGATGATAGGTGATGAACTAAAAGAGAGTTGAACCACCAGCAAAATGGCCAACAAATCTCAAAGTTTCAAAGGTGGGTAGCCAAGTTGTCTTTGTGGTTAGTTTGCTTGTCTATTTATAATGAAGCTGAAGGGAGGCATTAATTGACAAGAATCCAAAAACGTATGACATCTCAAAGGTAACGAAATCAAGGTCAAGCCTTTCTGGGATTTTTGATTAGAAGTAGAAAAACCCATTTTAGGGGCTGCCTTGCTTCTTTGGGTAATGATGAGATTTTATAGCTTTTTGCATTAAATGCTAGGATTCTGGGCTGAGCTTAATTATTGTGTTTGGGGTGTGTATCAAAAGCGAATCCTAATGCTGCAATTGAGATTTGGTCCCTCAAGAAGTGAGATTCAACACCCCAAGCCAGGTGTCAAGCTTTAGTCTACTCCAGAGGGTTCCGTTGGAGATCCCTTTATGCCCTCCAAACCCCATGTTCTCAATTTTTCCCCTTTAGGATTCATGAGCTTGGTACATGAATCATGTCTTGAATGTTTTTGACATTTATAGTATCAATTTATTGAAGTTTGGATAACTTGGCTTCAGCTCCTCTTCCGTTGGAGGTACAACTTTAAGGAAGATGATGGAGTTTGATCACCCTTTATACTTCAGCTGATATAACAGCTCTCTGGCACTGTTCACTTCAGGCAGAGGGTGGCAGAAAACTGATGAGACAGCCCTTAGTTCATTCTCAAAGGCTTGGTTTTCTTGTTTGGGTCTTTAGTTGTTTTTTGGTTAGGGATGAACAAGAGTTGGTTGCCCTCTCTCAAGCCTCTTGCTGGGGACTTTTTTGGGATGGAACTTTGCTCTATTTGAGGAGAAAATTTTGATATTCCCAAAAAAAGTATGGGGTAGCCAAGTCGAAACTCGACGATTGGCCTTGAAATAAAGCTCAAAGGCTTTCGGTGTTGTGGAAGACTGTCCAAACAAGAGATAGAGGCTGCACCCTAACAAGAAAACAACAGTAAAGCACAATAAACACGTTGTTGTTGTTTGTTTATTATATTATTAGTCATTTTTACAGTGTCATAGTTCAAATCAGTCCCCCAGCGGTATGGTATTACCTCCAGCGATGATGGTGAAATTATACTTAGAGTCCAATAGTTAATAATTAAATAAATTTAGGAAAGTGTTCACTCCTGGGGGTCTTTGTGTGTCTCGGTCAGGGGAATTTATAGCACTTTCAGCCATCATTACATTAATATGAAGGAAAAATTTAATTGTTACAAATATATTATATCCTTATTAATAATAATAGTAAACAAATATTAAAGGCTCCATAGTTACAAATAAAAGAGGGAAAATAGGATGGAATGAAGGGAGAGAAAGATCCCCAGCTTAGTGCAACAAGTATTAAACTAAGATTTTTGGTGAGTGTATAATCATAAGGCATGAATGAGGTGAATGTGAGCTATTTTGAGTGAGTGAGATGGGATTAACACCAAGATCAAGGCTTTTTGTGAATGGTCTGTTTATGACTAGTTGAGAGATATTTATAGGCTGTGTTTGTGTAAAAAAAAGGTGTGAGAGGAATATTTGGGTAAGATGTGTGTAGGTTAAAGATGATGGGTGATGAACTAAAAGAGAGCTAAACCACCAACAAAATGGCCAACGAATCTCAAAGTCTCAGAAGGGGGTAGCCAAGTTATGACCTAAACTGAGCATCATGTTGTACTCCTAAGCAAAGATGTCAATGAACTTTTTATTAGATGGAGAAGGTGCGTCAGGTACTGCTGTAGGTTCCTCAAATGGTTTAGATATATCGCTAGACAATAATTCTTCTTCCATCATAAGTTTTGTACTAGCTTCATTCGACCTAGTACCCTTCTATTTGAGGCAACTAAGCCCTACGCGTCATCACAAGTAACAATATACACTTCCATTTCGTAGCTGGGTTTATTCACATTGTGGCTGTGAATAAATCCAGCTACGAAATGATTTGTTGTTGGATGCTTCCTTGTGCTTTCCTTTCTTTTGGATAAAAAAAGTGCTTTCAAACTTATTTTAGGATCATTCTTGAATCATGCTGTCCTTATCCACCACCGGTGGCTCCTCCTCTATGGAAACCTTTGGTGGCATATTGGATTAGGCTACTCACGCTTTAGTTTATTTTTCTAGTAGGCAACTCTGTTGGGATGTAATATGTATCTAATGTGTTACTACATGTTTTGAGACTCTAGTTATAAAGATTTCTTTCCTCTTTCTCTTTTGTAATAGGAGTAAAAAAGCTCTGCTAGGTGCTGTTCCTATTCATATATGTGAAACCATTTAGCTATAGAAAACTTATTTAATTGTGATTTTTTCATTTATAAGCGTTGTTATTACTTGTGTAAAAAGTCATTCAATTGTAGGTACCAATATTACATGCGAAAGGACTAGTTAACTATGGACATTGTTTTGTAAAAGGTTCATGCCCAAAAGAAATTTTCTGCATAAAAGGGATTTTTCTGCATAAAAGGAATTTTTCTGCACAAAGAAATTTTTCTACATAAAAATTTTTTTGCATAAAGGAATTTTTCTGCACAAAGGAATTTTTCTGCATAAAAGGAATTTTTCTGCATAAAGAAATTTTTTTGCATAAAAGTGGTTGCCCATTGTTACTTTTTTATGTGTGCACATGTTTTTCCTAACTGATCATGTAACAATTTTGCACTGTTCATAGCAAAGGACACCTCCAGCCGTAGCTACTGCGCCCCCCTTTTTTTTTTGCAAGAATAATTTTTTTTTTAGCCAAAAGGGTTTTCCTTTTTCAAAAAAAAAAAAAAAAAGTTTTATGATAAAATAATGTTTGTTTATTTGCGTATATGTATACACATGTATACTAACATACGTACACGTATTATTACCCTTTTCTTTTAGCCATTGTACTTTTCAAGGCAAAGGACACCTCCAGCCGTAGCTACTGTGTTCCTTTTTTTTTTTTTTGCAAAAACCATTTTTGAGCCAAAAGCAAAGAAAAAAATGTTTAGTGATTTTGAAAGAAAACAAATAGTGCCCATTCTTCTATGCATGTATATAAACATACATATGTGCATTGTTATCTTTTTCTTTTTGACTGTCCATGTGTAAATATTGTATTGTTCATGGCAAAAGACATTTTTTTTTTTTGCATAACCATGACTAGTTAGCTGCTGTGTTCTTTTTTTTTTTTTTGAAAAAAAAAACATTTGTTTCTTTTTTGAAGGAAAGAAAACAGAGTGTTCACTTACATATACATACATATATATATATATATATATATGTATTTATACTTATATACATACACACACACGCACACACATATGAATATATATCATGTTGACTTGCTCCTTGTTGGCTATTATGCAACCTTGAGGGCATGACAGACTTTCACCAACTGATTGGCTACCCAGCGGAGTCGCCAGAATGTTGAGGGGAAAATTTTGATATTCCCAAATAGAGTATGGGGTAACTAAGCCGAAACTCGACGATGGGCCTTGAAATAAAGCCCAAAGGCTTTCGGTGTTGTGGAAGTCCGCCCAAGCAAGGGACTTCAGCTGATATGACAGCTGATTTTGATCACCCTTTAGACTTCAGCTGATATGACAGCTCTCTGGCACTGTTCACGTCAGGTAGAGGGTGGCAGAAAACTGATGGGATAGCCCTTAGTTCATTCTCAAAGGCTTGGTTCTCTTGTTTGGGTCTCTAGTTGTTTTTTGGTTAGAGATACTTTTTTGGGCTGGAACTTTGCTCCATTTCAGCACTTTTAGTTGGGCCACATGGCCCTTTCTTTGCTTGGGCTTGTTCCCTACTTCATTAGATTCTTGGGCTTACAAAATGGGCATTAAAGACATGCTTTTCTATGGGTTTTTTTCTCCTCATAGGCTTTAGTTGTTAGTAGAAATAAAATGAATTCATGAGCTTTAATAAATATTTATGATAGATTTTAGGTATTAATTCTCATGGGCTTTAAATAACAACTTGTATAGTTTCTCATAATTTTTACTATGGATTACTTTGTAAATGATATTTTCTTTGGGGCTTTTTAAATAATGACCTCCAATATTTTTCTTGAGAATAATATTTACCAAAACTGATGGGACAGCGCTTAGTTCATTCTCAAAGACTTGGTTCTCTTGTTTGGGTCTCTAGTTTTTTTTTGGTTAGGGATACTTTTTTGGGCTGGAACTTTGCTCCATTTCAACACTTTTAGTTGAGCCACATGGCCCTTTCTTTGCTTGGGCTTGTTCCCTACTTCATGAGATTCTTGGGCCTACAAAATAGGCAATAAAGACATGCTTTTCTATGGGTTTTTTTTCTCCTCATGGGCTTTAGTTGTTAGTAGAAATAAAATGAATTCATGAGCTTTAATAAATATTTATGATAGATTTTGGGTATTAATTCTCATGGGCCTTAAATAACAACTTGTATAGTTTCTCATAATTTTTACTATGGATTACTTTGTAAATGATATTTTCTTTGGGGCTTTTTAAATAATGACTTCCAATATTTTTCTTGAGAATAATATTTACCATAACTTAAATAAATATGGTAACAACCACTATAATGGAATAATGTGATGTTCTCATAAGTTTCTCTATAGATAATCATAATGGACATGTAGGATGAATAATTACCATGAGTTTTGATAATAAATATTATGAATATTATGATGTAAGATAGATAGTGAATGTGAGTTTATAATATGAAATAAATGTCATGGGTCTAATAATAACTTTCCATGGGCTTTTATAAGATGATTGCCATGAGTTTTGAGAATAGAATATTCATAAGTTCCATAAGCTTGTAATATTATAGTAATAGGTTTAAGAATCTAAAGTATTGTTTATTATTGGACTTTTAAGTGGAATAATTATGATATAGTATTTTGCCAAGTGTTAATAACATTGGGCTTTTGATAGAATAGTGCCAAGTAGTTAGCTTAGACTTTTAATAGTGTCAACGTAAGTTAGACTTTTGAAATTGCTAATGAGAATTGAGCTTTGATATTTCCAATGAGAGTTGGGCTTTGATATTACCAGTGAGAATTGGGTTTTAAACATTGCCAGCGAGAATTGGACTTTGATATTGCCAGCGAGAACTGGGCTTTGATATTGTCAATGAGAATTGGGTTTTGATGTTGCTAATGAAAATTGGGCTTTGATATTGCCAATGAGAATGGGCTTTGGATAAATAAATTGCCATGGGTTTAAATCATGGGCTTTGATCATGGATTTGAATTCCATTGGTAAAATTGTTTTGCCATGTACTTGAATCATGGACTTTTCAAATATTACCAAGCATAAGTAGTCTTGTGCTTTAACACAAAAAACCACTCCAGCAGCAAGTCTAATCTCATGTATTTACTATATTTAACTTTTATATCATTTATCTCATATATCCATATATTTCACAAACACATCCCCCACAAAATACCCATACATACCTCTCAGACATCTTTAAATTCCATCTCTCAAAGTATACATATTCAAGATCCATGTCCAACAAAGTATCTACATATAATTCTCATACATATTACAAACATCATATCTTACAATATATACATATTTCTTACCATCTCCACACATCTTAAAATATATCAAACACTCTTCCAAGAACTTATTACTAAAAACTCTTTCTTATGAAAGGTAAAAACTTATAAAATCAAAAGCCCTCCTTATGGAAGGCAAAAACTTATAAAATCAAAAGCCCTTCTTATGGAAGACAATATCACTCATATTTGACTAAAAACTAAAAGAGTATTACATGGGAAAAATCATTTAAGTGCATAATTAAGGGGAACAAACTTAACCAACCGATGCACACGGCTGGACATACTCTCTCTCCCTCAAGTTGCACCAATTTTTCCCTTTCAAATATGACGTCATCATGAAAGGATTCACTTCACCATGTTGCTAAAATATTAAGCCTACTGGTGTAGTATGACTGGAGCTACAGAACATGAAGGTTGCTGAAATGCTAAGTCCACTGATGTTACCATGAAAGGATTCACTTCACCATGCTGCTGAAATGTTAAGCTTACTGGTGTAGTATGACTGAAGCTGCAGAACATGAAGGTTGCTGAAATGCTAAGTCCACTGATGTTACGGCTGGAGCTGCAAAATATGAAGATAAGTCATTATATTTTATTCTCAAATTTATATTACTAAATATATTTTATTCATTATCATTTTACCACTGGATGCAAGCCATTATGACTGGAGCTGCAGAACATGAAGGTTGCTGAAATGCTAAGTCTACTGATGTTACCATGAAAGGATTCACTTCACCATGCTGCTGAAATGTTAAGCTTATTGGTGTAGTACGACTGGAGCTGCAGAACATGAAGGTTGCTGAAATGCTAAGTCCACTGATATTGCGGCTGGAGCTGCAAAATATGAAGATAAGTCATTACATTTTATTCTCAAATTTATATTACTAAATATATTTTATTCATTATTATTTTACTGTTGCATGCAAGCCATTTTAATATCATCTCACTATTTAATGAACATGATCTCACTAATACTTTATTAATGAACGTACATATTAATAAATCGATCTACGACCATTGGACACATATTATTTGGACATAGACCATTGATGGGCATACATTACTTGGATATAGACCATTATCGGACATACCTTATTATGTTAAACATGAACCATGAACTGCAACTAGACATGGACTATTGGACTCATCCCATTGTTGGACATTTGACACCTAATTAATTATTTTCTAACATTGGACATCACTTAATATACATGATAATAACGTATCAACTCACCATCTAAACAAAGCTATCATGTTTAGCATATTATTTGTTTATTTATTTATTTCAACCATTATCATGATTCTAAGACCTTGGGTTTCGTCTATTTTTTAGGCTTAAAAATACGCCGGAAGCCATTGGTCTATGCGGCCCAATATCGAGTTCTAGGTTGGACTCCTCAAAACAAATCTGGGCTTAGCAAAGTCACACCACCAATAGAAAACATGTGGTACGCGCAAAAAGACGCCCCCGACATTTTGGAATAACAACGGTAACGTGTTTCTTGTGCTTTATTGTTGTTTTCTTGTTAGGGTACAACCTCTATCTCTTGCTTAAGCGGACTTCTACAATACCGAAAGCCTTTGGGCTTTATTTCAAGGCCCATCGTCGAGTTTCGGATTGGCTACCCCATACCCTATTTGGGAATATCAAAATTTTCCCCTCAACAAATGTAAAAGCATATTGTGAAGTGTTCAAATTTTATTGTTGTCATGTCATTTAAGACTATGTTATGTTTCAATTATTTAGACCTAAATGTTATGCAAATTTCTCTTTTCATTTTAGTATTGCTCTCTATCTTTTGATAATTAATATTAGGTAAAAATGCAAAACTGACCTTCTAGCTTTTAGCCTTTTTCATTTCAATTCTCTAACTTTCAATTTTGTCATTTCAGTCCTCTAACTTTCAATTGTTGTCAATTTGGTACTCTGTTAAACTCCAGTTATGTCCTGCCGTTAATTGAGCCAAAACGACGTTGTTTTGGCTCTTTTTTTTTTTTTTAATAAATTTCAGAATTTAAAGAAGAAAAAAAAAAAGCTGAGGGTCAATTCCAAAATTTAATCTCCAACTTCTTCTTTCACTTGTTCTCAACCTCCGGAACAGTTATAACCCTGAAAAAACAGAACCCATATACAATCAAAATATGCAAAAAAAAAAAAAAATCCAAAAAAAAAAGCAAAATGTTCTTTTATTCTTTGATGGCTTACCCTTTTGTGGAATCTTGAACATCCTCAACAGCATTCAATTCATCACCACCACAAGGAGTAGCTGATTCCTTCCTTGGCGACACACAGTTTTCGATTCTGGCTTCTTTATCCAACGGTTTCAGATCCTTCTTCTCCATTATCACTGTTATTGCAGCGTGCACCTCTTGCTGTGATTCCAATAACACACACTCTTTTGGTGAAGAAGAAGTTTCAGTCCTTTCAAGTTGTTCACTTTTGATTTCACTGTTCTCAATCGTACCTAAACTTTTCTCACCCTTCATTTTCCTCTTCTTTGTACCTACAATCACAAAATGATGAGGTTTTAGGGAGATTTATATTTTTACAGGAGCGAGCTTTTCTCGGGACAAAGACGCCGATCATTTCATTGGTGACTTTCCAGTGCCTTGAGGATCTTGCCGGCCAGCGGTGGTTGTTGTCGTCGACGGCGACAATGGAGTATTCTTCGTCTCTGACGCTCTCTTCCGTGCTTTCCTCTCCTTCTTCTCGTTTAGAACTGGTTCTCTTCCTCTTGCTCCGATTGTTAATCAGCGATTCTCGATCTCTCTTGCTCCGTAACTCACCGCCTCTTGCAACTCCACCTAACCTTCCTTTGCAACAAAAAGAAACGAAATTCACATACATACACACAAACACGTACATAAATTCGTGGCAATCTCGTATTAAGTACATACCAAGTGAGTCTCGGAGACTATTGCTTCTATGACGTCGTCTTGGAGACTATTGACCCTCAGTTTTTATTTTTTATTTATTTTTATTTTCTTTAAATTTTGAAATTTATTTATTAAAAAAAAGCCAAAACAACGTTGTTTTGGATCAATTAACAGTAGGACATAATTGGAGTTTAAAGGAGTACCAAATTGACAACAATTGAAAGTTAGAATACTGAAATGACAAAACTGAAAGTTAGAGGACTGAAATAAAAAAGATTGAAAGTTAGAGGGTTAGTTTGCATTTTTGCCTTAATATTAATATTTACACAATATTTGATATGTGTTTTTTGCCCTATTAATTATAGCATGGGTAAGATATCAAAGAAGAATGGTGGAGATCCAAGCAAAGAAGTACAATGGAGTAGTGTCATGGATGATGCTTTAGTGGATGCTTTTTTACATCAGGTGATTATAGGTGGTAGAGTTAATAGAACTTTTACCTCTAAGGCATATGATGACATAGTGAAAGAGTTGGTTGAAATTTTCACATAGAGATTAACAAGGATAAGGTGAAAAATCGCCAAAAGACACTGAAGAAGAATTTTCATAAATGCTATGACATATTTAAAGATGGATTGAGTGGTTTTGGATGGAATGATTCTTTAAATATATGGACAGCTAAACCAGAAGTTTGGGAGCCACTCATAGCTGTAAATTACCATTTTTTGTGAGTTTAATTTTGTATTACGTAATTATATATGTTGTATAACCATTTTTCTTAGTTTGTAACAGTCTAAACATGCGGTCAAGAAGAGATGACAACACCTATGCCCAACTACTCTAAGATGGCACAACTTTGAGCTAAAGATAAAGCAAAAGGTGATCATGCTGAATTGTAAAGGAGAAATGTGCTAGGTATGCTGCATTGACCACAATTGATGAGATTGATAATTTGATATCTCAAAATGAAGTTTCTTTGGAGAACTTTGAATTGGAAGATGATTAGAGGTCACCAAAAATTAATGTTGCACGTTCTTGAGTGTCATCACAAGATGCAATGTCTTCTAAAAGCAAGAAAAGACGACTGGCAGAAAATGATGAACTTGGGAATGTAATTTCCCAGTCATTTGATAATATATCAATGGCAATTGATAGGGCAACTGAGGTTATGGCAAAGAGTTTTTTAAAGTCATATGGAGCAGAAGTTCACGCAGCTTTGGGTGTATTGGACTTGGATGCAATATCAAAGACTGAGGCCTACATATTTTTGATGGAAAATCCAACATATAAGGAGATGTTCTTTGGTTGCCCAGATCATGAGTGCAAATGTGTCCTATTGACACTGATGTCTAGGCCTAAAAATTAAAAAAATTGTGGAATTTTTGGCCAACGTTAGTTTTGGAATGGATTATGTTATTTTGTTTTGTTTTGGCAAGACTCGTTACAATGGTTTTTTTTAAAAGATATTTGTTTGCATTTTTAGACAATATTTATTTCGTTGAGAATAAATATGTGATGCGTGAATTGCTTTACAACATAGAAATATACATAACTTGTTTTTTAGCTACAATAAATTTTTCTTTTTCCATAAACTAGAATTATTTTAGTTTTATATCAGGAAATTGATATGTTAATAGTTCTATCACCTTTGGACTTAGAGGGATGTTGCTTAGTATAAGAAATTGGGAGATGGAGGTGTATTAAATTATCAAATTCATGGTAAAACCCACCAGTAAAAAAAGATTCAATTTAAAACTAGCAGCCCCTAAAAAAATTTGCAAATTGAAATAAAGAAATTGTGCTATTGTCAATTTGTCATGCCATTATCTTCATCTGTTAAATTATTGATTAGTGTGATGCAATCTATTCACCTTGACAAAACCATATTATAATTCAATAATCTAACACAGACGCAATTGTGGCTAACTGGTTTCACATAATCCAATTATAAGTTTTCATTGATTAATTCTTTTGTTCTTTAAAATGAGGGGTATAATAGTAATATTATTATAAAATAATTTTATTCTATTCCTTCCAATGACACTTCCAAACAAAGTTACCTACATTCCATTCCATTCTGTTCTGGTCCATTCCTTTATTTTATAACATCCAAACAAGATTTTTAAATTTCATTCCATTCCCTACTAAATCCATTCTATTCCTTTCCTTTCCCTTATAAACTCTCAAACGGACCCTTACATGACTTGTTAATTAAACGTGTCTATTGGGTTGACTTGTTTAATAAACAGGTCGTGTTAGGGTTGAGAATTTTTGACATGTTCATTAAATAGGCAGGGTTCGCGTCAACTCATATAGTCGAATACTCATGACTTGACAAGACACAAACCTGACCCATAAACATGAATTGCCACCCCTACAAAAAAACCCTATTTGAAAACATCATCACGAAATTTTGTCCAAAACACCAAACCAAACGAGGACTTATATAGTTATTGGGCATTTTGTAACTCTCGTTTGAGCGAACTTTACGAAATCGCTCAGATGGATCTAAGGTAAGCATCAAACGAGAGTTCGCTTGACCTCACTTGTATCCACTTATCCTTGCTTGTACAATGCTCATGCTTTGCTTAAATTTTGTTCAAGCGGGCTTGGCTGAGTTCCGATATGATCTTCTTGTTCACTGACCGTATTGTTGTTTGCCTAATGCTCTCACTTGAGCGAGCTTAAAACTTTGTCCTCCCTCCCCTCAAATTGTCTCTTCATTATTTTACTTTCAAAGTAATATCACGAACACATATTGCAACTTACACATGTATATGTACTTATATATAGTACATACAACAAAAGCTCGCATGTAGCAATAATTATTTCTTGAATCAGATACATGCATTATATTTTTCTATAGTGTGTGCAACCCATAGTTATGTGAGACCCACACAATTCGAGGGAGATGATGCATATATTAGATTAAGAGATCTTCTTACTTAGGCCCAAAAATGTTTTTTTTTTTTTTTTTTATAAATATTTTGATAACCGGTAAAAAGTTTTAAACATTTGGTAAAGTAGTTTCAAATTGCCAATTTTTCAAAATGCTGTTTTAAAATTTAATTTTTTTTTATTTCTAACTTCATATTTTTTTAGGTATAATTAAAAAAAAAACCAAACAGATACATTTATTTTTATTTTTCTCAAAAGAGAAAGATAGTAAAAAGAATACATATATAATGGGGCTAGTCATGGTATTGGGCCAAGAAAATCGACTTTAAGTCTGATGCAAAGGGATTTTTTTTCAAAATAACTATACAAGCCCAACAATATTGTTAGTAAGCAAACGTTTCAAACATATTTGGTTTCTAGCAATTCGAGTCCAGAGGACTCGATTTTGGGTTCAGAAAGGCTGACCACGTAGGCTGAAAATCAAGTACAATGCACTCGGTTTTGGTTCATGGAAATCGAGCTCAAAAGACTCGTTTTCTATTCATAAAAATCGAGCAGAAAGACTACGTTTTTTGTGCATGGAAATCGAGTCCATAGGACTCGGTTTCTGTTCATAGTCTCCCAAACCAGTTAGTTCAACAACGAAGAACATGAACAACGGAAGCAAACCAGTCAGTTCAACAACGAAGAACATGAACAACGGAAGCTTCAGGCGCCGATTCTCACCAAACCCAGGCGGCGAAAGCTTCAGACGCCGATTCTTACCAAACCCAGGCTTCGGACGTGGTTTCTCGCCGCCGCTCCAGTGGAAGAAAGAAGCAGCAAACCCAGCAACCGATTCGGACCAAACCCAGGCGGCGAAAGTTCAGGCGATGGAGATCGGATCGGACGTTCAGGCGATGAAGATCGGATCGGACGTTCAGGCGATGGCACCGGTTCTCGCCGCCGCTCCAGTCAGTGGGTTTGATTTGTTTTGGATTTGATTGTTCATGGGTTTTTTGGGGCATTTGGAGAAGAAGGAGAAGAACACGAAAAAAATTTGTGTAAGTTTTGAGGGAGGCTGAACTGAAATCGAGTCATTTGGGCTCGATTTTCACGAAGGGAAAGCAAGTTCTCTGTTCTTGATTTTTATGAATGGAAGTCGAGTCCTTTGAACTCGATTTCCATGAACCAAAACCGAGTTCATTGGACTCGATTTTGCAGCGTGCGTGGGCACCATCTGAACCCAAAATCGAGTTCTCTGGACTCGAATTGTTAGAAAGCAAATTTGTTTGAAACGTTTGCTTACTAACAATATTGTTGGGGTTGTATAGTTATTTTGAAAAAAAATCCGATGCAAAGCATAAACATTAATCAGGGTCTGACACTGACACAGTGACACCCCTAATTTGATTTCATAAATAATGCTACAAAACCCTTGAAGCAGAAGCAGAAGCAGAAGCAGATAGAAAGAAATGGTGGAAGACACAACACTCTACCAACAATTGCACAAGCTAAGTGGGATAAAATCAGAAGAAGCACTTCATCACTTACTTTCCACTCTTTGGAAGAGCAGACGAACCGGTCTCCGCCCTCCCGAAAAGTCCCACCTTCACTCTCTCCTCAATCTTCCTTCTCTCCCCGAACTCGACCCAGTATGTTATGTTTTCTTTTGGCAAAAGTTGTAGAAGATTATTATTATTATTATTATCATTTTTATTGAATGAATAAATTACAGGTGTTGGCGTGTCTTCGTTCGCTTATCAGAAAATGTGCACATGACAACGTAACCGGCGACGAACTTCTGAAGCTGTTCCCGCCGGATCTTCCTATTGATCTCCAAACCACCCTTGTCTTGTCTTTCCACAAGTTTCACAATCAGTGGAAACAGGATTTATCCACTCAACAGGTAGGTTCTTTCCTTTACAATTTCCTTTTTTTTTTTTTTTAAGAGCCAAAAGTGCACTTAATTTATGTTCTCTTTTGGTTTGGTTTTATAATTTTTTCTCAGTTTGTGTTTTGCAATTCCTAGGATCCGTTGCCAAGGAATAACAGTGTTTCCTATCAAGTGAGAACAAGTGTTCCTCCTCCTTCTTTCGCTTGTTTGCCATCTTCAGAGATTTCTACTACTTCTACTGTTACTTCACTATGGCCTCGGCAAGATGATCCCGTTGCTCGACTCAATCGGGATGATCTTGGGGCTTTGGCACCACTTGTTGTTGACCCGAATCCCTCTGCCACTCTTCTGGACAACCTGGTGTGTATTTTGAATCTTTCGGGTTGTTTTGTTTGACATACAATTCTTGTATGTGGTTTTCTTGTTAATGTCATAATTTGTGCAAGTGTTCTTTGAAAGGATATCATAGAAGAATTGCAATAGGAAAATGTATTAGTGCTTGAGTACATGTGCGCGTGTGGTCAAAATCAGTCTAGAAAAGATTGATATCATAATGAGAGATAGGGAAGAGCTTTTTCATCGAGTTATTGTTGTAAAACTTCGACATATTGGCGTAGTCTTGTAGATTACAAATTTCCAAAATAATGTAAAAGCACAAGGCTGCTATATATTTCTTGATGACATTTATAATTTGATTTGTTTTTGTGATAAACATTCATGACTTGACTTGTACTTTTAAGGGCTGCAATGAAAATATGCATGTTCACGAAGCAATCAGCATACATAGGGAGTTGAGTGAAAATTGTAATTCTCTTAAAATGTTAATGTTGGTTTGTCTCGTTCCTTTTATAACTGGTTATTGCTTTCTAGGGAACTCTACCCCGCCTCAAGTCAATGACTTGGACAATGCAGAATTGCAGCTCAGCACCAGCTAACAGAATAGCTGTCATCAGCCTTAAGGTATGCAGATCAAAAGCAGTATTCTTTCTTTGATCTAGAAGCCAAGCGAGATTATGCTGGGTGCACCCATTGACTTTTGAATTCCATCATACCTTAGTTTGTCGTTTGGTAGTAGCAAAATTATACCATCAAAGTTCTAATTTTGCTTCAACTGATTGAAGTGTTTATTTTCACTAGAATGTGGAAGTTTGTTAAAAGAATGAAAAAACATGCCTCTCATTGAAGCTGTGCTACTATTTAAGAAATCTAAACTTTTCTCTATCATCATATATTATAGGATTACTTGAAAAATATATGAATTTATCCTATTCATGTAAGGAAGATCCTATATGTCCCATATTTGTAGTGTGTGGGTGTGTGTGTGTAGAGAGGCCTGTACTTGCCACAAGGAGGTGCTTTTGAGGTAGGCAAGTAGTCGGTGGGGAAAGTAGACAGCCAGGAGTGGGTGGGGAGGCAAAGGTAGCCTATTTTCACTTATCTTTGTCAGGTTATCAGGCTTTTAGAGATTGGTGCTTGATTGTCATTAATGCACTAAAGTATACAAAAGCTTCTATTCCTTGGCTATCAGGCCAATAGTGGAGGACATGCTAAAGCAATAGGAGTCTTTTTTCATTTTGGAATGTATTTTGTCAAAAGAGAGTTAAATGTAGCCTTTCACAACCTATATTTTTGGCCTTTCTTTGTAATAGGTTAGGCCTCCTTCCAATCTGTTATATTCATTGTTTGGTGTATGGCTGTGTAATCAGAGATGGGCTGGTCCTTGTCCAACTTTTGTTCCTTCTGATAAAATGCTTTATTCAGCACATAAAAAAAAAAAAAAAAGATCTAATAAAATGCCAACAGAAGACTAATTTGGAATTGGGGAAAATAAATCCAAAACGTTTAAAAATTATTAAAAAGTTCTATATTCGACTCAGTTGCCAAAATATCCTAAATTGGTAGGTGGGGAGGATAGGATGTGTTGGTAGCCCGTTAAGAGAAGGGGTTTTGAGGTTAGTAGATATTACCGGGTTTTGAACTGTGTTGGTGATCACTCCTTCCCTTGGAAGAGCATTTAAAATTTTGAAAGCCAAAGGTCCTGTCTAGAGTCGCTTGCTTTGTCTGGACTGTAGCTTTGGGGAATATTGATGGTTGATAATTTACAAAAAAGGATTGTTTGGATTTTGGATTGGTGCTATACGTGTAAAGGTAGTGGGGAATCCATAGACCATCTGCTACTTCATTGTCTTATTGCTATTGAGTTGTGGTCAATGGTTCTTGTTTGGAATCCATTTGGTGATGCCTGGGACTGTAGTTGACCAATTGGCTTGTTGACAAGGAAAGTTTGGGTGTTATCGTAATGTTGTTATTTGGAAGGCTATCTCTCATTGTTTGATATGGTGTGTTTGGCGGGAGAGGAATAACCAGATCTCTAAGGATTTGGAAAGGACTTTATTGGATTTGAAACTACTTTTCTTTAGAACTGTACTAGATTGGATGTCAGATGTAGGAAGTCACTCTTTATTTTGGATGTCAGTTGTAGGAAGTCACTCTGTAATTTGAGTATTTAATTGTTTTTAGATCTCAGTTGTATACATTTTGTATACTTGGGTGACTGATTTTTTTGGTTCAATAAAATTTAATTATTTATCCAAAAAAAAAAACCCTAAATTGGTAGGAGTTGTAAAAAATTGCAAATCTTCTCCTTAGTTTCTACAAAACTAACCATAACTTGTAAATTAAAAACTTAGATTAAAATGTTCTTTAAACCTAGCCTCCTTAGATCACATTATTCAAAGTCATATATTAAGCGATTAAATTCACATTTTCCAATTAGTTAAGGCTTTTAGGGTAACTAGTAAATTATCATTGTATCAAAATAAGAGGTTTTGAGTTTGAAACTTGTCTTTCACTCAGCCAACAGCTTTGTAGCTCAGCTGGTTGGCATCTCCTGGTGTTTCCAATGGAGACATCCAATGTTCAAAACTTTTCACCCTCAACTATTAAATTATCAAAAAAGCTTGTCTTTCACTCAATAGTTCTCGTTAAGTTAAATATTCCACATGTTGGACCCCATTCATTGAAGAAAGGATTGGGGCCACATTTGAGAGAAGCATTACAATATTTTTCAAGTTGTTAAATTCAAGGGCCCAGTTTTTTTTTTTTTTTAGTAATTTTATTTTCAAATTGTTTGCAGTTGCAAGACTTCAGCAAGTCTCCTTTAGGTGAAATGGAGGTGAAGTTTCAGCTAACTAGAGACACACTTGAAGCTATGTTGAGATCAATGACCTACATTAGTGAACAACTCTCAAGCATGGTAAGCATTTTCTTTATCATAGAATTAAAATCATAATTGGATCACATTGACGCACGAAAGGACTTGGTTGCTGAAATTCTAGCTATATGAAACACTTGGGAATTAAGAACAACTTCTTGGACAAAAAATGTAGTTTAGCCCATAAAATTTAATCATCAATATGTATAAATCAGGGTAATTAAGTTTTCTTTTTTTAGGGATCTCTAGTATGTTTGAGGTGTTGAACACCCCCCTCAAAATAATAATAATGTCAAGGAAATCTAAGATCTCATTCTTTTGACTCCCTATTTGAGTTCAAATAGTTTTTTATTTTATTGTTTATTGTTTATTTTAAATAAATAAATAATTATTAAAAATGAAAAAAAAAACCTCAATTACATGATGAATATGCATTCCTCTCAAGAATTTCAATCCAATATAAATTTGATCTAGAAAATTAGTAAAAGAAGGACGAGAAGCCTCACCAGTCACAATTTACCATTTGTAAGCAGATTGTGTGAGGTTTAATCTTAACAAATAGTCTTTTTAACACCCACAAAAGTACAATAAAATTAATATATATGTTTTTTCTTATATTAATATAAAATTAATATATTTGTTTTTAATGTGTGTGTGCGAGCGTGTGTGTTCTTTCCATATGATCCACATGAGGTATAGAAGAGCTATATTCCAGATAAAATTATACTTATGTCAACGAAATAAACCTTTCTAGCTAAAATAAACTGTCGGCTACCTTGAAGCATTACCCATTGAACTCCAAAGATAGAAGAAACATGGAACCATAACTCTCTTGCTAAAAGCAATGTAGCAATAGATGATCAACAAATTCACTACATATACATAAGCAACGACTTGACAATAATAAAATTCCATCTAATATTATCTACAGCTAAGACGGACATTGACTTTCCACACAATTTTTTTGAAACTTTGTTACACCAAATTCTTGTCCCTGGTAACTGCACTTTATTATAAAATTTTAATGCTTCGTAGTAAGAGTGAACACTGAATTTTTCGTTATGGTTTAAGCTTCCATTTCATACAACAAGCTTCATTAGCCAACATAGTACTTAGAATACAACACGTTTATAAGAGTATCAACAAGGTGCAACTCTTTTCTTTTTTTAGGTAACAAGGTGCAACTCTCAATCATGAAAAGCATGAATAAACTAGGGGTGGGTTCCACACATGAAGCCCATCGACCCCTTGGGATTCCTAATAAGAGAAAAAGGAAGCATCTCCTTGTTCTCAGACCTCTCAGCAATTGAACACAAACCTAGGAACACTTCCTTTAAGTTTGTTCCCCACGCCAAACGTCATGCCAAATTGGATCCTCCTTGCATCCCCTACCCCAAATGAAACAAAAACAAGCTAGTCTATCCTAATCAGGTATGATACTTCTTCGGAGACAACACCCATGAGGTATCTGCACTTCCTTAAAGGTTATAATTCCAATTATCATGTGCCTCTCAATATTCTACGGCAACAAACTGTCTCTGAAAACAATTCGTTCTTAAAAAAGCACTAGAACCTTTCACCCAACATAGCTTGATTAAAAAGAGCAGGATTTCCTCATCCCCAACCCCTCATATTTCATAGAAGACCAAACTGTATTCCAATCCAACAAATGAAACTTAAATTCTTCATTGGATTCACCTCAATAAAAATTATTGTGGAGCTTCTTGACCATATTAATCACATGAGTAGGAAATGATGAATAGAGATGGAAAACAAGTGTGTTGACTAGACTAAGTACTCTAAAAAAGTGTAAGCCTGCCACCATTATACAAGTAAAGTTTCTTCCATCCAACTTATATTGTTTGTATCCTTTCTAAAGCTGTGATCCATACTCAAGTAGCCTTGAAGGAGAGCCCAAGAGCAAATCGAGAGAGGTCATAGGTAGAGATCCCACTTTATAGCACAATAATGCTGCCACTCCTCAACAAGATGGTCTTATCTGTAAGAAAGGGGTGAGAAATTGTCAATACGCCTCTAGTACTGCCCTTCACCTGGAAACCAGAAAGAATCTGGCTAAGGATCTCCATAACCACATTGAACAATTGGGGAGGGAATAGGTCCCCCTGCCTCAACCCTAAAGCTATTCAAAAATCTAGAAGGGAGCCATTAACTAGAACTAAGAATCTAACTATGGAAATATGAGAAACTATGTATCTCTTCCTTTTCTCTCCAAAGAAAAATTTTCCCAATAAGTAAATAACACAATACCAATTCACATGGTCATGTCTTTTCAATGCTAATGACTCTTGGAACCGACTCCTTGATTTTACTGTTGAGATATTCATTAGATTATTTGATTATGAGTTTTCAAGGGGTTTCAACTGAAATCAACATAGTTGGATTAAAGTTCGGCCATGCTAATTTGAGGGGTGGTGACAGTTGGATATATAATACGTAAAGCTTTTATACCCTATTAGGTTGCCAAGTAAAACTGTTGATGTTTAAATCCTCTTTTTGGTGAGGCTTTACTCTGAGTAGAACATTTTACTTTATTATGGAAATATTGGTATTGGCTTCAAGGTTGATAAGTGGTTTTTGTGTCCAGCCTGGGAGCCTTCTAATCTGATGTTGACGTTAAACAATGCATGCAAAGTTCTTGCATGTTTCGCATATCTTATGTGGGTGCAACACTTGATTAATTCAAAATTTGTTTTTCGTATTTCTATTGTACTGATTTTTCTCAAGGTTTTTGTGGAAATTAATTTATTATTGAAGTGACATCATTGGTTAAACTTCTATTATGATGATAGATAGTAAGACTAAGGGATTTCTTTGATTTAGTTATTGAAAAAATGGTTTATTTAAGGCACATGCATCAAGGTCTGCTTAATTGTTCTGTTTCGTACCCATTTTAAAGTCGAAAGCAGTAAGTCTGAGCTTGTCTTGTGGACAAATGTCTTTGGCAGGTTGGGACTTCATCAATGCCAGCACACAAGAAGCAAAGGCAGTAAATTCCATTTTGTCTCCTCTCTCTCTCTCTCTCTCTCTCCCCCCCACCCCCCCCCCCCCAACCCCCTCTCTGTACTTAATAGTTTTCTAATGAATTTCTAATTTATAATGCCATCCATGTCTTAGATTAACAAATACCAAATCTGATTCAAGTCAGCTAGAATCCCCTCCACCCTGCTCATGCACTCTTATTACCTCTTTTTTTCATTATTATTATTTGGAAAAGAGGGGGGGGGGGGGTGGGGGGGAGGCTGGCATTGCAAAAGTATAGGTGATGGAATTATTTTATACTTGATATTTGTTTATTTTGGTGCTATATTTAATTTATTGGTTCCCGGGCCCGCGCCCCCCCCCCCCCCCCTCCCCTTTTCTTTCTCCTATGGCAAGTTAATATGTGGAGGATCTTGGTCATCCTTGTAACGAACTGATGAGTGATGAGGCTTCTCTTATGCATCCTGAAAAGTTTTATATTTCTCACTTCAGCACCTTTGCAATTTTACTTATCAAAAAGAAAGTTTTATATTTCAGTTATTCTTTAACTTTGGGATGTGGGAAACCATGTGGGCTTTATCATCATTGTTGGTTTTTATGCATTTATTAAGGCCATGAGCTGCTAACAATGCCCAAGAAGAAGAAGAAAGCCATATGCATGCTTTCTATTTCTTACTCTTTTCAAGAATTATTTGTTAAATCGAGTAACTATGATATGAGAGCATCCCATTAAAGTTGATGAAACCTCATCCTTGTTTATAACGGTGAAGTTTTATGCAGGAACGGACTTCGAATTTCAAGCTATAGGGGGCCAAAGTATAAGAAGAAGAAAAAAATTCAAATAGATATCCATATAGTATTAACACACTATCAACCAAGATCAATACACAAAATCATTGTTTTTTAATACATTAAGATGCAATTATTTACCAACAAAGACAAAAGAATACAAAATAATATTGTTTCTTAAGAGCATCAACTGTTGCAAAATATATATATATATATATATTTTCACAAATCAAAACTTACTTTTGCTACTTTAATATAGCATTTTAAATGTCTTATACAGTAGTGTTTTTGGTATTTGGTGTTCTAAATACTAAATAATATTTATTATTTAGAACAATTAATGCTAGTACTCTAATATTAGGTTGATTGGAATTTTGTATTCTTTATTTCGAAATTTTGTTTTTGTTAAGTTTTTGAGTTGGGTAGTTACGATTTAGGTTAGGCAAAATAAAAGAGTGGGAGTCTTAAGTGTTTTTGGAAGAGTGATACATAACTCTGTAAAAAAAAAAATGTATATATATAATCATTAAATTTTTTAATTTCTTTGGGTTAGGGGGACCTAATTTTTTTTTTCTTTGGGCCAGGGGGGCCTGGGCCCCCTTGGCCCCCCTGTGGGTCCGCCCCTAATTTTATGGTAATTTACACCAAAAAACAACTATAAAATGATTAGGTAATGTTATCATTTTGTACCTTTAGAATTACTAGTGCATCAATATAGGAATTTATTATGATTTTTTTTTTTTTGAGAAACAATCTATTAAGAATGTTAAAGATACTTAAATTGTCTTACATGATTTCAATTAATTATGTCAAAACGTTGGGGAGGGCTCCGGAACCGCTCACCTCCATTTGTGAACAATGTACATTTTAATAAATAATCTATATATATGGTGAAAATAGCCAAATATTATGTTTTGGCAAAATTTTTGGCAATTTAGCATTGTTTTAGAACTAAATGGTAATGTTCCATTTTTTAGATATTCGAGCTCACTAAACTTGAGTTCTCAATGGTACTCGAGTTCCTACTGAGCATTCCATCGTGGCGCTGGCTAAGCTGGCATTTTGGGCATTAAAAAATGCCACCTAATACTCGCGCTTAGTAAACTCGAGTATTGTGTTAGTGTGGTACCCGACTTCCTTAAATTCGAGTATGGCTTGGGTATAATAGGGGAAGCATCCAGACTCATACTCGAGTTTATTGTACTCAAGTACTGTGTTAGTGTGGTACCCGTGTTGGGATAAGTGCTCTTAAATCTTATTGTATGATGTTATGTATGACATTATGTGAGAAACAATGTATGACTTAATATTGTGATTAATAAAGTTGCTTTATTCTTATCTGAAATGATGGTAACATGAATATTTGGACATTATCAAATAATCTATGAGATGCATAGTATGTGATTTATGTGAAAAGTCACAGAAGATATAAATGACAAGTTCTTTGTAAACTCAGAATTATAGTTCATAGTCGGTGATGAAATTTGACATTTCATCTGTGAAGACTATAACATATTAACTAAGATAATTTGTTTTGATCATGAAAGTGGAGACTTCTAGTTGATATGTTGATATGTTTTAAGAGTTAAGACATATTAAATTGGACCGTTGTGAGATTTATTATTCACTTAACGACTGTCAAATGAATAATAAATCTCACGACTTTTATTTACATGAACTCTTAATCCTGAGACAATAATAGACCTGATCATGAAATGTAGGTTACTTTGATATATCAAGAGTGAAATCTAAAGTAACAGTCAAAATCTCAGTATATTAAGCAGCCACATTTAGTGTTGATGGAACATATATTCTCAAGATGGAATTCATAGTCTCTTAACGGAAATATAAAATATTCCCTTGAGATATGTTTAATGGGTTCAGTTATTCAGAGAGCTAGGTCTAACCACTTTAGTAAGACTAAAGTATATATTTATGAAATTAGATTTCATAAATATATGATGAATAACTTAAAAGGATTAAACCAGGTACTCAAGGATTAAGATGTAATTTACAAAGTGGCAGTCTATATTCATGACTTTGTATTACTACGAATATTTTATGAAGGGGTTGCATGTATAATAAAGTCTTGGGATATAATTTATTAATAAGGTCTACAGTGCAATTATATTTACATAATGGTATTAAATATAATTAATAGTACTTTAGACTTGTCAAGAGTTGACAGAAAAGCCTAAGGCACATTAGAGCTAGTGTCTTATTTGTTCTCTTTTGGTCCCACTCCAAGCCATACACTAAAACCCAATTGGGAAGGCCCAAAATGCTAGTCAAATTAGATAGTCAGTTATGTGGAGAGAAATATACAGAATTTTATATTAGAATGAAATGGTTTGTATGTTGGTGTAAAAGAGACACTCCTTCATATTTTCTCTAGAACAAACACATAAAACTGATTGAGAGACCATACATCTTGGGCATCAAGTAGAATTGGAGTGAATATTAAAAGTGTTTTGAAGTGCTTTTCTTCATTTGGTTTTGAAATTCATCATATCAAGGTACACTCTTTTGTTCAAATATTCTGAAATTTACATAGTACATGTTATCAATTGCGAATGAAGTAGATCCATTAAATTTTGCGCTGCGTATGTTTTGTATGCAATACAAACATGTAATTTTCCAACAACTCGAGCACCCTAAACTCGAGTATGGCTTGGGTTAAGTTCAAAGACATTTTGTTGTGAATGGACCTCCTAAGAGATTTGATGTTTTTCACGAGTGTTCACTCTATTTTGCAAGTTAGCAACAAAAAATATATCAGTTTGTAAGCCCAAATCTGCAAGTTCATTGCCAAAATATATGTGGTATGAAAAAATATCACCAAAGGATAAAAAGATCCTATATATCCCAAGGCAGCACTGATTCTTGAACTTGTTGAGCTGCAACAAAAGACCAACCACAAGAATTGGTATTAGCAGAGTACTTTTCAAAAAACGAAAAGCAAACAATTGGCAAAGCATAATTTAATTGAGTTAATAATCAAACTTATCAGCTCTTTAGGTAGGTAACTGCTTTTCTTTGTAATGTCTCAGAAAAAAGTTTTGTTTTCCCAATTTCGTAATTGAAAAGAGATAGATATTGTTGCAACTGGAAAAAACAATACCTAATACTAAATACAGCTATAAAACATATCTTCAAATGTCAGTTGCTTGTTTAGACATGAGATATTGCCTCTCAAATTACTATTTTCAACACACCCGTCATGAGTGCTTCTTGTCCACTTACTAAAACATTATTTTATGCTTCCTTATTCTTGCAAAGTTCTTATCAAGTCCTGTAGTTTCACTTGCCTACTAACTATGGTTTGCTTGTTGTTAAGACCCCCATAACTTGATCAAATGGGTGTCAAAGTGAATTAGAAAAGCTAAAACATTCACAGCCTTGAGTGAGCATGCACCAACTCTGAATGAGGATGTCAAAAACACTTACAATTGGGAATCATTGAGTTCAATTATTTCCTACTTGAGAGAAAGATATCACTTAATTTCACCTATATGGGTAACATCATCTCAACTTTGCATAGATTTGACTAAAGGATATCAATATGTTCTCAAAATGGTTTTTCTACCCCTTTAAGAAATGCCCACAATTGAATTCAAATTAGTATTCTTAAGAGAAACACACCACTTGGAGGGCACCATTTTTGGTTCCACTCATGCCAATTGACCATTGAAAATCATCACTGTTTTCTTCTCCTCACTAGTTTTTTGACTGGTCTCACCTTGCCTGAAAAGAACACAAGCAAATACTAATATGCAAATCATTTAACTGTAAAGAGATGAATATGTAATCGGTATTGAATTGAAGTATAGTACTATGTCTAGTCCCACAGTCAGGAGGATGTGTCCGTGTCCGTTGCGGCCTTCGCGGTCGATCCTCAATGTGTGAAGCCTCTAGTGGGGGGGGGGGATGCGTCTCTTTGTCTGGATGAACTCGGTATGCACAAACTCAGGGGGGACAGCACCAGGGGTGGGTCGCCTAGGGGTGGGCATGAATCTCATCTCATCTCTACCACGTACATCTGCGGGGGCAGTGTCGGTAGTTGGTGGGGGAGACGTACGGGTGGTGGGCAACAGAGATGTAGTAGAGGATGTGGGTGGGTAGGTATCAATGTATCATTGCGAACTACGGATGGGGACCGAGATGTGTCCTCATGGGCAAATGTATAAGATGGACTCGTATTATCGTGTGCCATGGAGCCCATGCCATAACTAGTGTCCAAACACATCTCATCTGCTGTCTGACTTGCCTCTTCTATGGTGTGGTTATGCTCGGGTGTGTGACGCCGACCAAATGTGTGATGCCGACTAGATGTGAGACGCCGACTAGATGTATGACGCTAACTAGATTGACGGCCTCCATGCCTTTGACGTCCACTTGCTTGTCGACCATGCCCTACAGTCGGTTCACTTGTGTTGCCTGCAATGCGTGCATCGTCCAAGGTCAATCGATCGATCTCTTCAACAACTTTCAAGGCATTAATACAGTCGGTGTAAATCTCGGACCCTGGTTCGCACTTCGTCATAATCTTCAACTATGATTCAACCTGTCATAAGTATACAAGAGTAGTGTTAGTAGGTTGAACTAAACTATGCGAAGCAATTTACATTTATAACAGAACAACCTTTGTAAACTTACCAAAGTGTCTCAGTACGAGGTCTCTTTTGTAATATGGCGTAGAGTGCGGGGATGAAACCACACCATATACTCATCATTGTAGCTTATCTCCCCATGAAAGGGTGGTGCATCGGCAATTGGGGCATGCGCATCCCATCTAGTAATACGCGTGACATGTATTTCAACCCAGTTTTTGTCTAGCTTGCCCTGGAGTGCATCTTGTGAAGTTCAGTTGAAGTATCGACGTAGATCGGTATGCCTTGCTTCATTCCAAACTGTTGAAGAACACGCTGGAGGTGATGGCCTCCAACCACCCAAAAATGTATGAGTGGCACGATAGACTTCCATATGTGTTGGCCAGCCATACAATATGCGAGCAGGGAACCCAACACGTCCTCCTAGAGAATCTGCAATGATCCAACAGATGTAAACAACCATATTAACAATATAATTAGAAAAAATGTGTAACAAATGTGAACAATACATGGCAACAATGTTTAACTCCGAAATAAAAAATGTTTATTCATTCTAAAGCGAATTGTAAGTTCAAGAACTACATGCCAAAGCAGTCCCCAACAAAGGCACGATACCTGATTTGGCTGTAGCAAAGCAAGTGACACACGATAGGCGCGTAGGATGTGCATTGGATGATCAGTTGTGCACTTAGCCCTTTTCCATCTAGCAAACAACACAGACATAACCTTCATATTAGTTACTTACATAATTCGCATGCGAAAAAGTAAATGCGGAAATGTAAAACGGTAACTATCTAAGATCCTACATACTTTATAGCAAATGGACCTAGGGACAGTGCTTGGTTTGGATGCCTTATCACAGGACATATGTGTGGAAACCTTTTCCACGCCCATAACTGCACCAATAGTAGTGCACCACCAATTTATTTGGCTGTCTTCTCTGATGCTTTACAGAGGTGTCTATATAGCTAACTTAGTGTTGCATTACCCCAACTATGATTCTTTCCGTTGCTAGTTGGATTGAAAAATTGCAGATACATAATTGAGAGCCATTTGCCAAACTTGTCCATAAACAGCATACCACCCAACATCCCCCGTATGTATAACCGAGCATATTGTTGCACAAGCACCTTGGTGGCGTCAGCTGGGAGAGGGTTGCTAAACCACTCCTTGGGCCATTTGGCTTTTACCCTTGGCCCTTCCATCACTACAGTGTTCTTACCAGCACCAACTTATCTGTTCAACGGCCTATGCCCTAGCAACTCAGCGCAGAGCTCACCCCAATCTTGCATATGGGCAAATCCCACCACCGGCAAGCCATCTACAGGTACCCCCATTATAACCTCCATGTCTTGTAGCGTGATGGTCATCTCACTGTGGGCAAGTGGAATGAGTGTGTCTTCGGCCGCCATCTCTCCACCAACGCCGTGATCAATGCATGGTTAAAGTCTAATTTTGGGACCCGAAGTAGCCCCTCTAACCCCGCATCTGTAATATAAGCGGCAATCTGAGGATCTAATCCACCTTCTAGCATACTAAGAGCTAGGGGTGTCCATGTAACCCGTTTACCCGACCAAACAGAGAAACCCGCCCAGATCGACCTGCTCGTCGCTCGATCCAACGACTCTGGCGGTCGGCGGCAGGTTTTAACCCTCCAAACTCGATTCCGGCGGGTCGAGTGGTGGGTTTTCTCCTCTAAAACCGCAGCCACCCAACCCGCCCGACCACCACTTCAGATGAAAGTCTCCTCTGTTCAAATCCGGCGACGATTAGCCATCTTTCTTCTAGATCCGGCGACGATTTTTCTCAGATCTACTTAGATCTGATGATTTTGGCTTAGATCCGGTAATATTTTTCAAAAAATCGCTCAGATCGGTAATGTTTAAGCTCGGATCGGTGACGTGTAAGCTCAAATCGGTAACTTTGGCTTAGATCCAGCGATGTTTAAGCTCAGATCGGCGACGTTTCGCTCTCCTCCAACTAGATACGACGACGTTTCGTTCTCCTTCACTCGTTGCCGCCATTCATTAGTTTCAACCGAACCGACTGATCGTTTTTTAGAATTCGATCCGACTCGACCCCTGGTGATCGGTGGTTGGTTGCGGGTCTGGTTCTCTCTCACCCGACTTGAGTGGGTTGAGTTTGGGTTGGGCACAAACCCGACCTGGCCCGACCCGTGGACAGTCCTACTTAGAGCATTACCATCAGTTCTTCTATAAAAAATGTCATTTTGACACATCAAAAGCCTACTTTATTATTTTACCACATCATTTTACAATTTCTCATTCATCACATGTTTTATTCTTCAATTCTATACATTAAAATAATATTTACAACACATTAAAATAATATATTAACTCCTCCCCCACCATCATCGTCATCAACAACAACAACAGCACAACCACCACTGCCGCAACAATACTGACAGCCACCATCGGCATAAACCCACATCCACCAACGCCACCTAAAAAAAAAAAAAAATCCACAAAAATCCTCCACATTCACAAACCTCAAAACCCATCCCAAATTAAACAAACCCACAACCACCACTGCCGCAACAACGGCCACCAACAACCACTGTCGCAACAACACCGACAGCCACCACCGGCATAAACCCATATCCACCAACACTACCTTAAAAAAAAAAAAACCACAACTAGGAAAAAAAAAAAAATCCACAACAACCCAAAAAATAACTCCACCACCACCCACAATCACATGATATCCACAACTGAAAAAAAAGAAGCCCAAACTTACATGCGATCTCCACCAGTCAACCTTATCGGTGAGGCCAAACTCCATGACAACGGCCGATCTTAATGGCAACGGTTTAGGCAGAGAAAAAAGAAGAAAGAGAGAGAGAATGACCATAAAAAAAAAAAAAAAAAAAAGAAAAGAAAAGAAAGAGAGAGAGACAGAGAGGCACAGAGAAAGTGATAGAAAAAAGAAAAAAGGAAAAAAAAGAGAGAGGTGAAGCTTCTAGAGAAAGAAGAAGAAAAAAGGAAGAAGAAAAGAGGAAAAGAGAGTGACAGAGATGAAGGAGTGGCGGAGAAAGAAAGAAGAAAAAGAAAAAGAAAGAGAGAGAAAAAAGAAAGTCATAAAGGATGAGAGAGGCATGAATAAAAAACTATTTTTTTTAGCATTCTCAATTCGTACCGTTTCTAAGAAGGAACGGTACCATTCACACATGGTAAAAATTATGAGATTTGGAACATCTCATGAGAGGCGTTTTTTGGTGTTTGGTGTGTTAAATGCCAAATATTTGGCATTTGACACATCTGATAAGAATGCTCTTATTAATCGGTGACGACAAGTCAGTACACTTGGCACTTCTGCAAACGGAGTAGCATTGTATTAATAATAGCATTCACTAAGCACGTAATAAATATGCTTCAAACTTAAATGCCAATGCTAGGGACAAGTGCATAGTAAGAAAAATCTTTCTACTACATTATGATTTTGGACAAGTGAATACCTCGCCTGCCGAAGGAGCATCCCAAAGCGAACTTGAATGATGCACAAGCTGCCTCGTCAACAAAGGTTGGACAGAGGGTCTCGCTTCATGTGGGTCCATATAGGACATAAATTAAAGGTGATTAATGGCCCATTGTACTTAAAAGCAATCAAATACAACAATATGCATCCTAGAAGCCAACCTAAAAACATGATAAACATGAAAACCAAAAAGATTGAAAGGAGATACTGATGCATATCTAAAACTTTAAAATCCCAACAAATTTCCCAAATTATAAAATTTTCTTTTCTGAATATACGAAATTGGCCACTCCCTCACTTCCCCTAGCAGTGGACAATGAATTTTGCCCACAAAATCTCAACAAACAAATTAGAGTAACCATCACTGAAGAAAGTGCAAACCTATCATGTTATCAAAATCACAACAGTTGAATAAAATATAGAAATTGTTAATTAGAACAACAACAAAATGTAATGCATCAATGTGATGAAGCCCTAACAAGTTTTCATAGCCACAAATTACCCACAAATTAAACCTAATCCCAATTACCAGCATATACCCACAAATAACCCTAACCCCTAAATGCTCAAACAAATATTGAGATAAGGAGAATGTACCTTGTGATTCCAAAATGAAGATGCAGATCGAGAGTGAGAGTACAGAGCGTGAGCGAGAGGGAGACTACAGAGCGAGAGCGAGAATGAGATTGAGAGGGAGAGTGAGAGTGAGAGTGAGAGCAAGAGCGAGACTGAGAGGGAGATTGAGAGCGTGTGGGAGAGTGAGAGCGAGATGATAGCGAGATTGAGAGAGTGAGAGTGATGAGAAAGTAAGACTGAGTGGGAGTAAGATTGAAAAAGTGTTTTAAGTAGTACTGGGCTGAACCCGGCCATACCCGAGTTCATTGAACTCGAGTATGAGTTTGCATCGGGGAAGTAATCAACTTGAGCCATATTCGAGTTTAGGGGATTAGGGTATCAAACTAACACAGTACTTGAGTTTCCTAAGCTCGAGTATTAGGTGACATTTTTTTAATGCCCAAATGCTAGCTTAGCTAGCGCCACGGTGGAACTCGAGTACCATTTAGAACTTGAGTTTAGTGAGCTCGAGTTCCTAAAAAGTGGTACATTGCTATTTAGTTTCGAAACAGTGCTAGATTGCCAAAATTTTTGCCAAAACGTGGTATTTGGTTATTTTCACTCTATATATATAATAATAGGTGAAACTAAGAGAAACTCACATTAGAATTCCAAATTAGAGTTCTAATTTTGCGCCATGTGTCTTAAATTATTTATTTTTAAAAAGTTTTATTTTTTAATTTTAGAATCAAATGTGAGATTACATCATAATATTCATCCTAGTGAGTTATTACAAAAACCAAATAGTCTAGAATAAATGAATTGTAAAAAAAAAAAAAAAGTGCTTCACAATAAAAAAAAAATTGACAATTTACATTTTATATCTAATAATATCCTTAAATTTTTTTTAAAGAATTAACAAAATATAAGAATGACTATCGGTATTATTTAAATTATATATATATATATATCTTATGTATCTTATTGTATATCTTTAAGTGTATTCATGCATATGCATGGGATTACAAGCTAGTTTAACATAATAACAAATGGTAATCAACCATCAGTTTAAGTTTCTTAAGGATCCAAGAAATATGGGGGTGAACATCACATTAATACAGCCCTAAAAGAGTTTATAGAGATACAACCCTTTTTTTTTTTTTATCCCTATAAGTCTAATCATTTTCATTTAAAAGCATGGTTCAAGATGTGCGCTGTTGGGTGTAATAATCATAAACTCTAGTAAAACTATTGTGGTTCATTATTTAAGGAATTTGATGCTAAGGCTGTGTTTAGTTGGAGATGAAATAGGAAAGATAGAAAAGAAAGGAGAGAAAATAGGTTTTGAGGTTGTTTGATAAGGAGAGGTTTTTAGTGGGATTCAAGTATTTTCTCCCCTATCCAACTAAAAATTGATCCCCCCAAAATGGAGAGTAAAGTGGGAACAAAAAGGATTTAATCATTTTGGACAAAAATGTCATTCTCCAAAGTTCAAAGTGTTTTGATTTTTGTAATTTTTTTCAATTGGTTTTTGTCTTTTTTTACCCTTATCTCTCATACATTTTTTTTTTTTTAGCTTTGTTTCTTCTTATTGTTCAGTTTAGTTTTTATTTTTGGCATTCATCATTTTTTTTCCTTCACTTTTTTTTTGTTTTGTTTTTTGAGTTCTTATGCTCATCTATTTTTTTAATGAAGTGTCCATCTATATACAAATTTTTAATAAAAACATAATGTGCAATATTTTTATCTAATAGGGGTATGTGAGTAAATTTATACAAACTCTATTTTCTATCCTTACAGTTTTCTCCTTAACCAAACAAAAAAGTTTTCCATCCCTCCAATCAAACACATGAGGGAAAACTAAATTTTTTCTATTTTTTCACTTCACATCTCCCCAGCAAATGAACTTTAAGATACCATCCCTTCTCTTAAAAACAAATTTAACAATAAAGATTGAAATTTTTAGTACCATCAGTTTCAATTCTAAAGTATGCATACTATGTGTGGTATTTGTAATTTCCCAAAATTGAAATTATTGTAATTTAAAGTGTAAAATAATTAGCCAAATTGTATTTGCTTGATGTGTCCAATGAATAATTTCATTATTTGAATTTCCACTTAGAAAAATATTTTAAAAAATGGATAAAATAAGTAATCATTGACATTCCATTTGCATGTTCTACCTATCTTTTCTGTAAGTAGAGTTGAATAGATTTTTGGCATGCTTGGTTGAGTTTGGATTTACCAATGATTTATTTATTTATTTTTAAATTACAGTTCTAAATATTGTTGTAAGAATTATCAAATAGAGTTAAGAGTCATGTAACTCATTCGGTATTTGCTGATGCTTCCAACTAAACATCTATCTATAGTGTTCCTCATTTGGTATTGACAATTATTCTTTTTATCTGTAGTGTTCCTCAATGTAACTTAAAATTCAACTAGGTAAATTATATTTTTTTACCCCATACTTTTAGTCTTCTACCACATTTACCATACCCCCAAACTATCAATTTACTTGACTAACACCCTAATTTGAGAGGGTTGTTGTATCAATATGCCCCTTATTGTCTAAATTAAAAGTAATATTTTTTTTTGAGAAAGTAATTAAAAGTAATTTTAGGCAAAAAAATTATGAATATTCATTGCAACCATTGAGGATAATTTTGTTGGTGTTGTGATGCGAAAGATCAGGGTAAAAAAATGTAATTGCTCCAATTCAAAATCACAATTCATAAACCATAACCTGCTATTAGTAATTTGACAAAAGAAAAAAAATAGCAAAGCCCACTTTCAACTACAAAAACACATCATTCTCTTTTAACACAAAACAATAAAGAAAAAATGAAACACAAACCCCAAATAAAATCAAATCATTCACTAGGGTTTAAGGTAATTAGGACTTAGTGTTGAAGGTAGCACTACTCAGACTCCACAGAGACCACGACAGAGGTTGAAGAAGGAGAACAGAGGTTGAAGATTACTGTTTTTTTGTATTCAGCTAAGCGCACCGTTTCACTAAATGATTAAGTGTCAAACGCACCGTTTTCATTAAAAGAAGTCTCAATAAGTGATACGGGGCGTTTTGGTGTTCAAAGTTTAGTTAGAATAAGCGCATAAGTTTGTAGAAGTTTCTGAACAGAAATTCCAGAATTGATGGGCATTAGATCCGCATAATGTGGAGGATTAGTTGAACAGTTATGATTATTATGTAGTATAAATACAGAACACCAAGCTCAAAGGTGTATTATTGTGATTTTACCGTTAATGAACACAGTTTTTTTTTTCTCTCAAGCAACTGCTGCTGCTACTCATACTTCAACAATGGCAGCTTCAAACACAACAATGGCTTCATCATCTTCATTTTTTGCTTCATCCATTTTTGTTGTGAATCTGGTAAATCAAACTTTCTTGCTTCTGTCTAATATGTCAAATATGATGACAGTGAAGTTAGATAATACCAATTACATTGTTTGGAAACATCAAATCTCCATGGTTCTTGAAATGTATTCTTTGTTTGAGTTGCTTGAAGAGCCTCAGCTAATTCTTGAGAAATTTCTGGAAATTACACGATGGTTGTGAATCCAGATTACTTGATTTGGAAATCAAAAGAAAAGGCTTTAATTACCTTTATAAGTTCAACCTTGACTCCTTCTATTCTAGCACTCATTGTTGGATGTGCTATTGCCATTGAAGTTTGGAAGGTACTTGAGAATAGATTCTCTTCAATTTCAAGGTCTCACATCATGAATCTTAAAGGTGAGCTTCACAATTTGAAGAAAGGGAATGATAATGTAGATACCTATCTGCAGAAGATCAAAACTGTAAGAGACAAGCTGTTAGTAGTTGGAGTGGTTGTTGATGATGAAGAACTACTCCACATTGCAATAAAGGGACTCCCTAAGGAGTACAATGCTTTCAAATTTGCTATTAGAACTAGAAGTGTTCATCTAAGTTTTGATGAACTTTCTACTATGATGAATGCTGAAGAAGAGTCACTTAATGAGGGACTAGAGGTCAAAGACACAATCTTTGCAATGGCTGCATCAACTAATCAGAAGTCACATGGTGGTGGTTACAATTAACCCTCTAATAGAGGAAGAGGTAGAGGAGACTTCAACAACAAAGGTGGTAGAGGCTCTAATAGCCAATCTTCTTTTAGTTCTTCTCAGTTCAGTCCTTTCAATCAATTTCAACAATTTCCTTCTGGTTCTAGTGGTGCAAAATCAGAGAGACCAATATGTCAAATATGTGGAAAGGCTGGACATTTAGCTATTGACTGCTATCATAGGATGGATTATGCCTATCAAGCCAAGCATCCTTCTACCAAGCTTGCTGCAATGGCTACAGCATCCAATGCATGCATTACTCAAGATTAGCCTTGGCTTGCTGATAGTGCTGCCACTGATCATGTGACTGCTAGCCTTAACCATCTCAGCTTCCCAAAGCCCTACACAGCTTAAGATCACCTCACTGTTGGAAATGGTCAGAATTTACCCATTACACATATAGGTACTGCTCTAATTCCATCTTCTTTATCTAATCTTCAACTTAGGAATGTATTTAGAATACCTTCAATTACATCCAATCTTGCTTCTATTCATAAGTTGTGTCATGATAATCATTGCTGGTGTTACTTTGATGAAAACATTCATTCTATTCAGGCCTTGAACACGAGGAAAATTCTTTACCAGGGCAGGAGTAAAGATGGTGTTTACCCAATCTATCCACATCAAGCTTCTCATCTTACTTTACCTTTCAAGACTTGTCATACTGTTTCTAAAAATTCTGCTTTCATTAGGTCACTTTGGCACATGAGACTTGGTCATCCTCATGATCAAGCTCTCAATGCCTTGTTTTCTCATGACAAATCTGTTTTCAATAAGTCAAACACTGATATTCAGCCTTGTACTCATTGTTTGTTTGGCAAAATGCATAATCTTCCTTTTCCTAATTCACAATTTACAGCTTCTGCACCTTTTGAACTTGTGCATTTGACTTGTGGGGTCCTACTCCTATTAATTCTGTGAATGGTTTTAGATATTACATATTATTTGTTGATCATTACTCTAGATTTACTTGGCTCTATCTTCTGAAATCTAAAACAGAAGCTTTTTCTAAATTTGTTCATTTTCATGCCCTGGTTAAGACTCAATTTTCTACCATTATTAAATGTTTTAGATCAGATGGTGGTGGAGAATTTACTTCTAATGAGTTTCAATCCTATCTGTCGCAACATGGTATATCTCATCATCTGTCTTGTCCTTACACTCCACAGCAAAATGGAGTGGTTGAAAGAAAGCACAGGCGTGTTGTTGAGACAACTTTAACCACGTTATCTCAGTCTTCTATGCCTTCCTCTTACTGGTCCTTTGCAGCCCAAACTGTTGTTAGTCTAATCAACATTCTTCCTACTTCTGTGCTTAATTGGGTCTCACCTTGGACTAAACTTTTTTCTACCACTCTTGACCTAACTCAGTTAAAAGTGTTTGGGTGTGCCTGCTATCCAAACCTTCGGCCCTACAATGCTCATAAACTTGAGCCTAAAACTAGGGAATGTGTTTTCATTGATTATCCCTCTCATTCAAAGGGTTATCTTTGTCTTGATCAGCACACAAATCGTGTCTACACCTCTAGACATGTTTATTTTAATGAGACAAAATTTCCCTTCTCCACTCCCCTTAATCCTGTGTCTACTTCCATTTTTCCTCTTACCAGTATTCCCTCCTGGTTTTCCAATCAACTCTACCTATATTCCATTAATCAGCCTTCCTTACTTGGTGCATATCCCACTTCTTCCCCTGTTACCACTTCATATCACTCTTCCACTTTAGATTCTAGATATCTTACACATTGTGTTCCTTTAGTTCCTACAGTTCCTACAGCTCCTACACCTTCACCCTTTCACTCACCATCTTCCCTTCCCACAGACATTATTCCTGTTTCTCAACCTTCACAGCCAGTCAATACTCATCCTATGCAAACTAGGTCCAAAAGTGGCATTTCCAAACCAAAGTCCAGGCTTTGTTACAAAGTTGCTATGGACTATACCTTCATTGAACCACCTTCCTACAGAATTGCATCTCAATACCCAAAGTGGTGTGAAGCTATGGATGCTGAATTTCTTGCTCTTCAAAGGCAGCACACCTGGTCTCTTGTTCCAGCTCCTCCTAATGTGAATTTGGTTGGTTGTAAATGGGTTTATAAGCTTAAGCTCAATAGTGATGGTTCAATCTCCAGGTATAAAGCCAGATTAGTTGCTAAGGGCTTTCATCAACAAGCTGGTGTGGATTTTCATGAGACCTTCAGTCCTGTGGTTAAACCAGCCACTGTGAGGCTTGTGTTAGCCATTACTGTCAGTTGTAGATGGTCCTTAAGGTAGCTTGATGTTTCAAACGCCTTCCTCCATGGCTATCTTAAAGAAGAAGTATATATGCATCAACCTTGTTATGTTGATTCAGTCCATTCAGATTATGTTTGTAAGTTGCACAAGTCTCTCTATGGTTTGAAACAGGCTCTAAGAACTTGGTTTGAGAGATTTGCTTTTCATCTACTACATTTGGGCTTCACTGCTTCAGTGGCAGATAGTTCTTTATTCATTTTTTGTTCAGACAGAACTATCATCTATCTGCTTTTATATGTTGATGACATTATAGTCACTGGGAATGATTCAAGTCAAATTGCTTCTCTTATTGCTGCTCTTAGCACAGTTTTTGAGCTTAAGGACTTGGGTGATCTTCATTATTTCTTGGGCATTCAGATTACTCCATCTCCTCATGGTCTACTCCTCTCTATGTCCAAATATGCTCAGACATTCTTCATAGATTTCACATGGAGAATGCCAAGACAACCAAGACCCCTTGCTGTCCTTCTACACGTTTGGTTCCCTCTGATGGTGTGCCTCTCTCTGACCCCACTAAATATAGGAGTTTGGTTGGGGCACTTTAGTATTTAACTTTCACTCGTCCTAATCTTGCCTTTAGTGTTCACCAACTGTGCCAGTTCATGAGTCATCCTACCTCTACTCATCTTGAAGCTGCCAAACGGGTTCTTTGTTACATCAGGGGCACCTTATCTTTTGGGATTTCTTTCACTCCTGGTCCTTTGTCTATCATTGCTTTTTCAGACGCTGATTGGGCTGATGACCCTTCTGATAGATGCTTTACTACTGGCCTGCTTGTTTTTCTTGGGCCAAATCCAATTTCTTGGTCTGCCAAGAAACAATGTACTGTGTCTCGTTCCTCCACAGAAGCAGAGTATCGCGCCTTAGCCATCACTACAGCTGAGTTGTCCTGGCTTCGCATTCTATTTAAGGAGCTTCGCATCTTTCTTCATCATATACCTGTTATCTGGTGTGACAATGTCTCTGCCATTACCTTGTCTGCAAATCCTGTTTTCCACTCTTGGACTAAGCACCTTGAAGTTGATTATCATTTTACTCGCGAGAAGGTCCTTCGTAAACAACTGAAGATTGGTTTTGTTTGTGGCAAGGATAACTTTGCTGATATTTTCACCAAGTCTCTCCCTGCTCCTCGCTCTCAGTTCCATCGTGCCAAACTTCTGGTTGATTCCTCCCCCATCAGTTTTAGGGGGGATGTTGAAGATAGCACTACTCAGACTCCACAGAGACCACGACAGAGGTTGAAGAAGGAGAACAGAGGTTGAAGATGACTTTTTTTGTATTCAGCTAAATGCACCGTTACACTAAATGATTAAGTGTCAAACGCACCGTTTTCCTTAAAAGAAGTCTCAATTAGTGATACGGGGCATTTTGGTGTTCAAAGTTTAGTTAGAATAAGCACATAAGTATGTAGAAGTTTCTGAACAGAAATTTCAAAATTTATGGGCATTAGATCCGCATAATGTGGAGAATTAGTTGCTCAGTTATGATTATTATGTAGTATAAATACAGAGCACCAAGCTCAGAGGTGAATTATTGTGATTTTACTGTTAATGAACACATTTTTTTTTTCTCTCAAGATTTTCTCTCTCGTTTCTCTCATTTTCTTTCCTTTTCCCTTACTTCCTGTCACTTTCTCACTCTTCAATTCTTAAGCTGCACAGTCACAAGCTTCCTTGACTAGCTTAGTTAATCTTGGAATTAAAGTTTTTCTTCACTTAGTGCTGCTTATCAAAGCTGGGGAATATGGAAAGGAAAAATGGGGGAAAAAAAAGCAGAATCTATATATATATATATATATATATATATATATATATAAACCATCACATCATTAATTTTACATCCAAAAAATAATTTACAGTATGCAATTCTTAAAACAATCTCTCTCCCAATAAGCCTCAAACTACTCAATCTCAAAAGGTAGGACTTCACACTTCAAGAACTCAAGCCAAAACTCATTCTTGAAGAAAGCAATGCATCAACAAAATATAAAAACAGAGAACGCAACTACGACTAACCAAACCAGGATGCTACCAAGCTACACAATCAAAAGTCCATTATCACAAAGGAAACCATGAGGAAAACCACAACACTCTTTCCTTGTCTTTCTCTTCTTAAATCCTCATTTTCAATCAGAATCGCTCGAGCTAGAGCTGAAATCGGAACTTGATCTTGATCTATGAGATTTTCCCTCATTTTTTTGTATTCAATGTATTGTGTATGTTCGAACTGGAATTCTCAGATGTTTCATCAGATCCAAGTTCTAGTTTATTAGCAGCAACTGCACTAATTTCTTCAACCCCAGATCCTACATCACTTGATTCAATCTCCTTGGCAGAACCCACTTTGAATGTTTCTACAGATGCTGATTGATCCTTTGAATCTGAGACCTCGGGCAGCTCATGAAGATTAATTTCAGAGACTTGCTTGAGCGCAATAGGAATATCTTCCAGGGATTTTGCATCAACAACTTTCAAGTTTGAATTTGTTTCCACATGATCATTATCAGCAGCAACTGCACTAGTTTCTTCAACACCAAATCCTGTATCACTTAATTTAGCCACTTCATATGTTTCAACTGACGCTGATTGATCCTTTGAATTTGACACTTCTGGCAGCTCACGAAGATTTACGTCTGAGACTTGCTTGAGAGCAATATCAATATCTTCCAGAGATCTTGCATCAACAACTTTCAAGTTCGAATTTGTTTCCACAAGATCATTGGATTCTTCCACAACTAGCCAATCATCAATCATGCTGGGAAGGATGACTTCCTCAACATCTACTCCTTCACGAAGTTGCTTAAAAGCCAAGTCAATATCTACAAGTGATCTTGCTTCAAGAACAGGGAGGTCCAGCTCAGTCAAAGTTGATTTTGAATCTTTGGGCAACAAATCAAAGTCCGTACTCCCGACGTTAGTTTCCTCTGGTATCAGCTTAGAATGGAGGGATTCACCAACAACTTCTTTGACACTAAAGTCTCCCACTGTATCCAATTCTGATAACAATCCTTCATCAATCTCTTTTATTTCATCAGCCTCTTCATTGATATTGTGCTTGGAAACGTGAGAATCATAAGCTTCTGCCAAATAGCTAATGTCTTCTGAGACCTTAATCTGGTCCTCATTTACAATTCCCTCAAGGATATCAGCTTTCAAATCCACTTCACCAGTGTGTGAATTAGAATCAGGACTCTCAGCTGGGATATGCATTTGGGTGGAATCAGAAACCAAGGGAGACATATCTGGCGGAGATTTATCCTCAGTATCATGGACTTCTGGCACATCTCCATTGTCCATGATTCTCACAACCTCAGTAGATTTTGCCAGGATGCTAGATGACTCCTGCAAGATGTCAAAGCAGCCCTAGTTTCATATATCAACTACTCTATAATTGTGCTCTAGCGATGACCATAGCATTGAGATCAACTGATCAAACTAACTTGGTTTTCTGACCAATATGAGATAAAGAGGGCGAATAAAATGGAGACAATCAAAGTGCCATGTATCACAGATGTATAGTTCAAACAAACATGCAAGTATTACAATGCAAGAAATGTAGACAGATCATCAGAATTAAGCATGAGAGAAATTTTAAGGGGAAAAAAATGTTCCAAGTTGGCACCAGGTATAACAAGAATCTCTCCTGTAAGGGTACATTAATCACACACAAAAGTTTGGGACAGATATATAAGCATTGTGCACCCATATGTCCAATAAATCAATTAAACATTACTGCTTCTGATTTTAAAAAGGAGCACCTTTCTTTTCCACTTGCCGTGTCCCTTATGGTAGTTTTTCTGGTACAAATATACCCTTCTGCAGAACCATCAAATAAGTAGGAAATAAATTTTATAAAAAAGGCACCAAGGCCTGAATAGATAGGAGGGTCATTTTATTTTTGTAAGGTTGGGTGTATCTAAATGACTTGAACAAGTCAGGTACCAAATCTAGCTATTCCATACTACAGCAAGTTACAAAGTAAAACACACTTAATAATGGCAAATTACTAAACATAATAATAAATATTTCAAATTTTCAATTCATTACTGAAGTGAAGATTTAAAATTTCAATCAACAATATCAATCATTCGAGACGAAGCATCACAAGAATTATGAGGAAAAAAGAATTGAATGGCAAAATAACAAGAAGCATATTATTTGGATGACTTACCCTGCACTCATCACGATCAACAAAGGCCTCAACCATAGATTTATCTGAATAAGGCAAATGTTTCTCCAGCTCAGATTGAGGATTCTCTTCAGAAGGCACATACTGAGCACTGAAACCCAAAGAAATCAACTTCACATCCAATTCTTGGTGGGGACCAGCATCAATATCTGAAACAGGACTTAAGGACTGGACTTTGTCCTGTTCGGACTGAATAATTTCCTCCTCATTAGATGAATGGTCCTTCACACACTCAGTTTCTGAAGTAGAACGATTGGAAAGAGCCCGTGAAACTGTTACTTGCTCGGTTGCCAAAGAAGGCTGTTCCTCTGAGACAGAGGAAGATAAATGATTGAAAGGAATATGTTGGGAAGGAGAAACCACTGAATCCAACTTCTCACCCCCATCTCTCTGTCCCACAATGTGGATCTCTGCATCATCAAAACCTGATGACTGAACTTGATCCTGTTCAGGCTGAAGGACTACATCTTTATGCATAGAACCTTCCCCTACAGATTCATAATCTAATGAACTTGATGAGTGAATTTGATCCTGCTCAAGCTGCAGAGTCTCTTCCTTACCTATTGCATGTCGCTCAGCAGGTTCAGTTTCTGTCAAAATCACTGACACATGCTCAACCACCACTGACGGCGGAGGCTGTTGTTTTTCTATTCTAGATGAAATTAAATTTTCAGAAGCCACATAGCTCTCATGCGCATCTTGATGGAACCCAACAGGAATCTCGGAATCAACACTCAAGGAGCTTACTTGATCCTGTTCACGAGGCAAACTTTCTTTCTCATACGCCATACCCTCCTCCTCTACTGATCCAATATCAGGTGAAGATGAACTCGAATCAACAGAAACATGCTTAACAACAGATTGAGGCACCACAGATCCATTTTGATCACCTACGTTAACTCCTGAAGACTCAACCTGCAAAACATCATCCTTACCTAACTCTTGTAATTCACTCGACCTTGGTTCCTTTTCATCCAATGGATGTGCTTGAGAGGAAGCTGCATGCATGTCTTCATGGATAGGAACATCACTCCCTATGCTTGCACTGTGCAATTCAGGTTCCTTATCTGCAATAGGAACAGTTGTTTCAATGCATGCTGGAGGTGAACCCATTTCAGATATCTCGAGTTGCAAATCAGAAGAAATGGATGAAAAAGAGAGGATCTTTTTATTTTTTTCACCTGCAGGGGGGCTTGAATCATAAACGGGCTCATGTTGATTTTCATCTACCTCCCCACTCAAAAAGCAGAAATCAGGCACCTCCAGAGAAGGTTGCATTGAACTGCCAGATTCTTCAATATAATTGCTTCTAGGCTCAAAATTTGTAGATGCTTCTCTTATCACATCAGGTATTTTCTCATCTATTTCTGACAATGATGATAGACTTGATCTGCTGCTGTATGCCTCTCCAACTGGTTCTGTTTTGAAAAGAATTTCACCAATATTGAGTTCCAGAGGAGTGGCTGCCCCTCCTGTTTCAACTGAGCTGGGATCCATTTCAGAATGATTTTCCACTTGTCCTAATATAATCTCAACCTCATCATGGTCTCTCTGCACAACTGGTTCAATCTCCAGAGAATCAACATCTTCAGAGGATTGACTTCCACGTTCAACATGATCAGAAACATGGTCCATGCTGTATATGAGTTCTGTTTCTTGGCCAAAGTCTTTTTCATTAATCTTCTTGTCATCTTGATCAGCAGCAGAAATCACAGATTCAGTATCAGGAATGGAACTCAACTTTGATTCACTGATTTCACTTGACTGTCTCTCGAATAAGGGATAGCTTGTTCCCTCTGAAGCAAAATGTTCTGGTACAAAATAGGGTCTGAACCTAATATCATGCCTCTCTTGCCTGTGACTCCCTAAGACTGATGGCCCCAAACTGAAACTTTCATGTCTACGGAAGAACAAAGTGTCTTTCTGGTGAAATGTCATAAACTCATGTTGAAAACTGTCTCCCTTGAGATCAGGTTTTTCTTCATTTGGGTCATAAGGAAGATCAAAAGGATTTCGTCTTGGCACCAATCTTGATGGTGCAGAACCAGGTGGGGTATAGGGATCATAAGGGAGGTCAAAAGGATTGCTTCTTACTGTCGAAATATGTGGAACATTAAAGGGAAGATCAGCACCATCTAAGTCTATCAAATTCTTCTCAGCTACCAATCTCATATTTTTCCGTGCTCTCCTCCTTGAAATGAGATTCTCCAAGCGTTGGTTCCTCTCGAGCTCTGAAGTCCCCAGATCCATGAGATTCTTTTCATCATCCTCTGTCCACTTGATTGCTGATTTACTCTCATCCTCTTTGCCTCCCTGTGCTTCTTCTTCCTCCTCATCTTCGTTTTCATCAACACCATCTTCTACTTCTCCATGATTTTCCAATTCTTCTTCTGACTCAACACTGACATTATTATTCTTATGAGACCTCTCCGAGGCAACATCTGACTCATCATGGGACGTATGAATGGGTTGTGGAGCTTCCGAATCCAAAAGTGGGTGTAGCTCATCAAGCATTGGCATGAAATCAGCCATTGAAGCATCTGGCGATGAACTCTCCGCTAGATCAGACCCTAAATCCGAAGATCCATCATCACCATCATCACCATCACCATCACCATCACCATCACCATCACCATCACCACCATCACCATCACCATCACCATCACCATCACCATCACCATCATTAGGAGATAAGTCCAAATGACCTCGCTTATGAGCATCAACTAACTCTTCCTGAGTCCTATCACCTCCCAATTCAAGAATCTCGTCACCCACATTTGGAACCACAAAATACTGATTCTCAAGAGCTTCCCCCTCGCTTAACAAACCTTCAACCTCCGACTTGTCATATATTTCCCCCCTCTTTTCCAACTCCAAACCATGAAACTCTCTATCAACTTCCTCGATTACTCGCTTCTCTGACTGAATTCCCAACGAACCATTATCATCAAGCAAAGGCACATAATCAACAAAATCATCATCAAATTCAGCTTTACCAACTTTATCTTCCACAGAGCAAGCACCCTCAATAGCCTCCTCCTCTACTATATCCCTCCCCTTTCCTGTGTATCTCTCTACAACAAAGCTCTCATTTTTATTATCAACGACAACACTGGTATCCCCAGAAACCCCAGCCTTAAGAGATGAAATGTTATCATGGGCATGGCTAAAGTAATCATCTTTTTCAATTTCAGGTATGTGGGGTTGCCCAAAACTCAAAAGGGTTCCAAGGAGAACAGCAGTGCAGAACAAAACAGGGGATGCAGAGACCAAAATGGAAAATACAAAAGGAAAAGATCTATACAGAAATAACAAGAAACAAAGCAAACCCACAAGGAATGGATGATTACAAACTGATCTATAACATGCTTTGATTGACATGATCACAATTTTCCTCATTTGAACTGAAATTTCCAATTTTGATCTCATTTCTCTCTCTGATGTTCTTTCCAATTCCAATCTGTTTCTGCACAAACTATACCATAAACAAAAAAAATGGCCATTCATTAGATCATGAAAACCGAGGCGCCCCCCCTCTCCCCCCACACCACCACCCCCCCCCCCCCCCCCCCAAAAAAAAAAAACTTGGGAAACAATCTAAAGCATAACCCCACCTGAAATTGTTAAAGTAAATGAAAAATTCAGAGGAGTTAGATGAAGATCAAATTCAATACCTGAGAGAACCAGAAATGCAGAAAAAGTGACGCGTTAGTTAGAGGTTTGAATCTGTAAAAGAGGAAAAGAGTGAGCAGCTTGGAGATTTAGGAAAGCAAAGGCAATGGGAATCCTCTGCTTTTTTTGATCTTTGATCTTTTCTGCTTTTCCTTCACTTTTTTTTTCTCTTCTCAATGACTTTACAACAACAAAGAATATTTATATATTTTTTTGATGAATTACGACAACAAAGAATTTGGTATGGAGAGGTGTATGTGTGCATATATGTTATGATATTTGATCGTGTGCTTGAGAGATAAATATAGGGACGGCACGAAAAGAAGTTGGAATGAATGAGAAAGAGATTGAGAAAGGCATGTTTTCACTTTCACTTTACTATTTCTATATATATTTTTTATAGATTATATCATCGTCCGACTTTAACTACTTTTCCTGTTGGCAGACAGAGACTCGTTCATATTAACATGCAATGCTTTGCTATCATCATAATTTAGTATTTCATTCTCAAGAAAATCATAATTTAGTATTTAGCAAAAAAAAAAAAAAATCATAATTTAGTAAGTAGTAATCTCCTACTCACTCAATCAATGACATTAAATTTCATACATTATGATATTTGTTCATTATTAACTTTAATATTAGCCACATGATTGTGTATCAATGTTGGAATGGTTAAAGATGGAAGTGAGATAAGAATGACACGTGCATGATGGAGCACATTGGTCTTAACGGGTATGGTTTAGTTATTAGTTAAAACTTAAAATAGTTAATTATATATATGAGGGGTGGTGACTGGTGTGGTGTGGGGATGATGATGACTTCCTCGGGCAAGGACATTTATTCTCAACTTTGCTTTCTTCACAAGTTGGCGGTTGTAAACTACAGATTATTGTCTCTCACCTTTATGGCTGGCCATCCCAAGTAGGAAGCTTTATAATTTGATCTAACCTAATCCAGCGGTAAGCCACTTACACTATAATTCATATTATATCATTATATATTATATGGGATCATATAATTTTTGGAACCCCCTCTCTCTCTTCTTCTCCAATTTTTTTTTTCCACGTGTTAAGAGTTTTGTAACTCAATTGATTGATACATTTTATTAGTGTTTTCAAGATATCTAAAATTAAACCCCTCCTTCCCCCATTGTAACTATTGAATTAAAAAAAATAAAAATAAACTCTCTATGCATGCCAGCATTTATTTGCTAGACATGAGCCTCTTTCCACCATACATGAAGGTTTTTCTACCTCTCTTACGGGCTTTTTCGTTGTCCCCTATGTAGATCTCAAGTTAACCTTGTAGGGCTATGTCTCCCATGTCGATGACAATCATGCTGCTCTCAAAAACTGTGAAAACTAATTTGGGAAAAATAATTTCATTGCATTATTAGAATTACAAGCACTAATCTATATATATATATATATATATATATGTTAGGTTCTAAGAATTAGGAACTAATGTATTAGAACTTCAATTTGTAATGTTGGCAAACTATGATCAAAACATTCTTTAAGACTTGTGTTAGACTTGCTCAAAGTATGGCTTTTTATGTAAAGTTGGAATCGAGTTGACTGCAGAATTACTGTGCACTTTCTGCCTGACTCGATTGATCGAGAATTAGACTCGATCGATCGAAAATCGTGCAGACCGTTTTTCTGCAGAATTTTTCCAACTCAGACCTAGCCCATTTAATGTATAGGGTTTTATGTTTTGCCCTAAGTATATAAGGGAAAACCCTAGCCACGTTTTTAGAGTTCTGAATGCTGTGTTTGTGAATCTAACTGTTAGATCTAGAGGTGTTTACCTTCACATACACTTAGGGTTTCCAAACTCAAGATTCATGTCAAGAGATTGGTAAATCATACAGTTGCAGAACAAAAGAGCCTCAAGATATACAAGCAAGTGTTGCTTGTGCTTTGCTGAAGAATTCAAGGAAAGAAGGAGTCCGTGGATCTCGGAGCTGTCACGTGGTCGTGGTAGTAAGTTTCTTACAGGCAGGTAGCAATAGGATGTTAGTGGTCTAAGTCTCTATTGTGTAAATTTCGATTCTTTCATAGTGAATTCGTTTTACCTTGAGGATAGCTAGGTTAAATCCTCCCTAGGTTTTTTACCGGTTTGATTTTTCTGGGTCATCATATCATGTGTTCTTTATTATTCCGCACTTTTACATGATTTGATATATTTGTGTTAACCTAGATCTGTTTAAATTACCTAAGTTAATCACTTGGCTAATTCTCTAGGTTAATCTGTTGGGTTTAAGGGGTCTAAACGATCTTACAAGTGGTATCAGAGCGGGTAGCTTTTGTTTTTGATCCCTCTAAAATCTTCTCTTTAGTTTGCCACATTGTCTACTTGGTATGCTTGTCCTTTACTATTTGTGTTAAAAATTTTCTTGAGTGTCTTGGTATAATCAAATATGATAATAATTACATGTGCTATACTGCTTTAACCGCCTTAAAGGCACGTGATTCTTGTCTTTGGTATTTGGATAGTGGTTGTTCCAGGCACATGACAGGAAATAAAGTTTTGTTCAAGATACTCTTCGAAGGAAAGATTGGAACAGTCACTTTTGGAGATGGAAGCAAATCTGTGATCAGAGGCATTGGTACTGTGGATATTCCAGGACTACTTGTCTTTGAAGATGTTTGGTATGTTGATGGGTTGAAGGCTAACTTACTCAGCATAAATTAGATTTGTGACAATGGACTGAATGTGTTCTTCACTAAACAAGAATGTGAAATATTTGATGAAGGAGGTGACTATATGTGTGTTGGTGTGAGGACAGCTGATAACTGTTATGGTATCACCCCAAGTATAAGCAACAAATTCTTCAGTGCTAAGATCAATCAAGTTGACTTATGGCATCAAGTTGACTTTACCAGATTCACATGGGTTGTACTTTTGAAAGACAAAGCTGAGGCTCCTGAAAAAATGATTCATTTGTGCAAAAAATTACAAGTAGAAAAAGGAACTGTGATAGCCAGAATAAGAAGTGACCATGGAAAAGAGTTTGAGAACTCAAAACTGGCTACATTTTGCAGTAATCAAGGCACACATCAGGAATTCTCCTCACCCAAAACACCACAGCAAAATGGAATAGTGGAAAGGAAGATTAGAGTTGTACAAGAAATGACCCGTGTCATGCTCCATAATAAGAAGATGCCTAAATCTTTCTGGGGAGAAGCTGTTAATACTGCATGTCATACACTCAATCGGGTATACTTCAGACCTAACTCAAAACAAACTCCCTATGAACTCTGGAGAGGAAAGAAGCCTGTTGTTAAATACTTCAGAATTTTTGGTAGTGACTGTTACATTCTACGTGATAGATAGAATCTGGAAAAGTTTGATGCTAAGAGTGACAAAGGTTATTTTCTGGGATACTCTACCACCAGTAGAGCATATAGAGTGTACAATCTGAGAACTAAAACAGTCATGGAATCTTCAAATGTAGTGATCAATGATGAATTAAACTCAGAAGGTCATTCAAAAAATGCACCTTAGATTCAAGAAAAGATTATGGAAGTTGATGATTCTTTACCTAAAAACTATATGGGAAAGCATACAGAGGAAGAGTTGATGGTATTGAATGATACAGCATCAGTGCCATCAAGTTCAGAACCTTCAACACCAGTTCTTGGAGCTCAACAAGAACAGAGAGAGTTTCAAAGTCCATCAGATCAGAAAGGTACCTCTACTTCATTGGTCAAAGGTCCATCCTCAAGAGTTAAGTTGAATCATCCTGCTACTAACATATTGGAGAGTTTGAATGATAACATGAGATTGAGATCCAAAGCATTAAATGTGATTACTCATTCATGTTATTTATCCCAATTCGAACAGAAAAAGGTGGATGAAGCTCTACAAAATGCTGATTGGGTAAATTTTATGCATGAAGAACTTCATCAGTTTGTTCGAAATGATGTGTGGGAATTAGTTCCTAGACCAAAGGAAGTCAATGTTATTGGAACTAAGTGGATTTTCAAGAACAAGTCAGATGAACATGGAACTGTTATCAGAAATAAATCTAGGCTTGTTGCTCAAGGATACACACAAGTAGAAGGGATTGATTTTGATGAGACTTTTGCACCTGTAACAAGATTGGAATCCATTCGAATTCTTTTGGCTATTGCAAGTCATATGAACTTCAAGTTGTATCAAATGGATGTCAAGAGTGCTTTCTTAAATGGCATGTTTCAAGAAGAGGTATATGTTGAACAACCGAAAGGTTTTGTTGTCCTCACAGGCCGAATGATGTTTACAAGTTGAAGAGAGCTCTCTATGGATTGAAACAAGCTCCACGGGCTTGGTATGATAGACTAACTGCATATCTCACGGACCATGGTTTTAAAAGAGGTTTTGCTGACACCACTCTGTTCATATGAAAGGATAAGAATCATTTTGTAGTTGCTCAAATCTATGTTGATGATATTGTTTTTGGTGCTACTAATGATTCTCTTGCTCAATCTTTTGCAGATGAAATGAAGGCCATGTTTGAGATGAGTATGGTTGGTGAACTAACTTATTTCTTGGGATTGCAAGTCAAGCAAACGGATGCTGGAATTTACATCAACCAAGCTAAGTATGCACGAAATTTGGTCAAGAGATTTAGTCTTGACAAGGCTGCACATGCTAGGACACCAATGGTTGCTAATGCAAAACTAACAAACGATCCATCAGGTGAGTCTGTTGATGTTACACTATACAGAAGTATGATTAGTTGTCTTTTGTATTTAACTGCTAGCCGACCTGATATTGCGTTTAGTGTGGGTGTTTGTTCTAGATTTCAATCTAATCCTAAGGTTTCTTACTTAAATGCTGTTAAAAGGATTATTAAGTATGTTGCTGGAACTTGTGATTATGGTCTGTTCTACAGCAAAGAGTCAAATCTTTCTCTTGCTGGTTTTTCTGACTCTGATTGGGCTGGTAATGCTGATGATAGAAAAAGTACAACTGGTGGTTGTTTTTATGTTGGTGCTAATCTTGTTGCTTGGATGAGTAAGAAGCAAAATTCTGTTTCTTTATCTACTGCTGAGGCAGAATATATTGCTGCTGGAAGTTGTTGTTCTCAGCTTCTTTGGATGAAAAAACTCTTGGGTGACTATGGAATATCACAGGACACCATGGTTGTTTATTGTGATAATTCTAGTGCTATAGATATCTCTAAGAATTTTGTTCAACACTCTAAGACCAAACACATTGAGATTAGATATCATTTCATTAGGGATCTTGTTGAAAGGAAAATTGTTGCTCTTGAGTATATTCCAACTGAACGTCAGAATGCTGATATTTTCACCAAACCACTTGATAGAGGAAAGTTTGAGACTCTTCGTCAAGTCATTGGTGTGATCCTTTGTCCTTAGTCATTTCTGACCTCATGGCCCTTATGTTTCATTGCTCTATCTGTTGTGACCTTTGTTTCTAGGATTTACATTGCATAACATTCATGCATTTCATTCTAGGATGTTTATTTCTTTTATATATAAAAAAAAAATTTTTTTTTTGCAAATTGTGTTTTTGCTATTTTTTTTCCTTGAACTTGAAGACAAGGTTGGTCAATCAAATTTTGCATAACATGTTTATGTACCTTGTTTAGCTTTGATATACTTATTTCTATTGCACTTTACTAGCTGAAGTTTTGTTGTGCATGTTGTGTGGGAAGATGTTATATTTGTTGATCGCATGATCTTGATCTTGAAGTCTTATGTCTTTGATTGATGGACTTGGTCTTATTGAGAAAGGCATAAATAACCATCTCACCACTGTTTACTAGCCAATCATGAAGACCTTAGTGCATATCGTAAGATTTTGTGCTCGAGAAAGTGTAGCACATGCACAAAAAGAACATAAGGTGTAGCCTCTAAATAAAATTGGTGTGTACATTATTGGGCTATAATAATTTCACAATTCAAATAAAATTGGTGTGTACATTATCCCGGCTATATTATTACATTTCTAATCAATTTAATTGAATTTTAATTCTGAGGCAAATCAAGAAACTTACATGATTGCAAGCTTTTATTCTAGGAGATGTGAGAGTTATATGATGTAACTCTTTAAGTAATAGTCTCTTTCAAATTCATGTGATGGATTTTGTAGAAACTGTGATTGATCAATATGTACATATCACCTCACATGTTTCTCAAGCTTATGCTAGCTGCACACACTACACAAGTTATTCTTTGCTAAACTGTGTATATGTTATTGTGTGTTTTTGGTCTGACCAACCAAGTTTGAATATTTTTGGAAATTGATACAGAACATGTTTGCTTGTTTAAATGGTTGAGAGATATTAAGAGAAAATCTTGCTTTGAGAGATCTGGGTTAAAAACATGGGTTTTTGGAAAACATTTCATCTCATACTCATGCATTCTATTCATAAAATCTAATGCTTTGAGGATTTTCAGCACTGAAATTGCTTGGTTTTTGAAAAATCTGTTTTTCCAGAATTTCGATCGATCGAAAGTATTTTTCGACAGATCGAAAATGTTTTTAAAATCTCAGAAAAGTCTCTGGTTGTTTCGATCGGTCCTCGATTGGTATTGGATCAATCGAAGGATTTTCGACCGATCGAATGTAATTTTCGATTGATCGAAAATCGGACTGAGTGTTTTTTTAAAGGGTTTTTCTTCACGAGATTCTTCACTTTTCAAAATCTTTTCAAATACCTTTTTCTCTCTACCAACTGGTCAAAGCAATTTTTGCTGTTTTTGTCGTTTTCGTCTGTTCTTTTTGCATCAATCTTCTCTCCCAAAGCCGGTAAGACTCTTTTGCCCCTTCTTTTGATTTTATTTTCATGTTTCATGCATAATTTTCATGCATTTTTGGGTATTTTCGGCATTTAGAGTTTTGATATTTTTGGATTTGATTCTGACTCTTTTTCTTTCAAATTAATTATGGGTTTTTGTGGGGACACCATTTACAAGTATGCCATGTGGTTTAATTTGATTATTTTGGAGTTTTGTGGAAAATTTGAAAATCTAGGGCTTGAAATTGATTAATTTGGGGATTTTGTTCAATTTGATATAAATTGATGAAATTGACTTGTTAGATTGATTAATTTGATCATTATATTGTGTTATTTAACTGATGTGATGATCAATTTATCAATTTGTTGTGTTTTGAAAAATTAGGTTTTTCAAAATTAGGTATTTTTGATAAAATTTCATGACACATGCCAAGTTTGTGAATTTGGATTATATTTGAACTATGTCACTGCATTAGTACATGCATCATTTGATTTTCATGCTCATGCATCATATAGATTGATATTTTTTTTTTGCTGTGCTAACTTGCAGTCTGCCCCTGGTTTTTGTTTTTGCTCTTTTCTCTCTGTGTCTCTCTTTCCTTAGCACCATGCCTAGGAAAACTAGAGCCCATAGGACTTCTGACCCTTCACCTTCTTTTGATAGTGATCGGTTTTCTAGTGAGAGGAACCAAGAGACATATGAGACCCTTAATATTAGGCGTCATATTTGGGCTGAGCGTAGGGTCATTCTAGATGAGGTTGATCCTGAGGTGAGACGTAACTTTGAGCGTTGGGGTTGGTTATCTTTGCTAGATTTTGAGCATCCTCCTCCTGCTACCTTGATTAGAGAGTTCTATTCGAACCTCTCTATCCACCTCTATGATAACAACACCTTGGTTAAGGTTTGGTTACGAGGTGTGGAGTATCGCATTACCCCTTCGGTGGTGTCTGATGCTCTTGGGGTGCCTGTTGTTGATCATCCCGTCTTTCCTTATGATGAGTCTCCACCTCTAGATGATGTTATGTCATACATCACTGGGTCTTCTATCCAGTGGGGTTCTGATCCTCGGATCACATCTGCTGAGCTTTCCGAGCTTCATTATCTCTTCTTTAGGATAGCGTGTCATTCCTTGTGGCCCATTTCTCATCTCCACACCATCCCTCTTGAGCGATGTGTGTTTTTGTATGCACTTGTTACTGATGCCCCTATCAGTTTTCCTCATTTGTTCTTTCGTTCTTTGAACGAGGTACATAGGTCTAGTTCTACGTCTCATACTTTATTCTTTCCTGTTTTTATTCATAGGATTCTCCTTCACTTAGGTTTAGGTGATTTTCCTGCTTCTGAGCCCGTACACGTTATTGCTCCTATAGGTGCTACCTTTTTGAGGCAAAGGGCTGCTCAACTTCGAGCTAGCTCTAAGTGTCCTAGGGTAGAGCCTTCCGGTGTCACTCTACCTCCTTCTTCTTCTACAGATGCTCCTGCAGCTGAGACGTCTGCTGATCCTGCTGCTATTGCTGATGATGCTCCTCCACCTTCTCCTTCGGATGTTTCTGATATTCGTCGGACTCTGGACACTGTCATGACCGTTCAGGCAGCTCATGGTCAGCTTCTGGTGGATGTCCTTGATGAGCTTCGAGCTTTGAGAGCGGATTTGGCGAGTTTTCGTCGTTCTCCTCCGCCACCTCCTTTTGATGATGAGTGACTGCCCTTTGGCAATTCGTCACAAAAAGGGGGAGTGCATTCTATATATCTTGTAGAGGAGATTTTGAGTTCATATCTTGTAGAGGAGATTTTTGTTTTAGGGGGAGTTTTGTACCTTACTGTGACACTGTTGAGCTTGTGGAGTTATTAGATTGTATCTAGGTGCTTCACTTTGTATTTACATTTTTGGCTCTTGTTAGGAGATTTTTTTTGAGATACATTTTTATGTATTTGTTTCTTGTTTCACTATGCTACTTTGCTTATTGATTTATATTTATAATGTTATTCATGATATATGTCTTTATTTTGTGTCATGTGAAATCAAGAAGTTTTTTTCTATATTCCTTGTTATTTTCTACACATGCGTTTATGTGTTTGTTAAGTGTTACAGGAATATACAGGTTGATTCAGTCGTGCTGCTGTCTACTTTGCAACTGTTAGATAGTAGTTAGGTTGAATTGTTTAGTGGCTTTTTAATTTTGTAATGGGCTGTTTCAATTTGTAAACTTTGAGCTTTTTGTTAAGTTTGTGTTTTGTCACGGATTGCCAAAGGGGGAGTTTGTTAGGTTCTAAGAATTAGGAACTAATGTATTAGAATTTCAATTTGTAATGTTGGCAAACCATGATCAAAACATTCTTTAAGACTTGTGTTAGACTTGCTCAAAGTATGGCTTTTTATGTAAAGTTGGAATCGAGTTGACTACAGAATTACTGTGCACTTTCTGCCTGACTCGATCGATTGAAAATCGTGCAGAACATTTTTCTGCAGAATTTTTCCAACTCAGCCCTAGCCCATTTAATGTATAGGGTTTTATGTTTTGCCCTAAGTATATAACGGAAAACCCTAACCACGTTTTTAGAGTTCTGAATGCTATGTTTATGAATCTAATTGTTAGATCTAGAGGTGTTTACCTTCACATACACTTAGGGTTTCCAAACTCAAGATTCATGTCAAGAGATTGGTAAATCATACAGTTGCAGAACAAAAGAGTTTCAAGATATACAAGCAGGTGTTGCTTGTGCTTTGCTGAAGAATTCAAGGAAAGAAGGAGTCTGTGGATCTCGGAGCTGTCACGTGGTCGTGGTAGTAAGTTTCCTATAGGTAGGTAGCAATAGGATGTTAGTGGTCTAAGTCTCTATTGTGTAAGCTTCGATTCTTTCATAGTGAATTCGTTTTACCTTGAGGATAGCTAGGTTAAATCCTCCCCAGGTTTTTTACCAGTTTGGTTTTCCTGGGTCATCATATCATGTGTTCTTTATTATTCCGCACTTTTACATGATTTGATATATTTGTGTTAACCTAGATCTGTTTAAATTACCTAAGTTAATCACATGGCTAATTCTCTAGGTTAATCTGTTGGGTTTAAAGGGTTTAAACGATCTTACAATATACAAGCTAAGAGATAACTAACAGAAATCTAATCACTAACAGCACTTGGCACATGTGGCACGTGTATTACTAACATCAGGTTGCATGTGAGTAATACATACATACACTATTAACTAAACAAAACTACAGGTCGCATACATTAGCTAACTACAATTCGTGTTGCTCTGTTCTTCTAAGTCTTGACTTCCCCTGCTACCTGTGTGTACGAACTTATCTGCTACAACTAATACTTTAGCACCAGATGCTGCTTGATTAGAGGACTCTTGGACTTCTTCTTTTGATACTCCCCCTCAAGATGGACTGAGGGCAGATGAATATTAATCAGTCCCATCTTGGAAATAAGCTCTAAGAATTGATTAAAGCCCAAGGCTTTAGTTAACACATCAGCCAATTGACATTGAGTCCTGACATGTATCAACTTAATTACCTTAGCTAACACTTTATCCTTGACCACATGACATTCAATCTCTATGTGTTTGGTTCTTTCATGAAACACTGGATTAGAACCAATATGGAGAGCATATTGACTATCACAAAAGAGCAAAGCTTCCCTCTCATGCCTTACTTGAATATCCTTTAGGAGATAAAGAATCTATATCACTTCACATGTAGCTACTGCCATTTCTCTATATTCAGCTTTTGCTGAGGATCGTGAGACAGTGGACTGTTTCTTGGATTTCCAAGAAACCAAAGAGTCTCCAATGAAGATGTAATATCCAGTAATTGATCTTCTTATGTCTGGACATGAAGCCCAATCCGAATCAGTGAAACCTTTCACATGCAATTCTGAGGCAGTTGAAAAGAACATTCCCTTCCCTGGTTCATTCTTCAAATATTGTAAGACCCTATAAGCTGCTTCCAAGTGTGGTTTTTTAGGCTTGGACATAAACTGCCTCAACTTATGAACATCATAAGTGATGTTAGGTCTAGTGATTGTTAGATACAACAGCCTCCCCATTAATCTTCTGTACTTGCTAGGACCATTTAGCAACTCTCCATCATACTAGCTCAACTTAAGGTTCTGCTCCATTGGGACTTTGGAAGGCTTGCAACCAAGCATACCAACATCACTTAGAACTTCCAATGCATATTTTCTTTGACAAAGGGCTATACCCTTATAAGTCCTTTCAACTTCTAGACCAAGAAAAAATTTAAATTCTCCCAAGTCCTTGAGCTTGAACTTTTGATCCAATAAAACCTTGAATTGATCAACCTTGTCCTTATCATTGCTAGCAATTAGCACATCATCCGCATAGACTAATAAAGCCATGAAACACTCCCCCTGCTGTCTAGTAAATAATGAATAGTCTGCTTTGGACTGCACAAAGCCTAATTGAATCAAAGCTTCAGAAAATTTGGAGAACCATTGCCTAGATGCTTGCTTCAAGCCATAGAGAGATTTGTTCAATTTGCAAACAACCTCCCCCTTGCTATGGAAGCCAGGTGGAAGAGCCATGTAAACATCCTCAAGCAAATCCCCATGAAGGAATGCATTGTTTACATCAAGTTGGCTAAAAAACCAGCCTTTCACAGCAACCACTGCCAACAAGCACTTCACAGACACCATCTTGGCAACAGGGTTGAAGGTCTAAATATAATCCAAGCCCTCTTTTTAGGTAAAATCCTTGGCAACCAACCGAGTTTTGTGTCTTTCAACAGAGCCATTAGACTCATACTTGACCCTATAAACCCACTTACACCCAATGGACTTTTTGTTTGGGGGAAGAGGAGTAAGGGTCCAAGTATTATTAGCCTCCAAAGCTGCAATTTCAGCATCTATAGCAGCTTGCCACTTGGGATCAGAAACAACTTGAGAATAAAATTGAGGTTCAACAATAGAAGAGATGGAACAACAAAATGACTTATAGGAAGGAGATAAGTGATCATAAGAGAGAAAAGAAGAAAGGGGATGAGAAGTACCGACTGAGGCAGATTGAGAGTAGGAACTGTGGTCACCTGATTGCAATGGTAAGCGTGAAGATATGATGGAACCTTAGAAACTCTAAAAGACCTCCTAAGATATTATCAGGAGCTATAAGCTCATCTGGAGCCTCAGGTAGATCTTGAGGAAGATCCTCATCAACATCATGATGAACATCAATGATGGTGTCATCAGAAATGGGATGAGAAGCAGCAGATGGAAAAGAGGTACAATTTGGAGAAGTATCATAAAAGGAAGATGGAATGGGGGACATAGCAGGAAATGGAATAAGAGAAGGAAAGGAAGACACAGCTTCATGAATAGAGAAAGGAAAAACTATCTCATGAAAGACTACATCTCTAGAGACAAGAACAGTGTGAGATAAGAGATCAAAGAGCTTATAACCTTTGATATTATAGGGATATCCAATAAAAACACACTTCCTGGCTCTAGGAAAGAACTTAGAAGACTTAGGACTAGTTGTGGAAGCAAAACATAGACAACCAAAAGCCCTAAGATGGGACTAAGGAATCTATCCAAAAAACAATTCATAAGGATTTTTGTGTTTTAAAAGAGTAGAAGGCAGTCTATTTATCAAGTACACAGCAATGAGCACACAATCACCCCAAAAAGAAAGAGGCAGATTAGACTGAATTTGTAAAGCTCTAGCAGTAGATAAAATGTGTTGATGTTTTCTCTCCACAATAGAATTTTGTTGTGGAGTATAAACACAACTAGTTTGATGAATTATGCCCTTAGCTAAATCAAAAGCAGAAAGCTTAAACTCAAGAGCATTATCAGACCTAAAACATTTGATCTTGACATTAAATTGAGTGAGAACCATGTTATAAAAGGAAACAATTAAGGCTTTGACCTCAGATTTTGCTTTCATGAGAAAAAGTCAAATTGCCCTGGTAGCATCATCAACCAAAGTAAGAAAATATTTATGACCAGCTAAGGTGGAAACAGAAAATGGACCCCATACATCCATATGCACTAAATCAAAAGAAGAATCACACATTGTATTATTAAAAGGAAAAGGCAATCGTTTTTGTTTTGCCAATGGACAAACAGTACACTGTTTAGTACAACAGTTTTACAAGAAAGGAAAAATGTTGCTCAAAGATTGAAGCTTAACATCAGAAGGATGGCCTAGTCTAGAATGCCATAAAGAATACAGATTATTGTGAGCATTATTAGAAGAAAAAGCAGTAAAAGAACTAATACTGTGCTTGGACAAGAAATCAACAAGAGAACTGGAAGCTGAAAATAAGCTTGACTGTTGTAGCAAGTACAAACCATCAAACATTTGGCTCACTTCAATCATGCTCCAGTTGGTAAGGTCCTGTATAAAACAATGAACAAAAAGGAAAACTAGACAAAAAGGTTGTGTTTTAGTCATGGAACTGATAGATAAAAGGTTAAAAGAAAAGGGTGGTACACACAGGACATTAGTGAGGGTTATATGTGAAGAAAGTTGGATAGTGCCAACATGTGTGACAACAGCTGATTCTCCATTAGGCAATTGTACCATAGAATGTGAAATAGTAGTAATTGAAATTAATAAACTCACAGAACAGACTATGTGGTCAGTAGCCCTAGTATTAATAACCCAAGTCTCCATATTGTAAGCCTTTCTATTAACAATCTGAGCAGAGAAGACAAAATGCTTGAAGTTCAAGGACATACCTGCCACTGTGCTGTTAGGGAAACCCACAGTATTGGCCATATGGTACTCCTACCCTGTAGTATGTTGCTGAGATGGCCGTGGTAATGCACCAATCAGGGCCAGCAGTTGTTGGTACTGATCTGTGGTGAAGGAAGAAGCAGGAGTCTTAGTAGCTACATGACCAGGTACACCTTCTTGAGGAGTCATTGCCATATGATTGTGAGGTTGATCTGGGGTAGGAAAAGAGACCAAATGAGCCATGGACTTGTTCTTGGTTTTGTAACCTGGTGGAAATCCATGAAGCTTGTAATATTTGTCAATGGTATGGCCTAGCTTGCCATAATGAGTACACATCGGTTTGCCTTTGCCTTTGCCACTAGAACCCCCATTAGTGCAATTCTGAGTCTTGGTGGCCAAAGCAATAGATTCAACCCTTGTACCCATGCGAACACTCCTTTGCATCTCTTCTTGAATCAACAAAGAATGCACCTTGTTAAAAGAAGGTAAAGGATCCATGAGTAGAATCTGAGTTCTGACTTGAGAAAAAGAATCATTGAGTCCCATAAGGAACTTCATCACTGATTCTTTGGCTTGGAGAGTTGTGAGCCTTTGATTCACATTGCACTAACATTTGCCACAAGTGCATAAGGGAAAAGGGCTGAGACTTTGCAATTGATCCCACTGAACCTTCAATTGTGTGAAGAAATCAGTGATTGAAACTTCACCTTGATGAAGCTTTTAGATTTGCTTCTGCAAATTGAAGATCTTTGGTCCATTTTTGTGACAAAAAGTGTCCCTCAAATCATTCCAAATTTCCAAAGCAATTTCCCTATAGACAATGCTTACCTGAAGTCTTGGAGAGACTGAATTGATTATCCAAGTCCCTACCATACTATCTGCACGAATCTAGGCTTGGATTGCAGATGGAGAGTCTACAATTGGAGATGACAAAGTGAGAGAGCCATCTATGAAGCCAAGCTTATTCTTAGCAATGAGAGATTTCCTAATAGATCGAGCCCAAGCAGGGTAGTTTTCTCCACCGATTAGAGGTTGAGAAACAAGAACGGCACTAGGATTTTCTCCATGGTGTAAGAACAAAGGATCATTCACATTTGATGAATCCTGTATGGAAGATTGAGTTTCAGAGGTTGAAGCAGTAGCTGTAGCAATGATAGCCATGGAAAGAGCTTCAAAGCTTGTGAAGAAGAAGAAGGTTCCCAAATCTATTAGAAGGAAAACCCTAGGTTTTGCGCTCTGATACCATGTGAAAACTAATTTAGGAAAAACGATTTCATTGCATTATTAGAATTACAAGCACTAATCTATATATATACAAGCTAAGAGATAACTAACAGAAATCTAATCACTAATAGAACTTGGCACATGTGGCACTATATTACTAACATCAGGTTGCACATGAGTAATACATACATACACTATTAACTAAACAAAACTACAGGTCGTATACATCAACTAACTACAAGTCTTGTTGCTCTGTTCTTCTAAGTCTTGACTTCCCCTGCTTTCAGTGTGTATGAACTTATCTACTACAACTGATACTTTAGCAATAGATACTTTAGTTATCTACTACAACTGATACTTTAGCAATAGATGCTGCTTGATTAGAGGACTTCTTGGACTTCTATTGATAAAAACCCTATGTGGATTGGATCTCAAGTCAGCGTTGTAGGGCTATGTCTCTCGTGTGGGTGACAGTCACGCTACCCTAAAATACCCTTTTGGGGTGGATCGGTCTAGATCTAGCTTGAACAAGTTCGAATCTAAGCTACGTTGTACCAAAATATTTGGATCTCAAGGTTGGAGTTTTGGCACTGGATGGGTTCCTCCTCATGGCTACTGAGCATCTACGTTTTCACAATGGGAGGCCCTTTCTTTTAATAATGTTAAGTCTTTAATCAAAATTTACATGAAAATAACAAGTGAATAAAAAATAAAAAATATCTTAAATTGTAATTATCAAATTATCCTAAAGAAAAAGAAAAAAAAAAATTTCTTAAGTTTAAATTGTCAAGTCACGAGTTTTTGTAATAAAAAAGGTAAATGTGTATTTGTAAGCCCTTTATGTCAAGCTAATAAATACATTGAAATTTAAATGAGAAATTTATGAAGTGAATATAACTAATTTAGTTACAATATTAACTTTCCATACATGGTGAAGAATAAAAACCAATAAATTTATTTCGATATTTTAGTGATTGTTGATGCATCAACTTATAAACTCCAAAATCAATATATCACTATTTTTTTCCCTTTGTTATTCTATCATAATGTATATTTTGATTTAATGATCCTTTCTGTTGCCATATATTCATCAACTTATATATTTGAAGTTGCTAATGATCTGCTTCTTAGACATAGACATAAAAATAAGGTAGTAGGTTTTGCTTGAAAAAAAAAAGGGGTAAGCGTACAAGTAATGTTAACGATGGCGAAGGCAATAGAATTTATTATGAAAATCTAAAATGCATAGACTTAAGCTAGGCTCTCATAGCCAACAGCATATATAATCATCACAATTCAAAACGTAGTTACACTACGGCACAAGATAGCTCTCACAGCCCTAGATCATAAGCTGGGGTCATGGACATTGGGTATAACAATGTGCAATAGATTCCTTAATGAATTTTACAATCTAAAGCTCATTCAATTTGAAGAACTGCTTCTTATACCCACCATCAACATTCTCAACAAAGAGGATTTAAGCATCACTATGTTATGTTCTATTTCTATTAGTTCGTTAGACTCATGTATACTTGGATTGTTTAACCTAATTAATTAAACAAGTTGTTACTTTGTTTTAATATTTAGATCTAGGTTAAACACATACAATCATATCACTATATGAGGAAAAGTAAAAAAAAAACAATGATATGATGACCTAGGAAAACTAATGAAACCAACAGCTTTAAGGTAAAAAAACTGGGAAGGATTTAATCTAAATTATCCTCAAGGCAACAAATTCACTATGATAAAATGCAAGTTTTACAATAGATTTTTCCCTAAATCTAAATCTACCTCTTGTAGTACTTACTCACGTGACCACACGTAGCTCTGAATCCATAGACTCTTTTATCTGAATTTGCTGAACACAAACATCAACGTTTGTGATTTTGAGATCCCACTCAAAGCTTTAAATCATCAGCTATGTATGATCTTGTATGCAGCAACTTATCTCCACCAGTTCTTGTATATGGGTCTTCTTTTGGTAGAGGCTTATTAAGTTAAAATGCTATAGAAACCTCATAAATCTTACAGGAGTAACTCACAAGACTTTCAAGAATTACTGAAACATATTTAGGGTTTTCCTTTTATACTAGGTAGTGTTTGACACAAACCCTAAACGTTTTTGTAGGCTTTGGACTTGAATAAAATTCTGTAGAATACGATCTTTAATCGGTTGAGCCTTGCAGATTCTGAATTCTTCTTCCTGCAACTTGACTGTTCTTGAATCTTAACTTAAATCATCATGAACAATGTCTAACACTTAAACTAGACATATTTTTGTTCTCAGTTTGCCAATTTACATAAAATTAGAACCTAAACATTTATTCCTGAATATTTAGAACCTAACAACCTCCCCCCTTGGCAATCCGTGATAAAACATACATAAACATGAATTGCTCAATTCAACAACTAACTCAATACATGTTTTTGCCCTACTACAATTCAATCAAAATCTACTATATATAAGTTGCAAGAGGCAGCATGATGAAAGAATCAACCTATAAATTCCTAAAACACTGAAAACAAACCATAAATGCATGTGCTGAAAATATAGTATGAAAAATAATTTAAACTTGATTTCACAAAGCAAATTAAACACAAGATATCCAAGAGAATAATCATAGTATCAATAAGAATAATTATAGTTTGTGAAGCAAGTACATAACCCAAAAAAAAAAAGAAAAAGAAAAAGAAAAAGAAAAACAGAAACAATTCCCCCTAAATACAAAAACTTCTCTCCCCCTTAGTACAAGAGCTCACACATCTACTCCCCCTTTTTGTTACGCGTTGCCAAAGGCAACCATCAAGAATCCGAGAGTGGAGGAGGTGGAAAAGATCTCCTATATTCAGTAAAATCAGCTCTTAAGGCAGCTACATTTGATATAAGGTCATCTAATAGCTGTCCACGAGCTGCCTGAGTCACCATGAATGTCTCCATCATTTCACGGAGAGAATGAGGGGTGCTAGAAGGACCAGCAACATTAGCATCCAAATTAGCACCATCCTTATCATCACCATCAGGAACAGCAGTTGTGGGGTCAATGGTTACATCCTCAGTAGGAGGATAAGTAGGACCATCCTCAGTTGTAGACTCTACTCTCAGTCTCTTTGTTGTACCAGCACTTGGTTCAACAGTTTTCTTTTGTGCAAAACGGTGTTTGAGAAAGGCAGCTCCTATAGGTGCAGTGAGATGAACCAACTCTAGGGAAGGAAAATGCTCTAACGCTAAGTAGTCTAAGATTCTATGGATAAAGACTAGAAAGAATAGACGTTGTTTCCTAGATTTGTTCCTATGTACCTTAACGATGGTTTGAATAAAGAGAGATGGAAAGCAAATGGAACCATCAATGATGAGAGCATAAAAAAAGATACACCTATCTATAGGAATGGTATGCACATGAGAAATAGGAAAGATGTTATGGCATGCTATATAATTAACCTCAGCTAACTCACAAGAATGGAGTCTAGGCTCAGATCCCGAAGTGACAATTCTTCCACAAAGAAGAGACATGACATCATCCAAGGAAGGAGACTCAGTGTATGGGTAGTAGGTCTTTGAACAAAAGGCATTGAAAGAGATTCAGATTCTATCTGTTTAGTAATCTAAAATTCTTCACCTTAAATCCAAGTAGTCAAATAGTGACCACCAGATGAAGCAAAATGGGTAGGGAGATTTCAGTAGACTTCTCTAATTAAGGCAGCAGGAGGGGGCATAAGATCGGAACACAAAGGTAACTAGCTTCTAGACTCTAGATTGGTTTGATAGAAGAGTCAACATATCTAGGTTTAATCTGCCTTTCACCCTAGATAGACCTATACTTCACCAATGTTCCAAACTTTTGAGCATTTTGGAGAGTACAAAACCTAATTTGATCAAAATTCTCATTAAAGGTAGAAGTGGACCCTACAACTCTTTTGGCTTTTGTTTTGATATTTTTAGATTTCTTAAGGGCTATTTCTAAGATCTAAAGAGAAAGGAAAACAAAACACAAAACACAAAACTAAGGGCAAATTGCATTAGAAAGTGAGATGAACAAGATATATATGCAATCTTTAATATCTACATGATGCAATAAACATAGACTCAAATGATGCATGAACAGCATTGAGGTGTTCAAATTTTCACAATTTTGAAAAATTAACCCAGAAAATCAAATTATATGAAAAATCCCCAATTTATGAAGAACATAAACCCTAATTTTTCAAAAACACACAAATTGACAAATTGATTATCACAACAAGTTAAAAAAAATGTTATAATTAAACAATTAATCAATAGCAATGGTCAATTTTACCCAATTTTACTCACTTGAACAAAATCCCCAAATTTCTCAAGAACACATGAACCCTAACTTTGAAAATTTTCACAATCCATGAAAATTTTGAAATTAAAGTAGAGGAATCATGTATATATCATGCATAGACAAAAACCCAATGATCATTTTAAAACAAAAACACTAAAAAACCCCAAAATTTCTCAAGTTTGAAAATTTCATAAATTTGAATGATTTATGCTTGAAATGCATGTAATTTCATCAAAAAGAAAGGGTAAAAGAGTCATACCCAATATGTAGAAGAAAACCCTTGAAGTTTTAACTCGTAAAAGACAATTTTTTTTCTAAGATGGGATTAAGAGGAATCGAAGAAAAGAAGAGAATAGGACAAAAACTTATTTGTCAAAACCTTAAAAATTCGCAATTTTCGAATTTTGATCGATCGAGAGGAATTAAGCAGCAATTGAAAGGGCATTTTAAAAATTTTCGACTGATCGAAGAGTAATCGAGAGAGATAAAGACTTTTGGCCTAAAAACTGAACTTTTTCGATCGATCGAGGATCAACTTCTATCGATCGAACTAGTGAAAATATTTTGAGATTTTAAAAACCTGGAAATTTTGCAGAAAATAGCTGAAAACCAGTTTTTAAGATATGTAATGCACATGAACACTTCCAGAAGTTTTCAAAAGCATTTTTCTCTCAAATTTTCAAAATTTTCACACAAAAGAGGTAAAACTCAATTAATTCAATAACTTTTAAAACTCTTTTCTTCAAATTCAACTTAAACCAAAGAAAAATTATTAAACATCACTTTATGAGTAATCAGAGATGGCCAGATTAGTCAACACACAATCATATGTACATAATTTAGCATTGATTTGCATGTAGTGTGTGCAACTAGTACGTGTACACAGTGCGGAAAATGTGACATGTAGATAGTAATTGAACAATTTTTCTACATCATCAATCACATTAGTTTGAAAGTTACTATCACCTAAAGAGTTACATTATATAACTCTCACATCTTCTAGAAAACACACTTGCAATCATGTAAAAGAATTGTGATTCTTTTTGCCTTTTTGTTTTCTTTTGATTTCCTTTTTTTCTTTCTTTCATTTGAGCACAATCAAAGAAATCATGCATGGGCATATAGAAGATAGAAAAGAAACACCCCTGTTACACTTTTTTTTTTTAATAACACCTTGTTTTATCTTGCTATGCAAGTGCTACACCTTATCGAGTACGGCTTTTATGATTTGCACACTGGTGTTCATGATTGGTGAGATCAGTGGTGAGATGATTATTTATGCATTTCTCCTAGGATTTTCTAGTCCTCATGATAAAAATATGTGACATCAAAATCAAGATCGTTTATTCAAAGTCTATAAACAACTCATACAATTAAGCACTATATAGTGCAAACTAGCAAAGTGCAAAAAGTAGCTCATCAAAGCTAAGTAAGGTACACAAACGTGAAATGTAAATTTCATTGGCCAACCTTAATTACACACTTGGTGGTGTGCAATACAATTTTTTTTTTAATTTTCTATTTTTTAAAAAATTAAAAAAAAAAAAACTTAAAGACATCCTAAACAACCTTAGAATGAAATGCAGAAAATAAAATCCTAAGCAAAAATATTTTATCCAAAGGATCGAGAGTTTAAGCATGAGGACCATGTCAAATAGACTCATTTATGATGAGTCTTCTGCATCCACACTTTCTTAGATTCAGACCTGAAGTTGGAGTTTCTACACACATGAGATTGTTGATCTACTTCAGTATTGGCATAGAGGCTGAGAGCTTTTACTAATTCATGAATAAGTGTCATGAGATCTTATGCTTTTGGCATAGACACTTTTGGTTTAGTTTCTTGCTTGCTAACTTGCAACTTGAAGCAGTTTGGGCGAGTATGCCTAGCTCTACCATAGAATTAACAAAACCATTGAGGCTTGTGCTCTTTCTTACCTACAGGATGAGTAGATTTCTTGGGTTCGGTGGCACTTAGATCTACCTTAATTTTCCTAGTAGCTAGGACCTCTTCCTTATGAATCCTAACTTCAAGTTTAGGCATATACACAAGAGGAACAAACTTGGTGGGAGTCACCACAGAAGACAAACCACTCTCAACATAGCCTAACCTAGTCTTATTAGATACGGATTTTTGAACATTCAGCATGTTATCAAGTTTAGAACTATAAGTCCTACCAATTTGTTCTCTAGAAAAAAGTAATTCAGATTCTAAACATTTAATTTTTTCAATCAAGGACATGTTCTCAATCTTAATAGGAGTTATCAGTTCATTAGCATCATACAGTTTGACCAAAAGATTTTTCTTTTCATGTTCAAGAGTATCTATCTTTTTCAATCCTAAGTCAACATTCATTGCATCTTTTGCTGCAATCTTGTATAGCTTGTTGTAAGTCTCTTGCAAGTCAGCATTCTTAGAAAGTTCCCCATTAGAAAGGTTCTTCTCAACAATTTCAGGTTCACCAACTACAGCAGTAGCAGTGAAAGTCATGAAATTTCCTTCTTAATCACTTTCAGACTCATGACCAGATTCTTCATTATCACTAAGAGTAACAATCATAGCTTTATCCTTTGATTTCAAGTATGTGGGACATTTAGACCTTACATGTCCATACCCTTGACAACTAGAATATTGTTGGCCTAAAAAATTGTTAGAAGATTAAACAACTTTATCTTTGGATTTTTCAGAAAAGTTGTTTTTAGTTGGTTCATTCTTCTTCACATTCTTAGGGTCAGCATTATTTCGATTTCCTGCCCTTCTATTATTGTTTCTCAAAAAATTTCGAAAATTTTTGGCAAAGTAAGCAATCTCTGTAGATGTGATCTCATCATTAAACTCACAATCATCTACATCATCTATAGATTTCAAGGCCATAAATTTTGACTTGTTAGTCTTAGGTAGGTCAGACTCAAAAGATTGAAGGGATCCTGCAAGTTCATCAACAGGGCTGGTGTCCACATCCTTGTTCTCAGTTATGACAGTGACTTTGGGTCTAAGATTTTCCTAACTATCTTAGGCTACTTATATACTTCACCCAAATTAAAAGTAGAGTTTACTATGTCATTCAGTTTGGCATAGAACTCATCAACAGTCTCATCATCTACCATTCTAATGCTCCTAAACCTAGAAGTTAACTATTGCAGTTTATTAATTTTTACTGCCTTGGCGCCTTTATACACAGTTTGCAGGATATTCCAAGCAGTATGGGCTATCTCCATATTAGAAATCCCTTTGAATTCTTCTATAGAAACACATTGAATATCGCATTCATAGCCTTATTATTAAAGCTATCTACTTTCTTTTAAGCATCAGTCCATTGAGCCACAGGAGTGGCAGGTTTTTCCCAACTAGTTTCCACAGGCATTCACATCCTCTCATTCAGAGATTTCAGAAAGGCTTTCATCCTCACCTTCTAGTAGACATAGTTATTCCCATCAAAGTAGGGAGTGATCACTAGTGAGTGACCACGTTCCATGACAGTAGGGTCAAGGATCAACTTAAGGTAAAACTACCTAATCAAGAGCTAACCTGCTTTGATACCACTTGTTAGTTCGTTTAAACCCTTGTATACTTAGATTGTTTAACCTAATTAATTAACTAAGTTGTTACTTAGGTTTATTATTCAGATCTAGGTTAAACACATACAATCATTTCACTATGTGCGGAAAAGTAAAGAAGACATCAATATGATAACCCTGGGAAACCAATGAAACCAACATTTTCAGGTAAAAAACCTAAGGAGGATTTAATCTAAACTATCCTCAAGGCAACAGATTTATTATGATAGAATTGAAGTTTTGCAATAGATTTTCCCCTAAATTTAAAGTTACCTCTTATAGTACTTACTTATGTGATCACACGTAGCTCCGAATCCACAGACTCTTCTATCTGAATTTGCTGAACACAAACACCCACATTTGTGACTTTGAGATCCCATTTAAAGCTTTAAATCATCAGCTATGTGTGATCTTGTATGCAGCAACTTATCTCCACCAATTCTTGTATATGGATCTTCTTTCCGATAGAGGCTTATTAAGTTAGAAAGCTATAGAAACCTCACAAAACTCACAAGAGTAACTCACAAGACTTCCAAGAATTACTGAAACGTACTTAGGGTTTTCCTTTTATACTAGGTAGTGTTAGACACAAACCTTAAGCGTTTTCGCGGGCTTTGGGCTTGAATAAAATTATGCAGAATACAATCTTCGATCATTTGAGCCTATCTTTGGATCAGTCGAGCCTCGCAAATTCTAAATTCTTCTTCCTGCAGCATAACTGTTCTTGACTTAAATCATCATGAGCAATGCCTAACATTTAAACTAGACATGTTTTTGTTCACGGTTTGCCAACTTACATAAAATTATAACCTAAACATTTATTCCTAAATATTTAGAACCTAACAATTTCATTAAAAAGACCAATTTTCTTCCCCCCTCCTCGTAAAATTTTTTGCAAGGCAGGATGAAGGAACATTCAATAAAGTAAGTTTTTTGTGGAAGACCTCATGATTTATACCCGTTTAGCAATTATCTCAGTGTTAATCAATACTTCCTGCATATCAAATTAATATAGAGCAAGCTAGAATACACTTCAAAATTGAATATGGATTATTAAACATCATTATTCTTAGCCTTACATAGCCGCTTGTAACCGTACAAGAAAAAAAAAAAAAGTGAAATATCTTAACTGCCGTGCTTGCTTTCGGACAGAGAAAATAAAAAAATATCACTGAATTTTGGATTCATGCTACCATTCTATTTAGGAGTAATCATATAAGTTGGAATTTAATAGGAAAAAAAATTGCAAATTTTAATTACTAATTGGCTGCTTCAAGGCATCATCATTTGCAACATCTTTGCAGCTAGATGGCTGGCCTCGTATTTTCTCATCAACATCCTCCACGTTCGAAGAAGCTGCTTCATCACCAGATGACGAACCCACTTCATTAGAGGCCTCACAACCAAGATCAGAAACCAATGTGTCTGATTGCTGTGATTCAGTCAAAATAGATGATAAAGTAGGAGATGATGAACCAGGGTTAATCAAGTCAGGAATTTTCTTGTCGTCTTCCCTCATTCTTTGAGCATAAGCTTGGTAGTTAAAGTCGTCTGAGTTTCGCCCACCAAATGCTGATTCCAACTTGTCAAGGTCAAAGAACTCTTCCATTGTCTTCAGGCTCTCAGGCTTGGAGTAGACAAACTTCACTTTCTTGAAGGTTTTGGGCTCAATAAAAGGTTTTACCATCTATTTCAAAGGAAAATTCATTAGTTTTTTAAATTTCATGCAGTAAAGTAAGTTGATGATATTGAAATCCAAATGATGGCTTTCTTTAGAAATCAAGTTGCGTGTAGGAAACGAAGTAAAAAATTTATTAAATCATTATAAATACAAGAAGCATACAAATAGTACATTTGAGAATGTAAAAAGTAATTCATGGTCTAGAATTCCAAGGGAAAAAATAATAATATAAATCATGGACACCACTATAAGCTCACATCCAGTCATACAAGTTCCCAAACATAGTTTTTTGTAACCTCTAGAGTATAAAGCTCAACACCATTGAAATAGATATTCCTCCCCACCCCCCGACCCCCCCCCCCCCCCCCCCCCCCCTCCTATTGATCCACATTAGACAGAAAGTTGTGATACACCAAGCTATGCTTTAAATTGCCCAAACGATCCTTTCCAACCAAAGTACAAATTAATTACAGAAGACAAAAGTCGCAACTCATGAGCATCTAACCAATGAAGTAGAATATTTCAGCTGTTTCCTCACTGAATTTTCACATACAACACCAGTTCACTAAATTCAAGCTTATAGGTTCTAAGTTCTAACAACCAACCATAAGCAATCAAATGCAACTAGAGAAAAGACCTGTGGACCACTACAATAGCTTGTGTCATCAAATAAAAAATTATCAACAAATCCTTGACTTCTACAATTTTTTAAAATATTCATATAAACAAAACCAGCAAAAAACTGATAGTCTATGTCTGTAATGCTTTAAACGTTTTGCGCAAGGTTCATTGTCCCCTTGCTAAACTTTACCATGATGCACCAATTTGCACACAAGGAGCATCTTTACGGTTTCTCTTAGCAATAATGTGGAAAAAAGCTACTAATACAGCTAAGCAAAGAAATCATATTCTCAACTCTCTATCATTGAGAGCTCAAGTAAATCTTGGATTCAAAGTCTCTTCTTTCCTGACCGGTCCATGTAAATTTCAACCAGTTGATTCTTACCCTCTTCAAATGTTAAACAAAATATTATAAACAAACCTGACAATCCTCCCACCCAAAAAGTTGAGAACCATAATAAAGCATGCCATCCCTACTTGAAAGTTATTTTCCTGATGTCATTATCGCATTACTAGAAATAAGATTGTCCACCAACCAGTTGCAAACTATAATATCTTTTCACTTTTCCACTGAATAAATAAAACCATTCTTCCTACAAATGCTCATGCTAATGCCATACTCACATATTATCTTTTAGCTTATAAATCAGAAGACTTTCCTCTAACAATATGGTACTTAGTTCAGTATTGTTTCTTAAATAAAAAATTAGAGTATGTGCATATACATGAAAACTAACCCATTGCTTTATTTCTGATATAGTAAGGGATTTCTCTTAAGCTTGACAATCATTAAGAAGCACAAAAGTTGAAGTAAAAAACAAACTCATCCATATAATAAATACCTAAGAGTCTAGAATTTTCCCTTTTTGCATGGTAAATAGATGAAAAGAGTCAGATGTTCAGCTTTCGATATAAACATATAGCTAAGACCGACGGCTTAGAAGCAATAAATATTTACGTGAGACGATAAAACAAAAGGAGGTACATCATGACATACCGTCCAAAAAGACTCAAATATTTTTGGTGGATTATAGAGAATTCCAAGTCCCAGTCTCTCGGGGTAAAAATCCTGCAGGATATGAGCTGTTTCCCGAGTCACCTTCATTGATATGCTTGATGTTTTCCACCCTTGAAAATCAATTAGCCACACCATCTGCTCCTGATCTGAGTTCAGGCTTAATATGGCATTTTCCATACAATAAACCAAGTACCTGATCTGCCCACTTGCTGAGTTTGTATTCTGACATGGTAAAAGAAAAAGGTGCAATCAAATAGAACAAGATACATTCAACTTTAGAGGCCAAAATGAGAACGAAAAAGAGAAACAACAATAACACTAACACAGATGTCCGAGAATTCTTGTCATGCTATTTAAACTACCTGACAACCAGGTCGCATGACAAGAACAGTCCTCCCAAGCTTGTCAAAGTAATTAGCTCTGTATATTTTTCCTGTCTCAGCTTCATGAGCAACATCCTCCTAAAAGCGTTAAAAATACCACCACCAGTAAGCACATAATGGGCAACAAAGCTTATAAACTATTCTAATTTGCAAGTGCATCTGGGAGAGTAACACTAGTACATAAGTGGCATCGCTCAATCACTCACAACATATTAGGTAAAATCAAACTCTAAAATGGACGAAGCACAAAAACGAAGAAAAAATACAGAGTTACAAATTCTTACTTAAAATACATGCCAAAATCACCCCCCTCCCCCCCTAAATAAATAAATCAATAAATACAATTCTTTCAACAATTTGTCCAAATCATACCATCTGCCCCTTGATGTGGTCATAACCTAAGAAGCATGAACCCGTGATATTGACACAGACACAACATGACATGGATATGGCAATTCATAAGAAATTAGGACACTAACACTGTGTGGAGATACAACCATTAATAAATATACTTTTGGTTATAGTTTGTTTATTTATATGCATAATTTATGTTTATTTTAAAATTTCCAAAATAAATATCATAATCTTACAAAACATATCTAAAATAAAAGAAATATTTTTTTTTTCTCCCAACACATTGAGGACATGCATGTAGGAGTGTCCTTGGTGTGTTAGATGCGTACGCATGTTTAATACAAACACAACGGAGATTTTGGAGTGTACGTGCTTCTTAGGTCATAAGTCATCAACATTTAGAGGAGCAAAGCTGAAGGGGGTGGAGACATGGAGTAAAAGGTGTCCAATTTGGGACTTGCATTTCCATTCAGCTGATTCCAAGCAAGCTTAGGTGTTGATTCCTGGGTTTCTATCATGCTTAGTGCTAATTCCAAAAAGCCCTAGATACTGATTTCTAGGTTCTATTTTTCTATTTTCATTGGTTGGTGTTAATATCAAGCAAACCCTAGGTGTTGATTCCTAACTTCCATCCCTTTGTTTTATTCATCCTTTATTTTTTTCAAATGTAAGTCTCCTCTAGAACTTATTGTCCTGCATCAAATCCAATACCAAATCTTCTTCTTCTACATCAAATTTGGTATCTGAGCATACATCAATCCATTAGCCACCTCTCTCTGACACCAACAATGAAGACATTGTTACCAAAAAATATGGCATCAGCCACTGTAGAGTTTATTTTCCTGCATCAAATTTGGTATCAAAGCAAACATTGATCCATTACTCACCTCTCTCCGACACCACCAACCAGAACAACATCACCAACAACAATGATATGATATAAGCCAATTTGAACCCATGCCCAAAAACCTGAAATCACCCCAAGCTACCCAGATCTCACCACCCTGGTCACCCTTTCAGCCCCAAACCTCAACCACAACAACAATCAAACCACCACATTCCACCTTGAATGTGAATAGAACAATCCAGGAAAAAGGAAAAAAGACTGTCATCATCATTAAGTGAGGATAGATTCAGTGTGCACAGCCCCCATTTGAACTCAGTCATCAAAAACCACAGACAATACCCCACAGCCACCAGGTCCCAATTTCCAGCCCAAGCATTGCCGACACCAAAATCCACACACCCCTACGGTCAGCCAACACTCAAATTGCACAAAACCCCCATGACCAGTCCACCAAATCCACCCAATGGAAGCATCATGAGCTCAATTGTGAAAGCCCCATCAGGAAACCCAAGCTGCAATCCCTAAGTGCTAGTCCCCAAGCCACCTCACCCCGACGCTCCACATGCAATGCCAAACACCATCCAAAACCATTTACTTATACACCAGAATGAAAAATGAGAGGGAGGGAAGGACAGGGAAGGGGCATCCCTACTGAACTGCTCCTACTAGTTTAGTTATGACAAGTAGCAGCTCTGCAAGATATGTGCATGCTTATTCCTATAAGGGAGTGAAGAGTCTCCTTATGACACATTTATAAAACTCAGTTGGATCTTATAGCATTTTTTTGGATGTATAATAATCTGTTTTAGTGTTTAAAGATGATGCATAAGTTTTTAAGATAGAGTGGATGATATATAAATGTACCCTTAAACCAAAACAGAAAATTATAGAACACATGAATACCCATCGGATCTTCTCTGGCTTGTACTCGAGCCTCCATTTCAAGGTTTCTTTCAACATCTTCACTGCCTTCTTTGTATTCCAGTTTCGAGCTCTAAGAAACCTCAATATTGATGCATCCGAACACAGAGTTGGAAGCTTATCAGCAATAGGACCAATCATTTTTCTGATTTCATTGATCTGAAGGAGAAAGAGAAACAATTATTTCTGACTTCACCTATTCCCTCACAAAATATTTTTTTCTCATCAATTCATTTATCATGCTAAGATATTATTCTACCCACCTCCACGGTGAAAGAGAAATTGAAGTCCATGATGCCACATTTGAAATTCAATTTAAGCATAAACAAACATTTATGAGCTACTTATAAGGAAGGAGGCATAATAAAAAAAATTCTTGAAAACAAGCTTCAATCTTTCCTAGCATTGATCTGATTTAGAAATTTGCAAGTGAGACAAGACAACTTATATTTCTTATCCGGATTTTCTCTATAAAAAGAAACATTGGCCAGCCAATGGAACAAAATATTCAGCCAAAACTCAATCTATAGCACAAAATCCTAGATGGTCTAAGCAATCATTATTCCTTGCATAGGAGTCAGTTTTGGGAAAACTAGAATGCCTGCAGCCGTTGACTACCTACCAGATATGCAAGGTAATGGTTTTTGTGTTTGAATTGTTTAACATTTCTAAATTAAGAAAGATTATCTATGTGTGAAACTACAAGATCAATTCAGGATGAGGTCCCATGTTGACTGTTGTATGCCTTTTGCAAATGATATCATATTATTAGATGATACTAAAATGGGAGTTCAGGCTAAGTTGGAAGTTTGGAGGGAATTTTTAGACTTTAGAAGTTTTAAACTAAGTAGGACTAAAAATGAGTTTATAGAGAGTGTAAGTTTGATAAAATAAAAACTAGGAATGGAGGGTTAGTAAAACTTGATAGTCAAGAGAGGTCAAAGAATGACTACTTTTGGCGTGTGTGTATATATATATATATATATTATTTTCTTTAATTTCAACAATCCATAAGGATAGGGAGATGGAAGATGTAGCTTATAGAAAAGAATAGAGCGGGTAAAGTGGAGAAGTGCATTAGAAGTATTGAGTGATTGTGGAATACCTACTAATAAGGAAAATTCTATGGGGTTGCTATAAAACTGACTATGTTCTATGATACAAAATGTTGGGTTGTTAGGAAGCAACATAAGCACAAGATGAATGTAGCTGAAATGAGAAGATTAAACGGTTGAGTGGGAATACTAGGAAAGATAACATAAAGAATGAAGTTCTTTGTTCAAAGATAAGGGTACCTCTTACTGGTGAAACGATAAGGGAGAGTTGCTTAAGATGGTTGGCAATGTGCAACGGAGACCAATTAAAGCACTTATGAGAATTTCAAGTTGGGAAGTGAGAAGAGGTAGAGGGATACTGAATGGCCAACTCTCACAAACCAAATAATCACATTAGGAAGAAAACCGCAGACCAAGAAGCTAATCACAAATGAAACACTCATGGAACAAAATAAACATGCATGGTCATGACAACATGAAACTCAGCCATATTGTCTAATCCTGAACTAAGGAGGGCTTAATCTACTGACGACAGTTTAATATGGAAAACCAGTTGAGACATAGCTATGGCCTAATCCATAAGACACCCAAGAAGCAACACCGTTATTAAACTGCCCCAAATTTTGATTTTGATTCCCAAGTGTGATATGTAAAAGATAAATGGAGAGGTTTGCATTTTTGCAGTGATATCCACTATTCACTGCTTCAACAGCAAGTTTCCAATTCATGAGTACTACAGCTGAGTAAACAACAATAAATTGAAAATTAAAGTCAAATAATACCTTGGCATGCTGTTCTTCGGGAGACAACGTTTTCTCAGTTAAACTTCCCCGCCACTTTTTGGAAGACATCTTTTCAAATTTCAACGAGTCCACAGGAGGCTGAAAGGATTTTAGAGAATCAAAACAACTGCAAATCTGTTTTAGTTTTGATGGCTTGTAATGTCAAGGTTAATATCATAATATATATCATGTTCACAGACTGAAGTGAACAAAATTTGTAATTTACAAAATTCAACATCACTTCAGTGAAGATGGAATGCATCACCAAACAAATTTTCCTCATTAAATAGACCTATTATGAAATAAAAAATCTATAATTGTTAAGAAATTCAACATCGGTAATCATGGATCACCACCAAATTATTTGTCCTCACTAAATAGATTTAATACAAGACAATTAGCAAGCATGCCTGGTTCTTCAGAAATAAAATACAATGGGATGAAACCGATAACATTTCCAGTATACATACCAAAAAATGATCTCAACGTAATTAAAAAAATTTCGCCCAGGTTTTATGTTCTGTTGACAGAATAGATTCGCAGGGCCATTTCATTCAAGACTTGGACTCAAAGAGAAAGGAAAAGCTAAAGATTCATCAGTCTCAATTTTACCAGTAAAATGTAAAGTCTAAAGTGCAAGGTGCCTGGGTTCTAGACAGGAAAACTTGAAAAATCTCATGTTGTATGTCAAAGAGAAAGTAAAAGGCGAAACAATTTAAATCTTAAAATAAATATCATCGAATTAAAAGAGATTCTTTATAACAAGGAAGCGTGATTACTTATAAATTTTGCATACAGTGACAACATACTCTAAAACAAAGTACCAAAACTGCATTTTTCTGAGAATCACAGAACTACAGTATACACCAAATTAATTAATATGGGAAGCAGTCTTTGTTCAACGTATCAAATCCATCTAGCTCTACAGTAGAGTCCTGAATTGACTTAACTTGCATCAATTGAAGATGCAAAAGGGTCTCCTATTCTTTACCATTATCAAATTAACATGGGAAGCAGTCTTTGTTATCAAATTAACAGCCGGTGCCGGTGCCGGTGCCGGTGCCGAGTTACCTCAGGCGATGGTTTACACCAAAACGACAAGAGACCTTCTCAATGTAATTTTATTCTGTTCTGTTCTGTATCAAATTTTAGGGAAAAAAGCAACATCCTAAATATAATTTTAGGACGGACAGGAAAACATGAATTTAAACCATAATTCATTCCAATAACTGACTTACTTTTTAGTGTTACCTCTTGCTCTTTTGCTCAACCACAATTTGCCACGAACACCGTTTTATTTCTAAATATAAAACACACATACACAGAATTTTAGATTCTAGAAATAAACAGCATATATAAAATTGAAAAAACAGAGAGACAGAGAGAGAGAGATGTGAATAAAAATGATTACGTGAAGAATTAGAATTAAGAGTGTTAATTGTAGACTGTGCGTGTAGATAGTGGAAAGAAAAAGGTGGGTGGAATAATAATAATAATAATAAATAATCAATCAAATGTTTCGAAAAATATCTAGAAGTTAAGGAGGGAATACCCAAAGTCTGCCGCTGATTTATTTGAATCCAGAAAAATATCTCAGAGCCTCAATTGTTTTTTCTTTTTTTAAATTTTACGTTGTAGTGATTTTGATTGTGATTTTTTTTTTTTTTTTTTTTTTTTGATGGGGATCGTGATTTTGATTGTGAAGTTTTTTTTGACCAGAAGTGTAGGAAGAAAAACAGGGTAGGCGAGAAAGCGGGTACGGGAGAGGGACACGTGTGGCTGTGGCAGCTATTACTGTACCAATCACGGTAAAGTAATTTATTTGTTTCTTGTTTTACACGTAAATTACTTCACTCCAATCCAATCATCCATACTTTTCCCAACGTTACTACTACGGTACTACCACCAGTATTTACATTTTTTTTGGTAACCAATAGAACGTTGTAAGAGGTCAAGGTGTAGATGCACATTCACGTGGCAACTTGCGATAAAAATTGTGAACTTTGTCTGGGTCTTAATATTTTTCTTTCCCCCAATGGCTAAAAATGTCCTAACTTTTATAAAATATATGGAAAATGTTAAAAAATTCTTTAAGGGCATTGTCAGTAAACAATTTTAGAAAATTTTTTATATAAAAAAAAATAATTAATAATTTAAAATTTTTTTCTATTTCTTTTCAAAAAAAAAACAATTTTTTCTATTTTTTAGTTTGTTAACAATTATCCTAATAACAGTAGCTATTATAACCATAAAAGAATATCCCCATTCAATTAAGGAAAGAATGATGTAAGCAAACGCAAAAATTATTTGGATTTTGTCACCGCCTCATGGTTTTTCTAGCACATTGTTTTGTTTGTTTTTTTTTTTTTTTTAATTAGAGTATTGGTATGAAAAATTATTTTTGTTTATTTTAGTATAAAAATTTATATATTTTTTATTTTATACAATTACTTTTTAAAAATACATGACATTATTTTTTGTAAAAACTACTTCAATAAAGTATGTATTCTTTATTTGCAATTTCACATCACTTTTTTAAAACTCACACAAACACCAATCAAAAAAGTGACTTGAGAAATAAATAAAATATGTCTTTACACATAAACAATACCCATGTAAACTTACATTCATTTAGTTATTTACATGACAAATTTAATTGCAGACAAGATAGGCATAATTTTAGACAAAACGATGGCTATTTTAGCTATGGACAAGATAGGCATAATTTTAAACAAACTGATGTGGGTGATTTTTTAGGTTGATTGGTCAAAATTTTATATTTATGCCATTTTAAATTGACTAATGCAAGTGTTTTTAGAATAAATACTAAGTGTTCATTTGAGAACAGTTTATTTAGTTAAATTGAAAATTTTTGACTGAAAGTACTGTAGATAAAGGTAAAAGTTAGCTGAAAAGCCTGAAATAATATAGTGAGACTCATTAATAGTACCAGAAAGTTCAGTGAGATCTATAAATAGTAGCAAAAATAGCTAGTAAAGTAAACTGGCTTTTTAAGCCAATACCAAATGCAACCTGAATGTCCTTGTTTCAAACCAAAGACTTTTTTCTTTCTTTTTCTTTTTTTAATATTGAAACTAGAAATGCAGTAGATACCAGAGATCATAATATTCTATAAAATTGAAATTGAAATTCTCAAGATCTATAAAAATTGGACTCAAACTCAAAAGAAAAATGTCCAACCAAACTTGAGATTTTTTTTACTTGGACTAAAAAAACAAGTTGGTACCCAACTTGAACCTAGCCTATTTTAATTTTTTAAAGTCGGTTTTTATTTTTATTTTTATTTTATATATTATATTCAAATAAAACTGTTCAATATATTCATTATTCACAGTTTAACATGCACATTTAGTATATGTGGTAATGATGTATCATAACAATATAAAATTGATGGTCCACAATGTTCAGTGTTTTTTTTTTCCCCCTCTTTTTTTGGTGATGAAATCTAACAAGTAAACAATGGATTGTGTCAACTTAAGAATTTATGTATTATTTAAGTTTTTATTTTTGAGTAATTTGTGATGATGCAAAATCAAATTAGTAAACTGGATGCTCCGGATTTTGATGGTAAGAAAATTATCTGGGAAACTTGAAGAGATGAACACACAATCAAAGGTGACTGGGGAGGACCGGCCAAAAATCCTCCTATGATAAAGTCAATATATCTCTCAAATTCTGGAATTCCAAACTACTTGAAAAATGATTTCCGTACCTTTCCTTGTTGCCAATGATTGTTTATATAGTACATACTGTGAGCAGTTACTTGTTTAATAACTTCTCCTATATTTGAGAAAGTTGAAAGATTCGGAGTTAACTTCCATAACTGCTATGGAAGTTATATTATTTGGTTTTATACTCCATAACTGTCATTGGAGGTGGTTTTGTGGCAATGAATTTCGATTTGCATTTGTGTTCTGAAATAAGGGTATGGAGCTCGTCTAGAAATTGCATACGATAACCACGCCTGGAATGCTTGTAGGCCGTCTAAACATCTTTTTGGACGGACAAACCCTACTATGGACGAGATTTCTAGGCTAAGTCATTCGCTATTCCTGCCTTAGATGAATCTGATGGACATGTGTGGAGTTGGAGCAATTAATACACCATCAGTTACCCTCTTGTCTATGAGTCATCCAGGGAAGTGTATAGCCTGATGTCGTTCCTTGGACGTGTGTATTTATGCTAGCGATCAGGTTCGCCACATGTCATGATCCTACTGGTGATTGTTTGCGTCGACTCATTTTTCTAGGAGCGTGTCATGTGGCAGCTTTTGGTTGGTTATGTCGTTTCGGATACTAAAATCCACTACCTATAAATAGTGGAATTCCTGCACTACCCTTCTTATTTCTGAAATTTTCTCCTCTAACATCCCTCTTCTTAACGCCTCATCTAGAAGTTTCCTGCGTCCATAGTCTCTGTTTAGATCCAGGTACTTTCCTCACTCTCGTCCTCAGGTTTTAAGTTTTCTAAAAAAAATGGCTGAGGTTGTCCTTTCCTCGTTTAGCAATAGAGTCGAAAAAGCCATAGATGAGTATCACGACCCTAGTAGTTTCAGTGGTTCTAGTGATAGTAGTAGTGATAGCAATAGTAGTAATGGGGGAAACACCACAGACGAGTATACATCTGGTGTCCCCGGAGTTCCTTTGGAGGTTCTTCAAGAAGAGCTTAGGACGAGAGCTGAGTCTAGGTCTAGGGCTGGCACAAGTGCTCCCTCGTCTACTGTCTAGGACGAGGTTGAGATAGTTTATAGTTGTGCTATAGGGATTGCTTCTAAGACAGACGAGAAGAGGTTAGATTCCCTTAAGGCTTGGTACCAAATCCTGATAACCTAAACCCCAGGTTACCCGTTTGTGGGGAGTGGTGTTGCCAACCTCGTTTTGGTGTTGGCATTTAGGAGGCTTACCTTTTGGGGGGTTTGAGGTTGCCTCTTAATGCCTTTGCTAGGGAGTTGCTCATTAGGTTACGTTTAGGTATTTGTCAATTCAATCCCAATGCGTGGAGGCTAATTGTCTCTATGCAAATTTTGTGGAGGGAGGTGTTTGAGGGGGACCGTCCTCTTACTGTGGACGAGTTCCTTTACTGCTACAAACCCTCTGAGATTAACCAATCCCTTGACTTCTATCAATTCACAGCCAGAGGAAAGATTATAGGTTAATAAAGTCCCTAGTCACCTCAGATAGGAACAGGAAGGCGGAGTTCTTTTTCGTCTCTAGTTTTTGAGCTGGTCACCCAGTTGAGGTTGACAGGGATCCATTTGTTCCCTATACAGAAGAGTTAGGGAATCTTCGTCTGAAAGTATGCTTAAGGTTTGTCTTATTATTTTTTTTGTTATTATTTTTTATTGTTATCGTCTAATAGTTCTGTTTTTTTTTTTTTTTTTTTTTTTTTTTTTTTTTTTTTTCTCTTTGTAGGTGTTAGACGACCTCATTTGAGTAGGTTCTATCTTGAACGAGTTCAGAGGGCTTGTTTGTACACTGATAGGACTTTCCATTCTTTGGTAAGTCTTAGACGCCTTGCTACTTGGGGGTTAGGTCCTGAGCCGTCCATTGAGGCCATTGCCCACAAGCTCACTATCTGTAGACATAAGTTTTTTTTTTTCATTTCTTTTTTTTTTTTTTTTTGACTAACATCTTTCGTCTTAGGAATGGCTACAATGAAAGAGAATAAAGGTAAGGAAGTGATGGATGAGGCAGTCATGCAGGGGGTGCAATCCCTGCCTCGTCCATCTGCAGGTGACAAAAGGAAAAGTTTGTCAAAGGGGATTGACTTGGAGAACCTTCCAAGTCGACGCAGGGAGAAAAAAGCTAAGCATAAGTTGTCCAAGCCTGGGGTTGTCAAGTCCAACCTTCTTGTCCTTCCTACCTAGCAGCCCCCTGTCCAGATCCATGATGTTGACTCCAAGCCCCTAGATCCCCCGTCCATGGATGTTCCGTCGACAGCCCAGATGCTTACCTCGTCCCAGCCCTCACGACGAGTCCCTCAAAATCTCATTGAAAATGAAGACTCGGCTTAGGAGAGGTTCGAGAAGGCTGTGACTGATCAAGATGTGGCGATATGCTATAACATGTCTTTGAAGGAGTTTGAGCACTCTGGTGTTCATGAACTTTTTAATGTACATATACTTCCTCTTCTTTTTATCTCGTCCTATCAATAATATGAACATGTATTTTGTCTAACAAAATTCTTGTGCAGGCAATGTCTAAGTTTATTGCCGTGTCCAGACAAGCGACGGAAATGGATAAGAAGAGGATTCTGCTGGAGAAGAGGATCTAGGAAGTCAAGGACGAGAGCAAGAGGTGGGCTGAGGTGGCTGCTAAGGCCAAGGACGATGCCAAGGAGTTGCAGAACTTGGTTGAGGAGCTGAAGACCGATGCTATAGAGAATGATACTCATCTTGATCACCTCTAAAAGAGGAATGAATAGTTGAGTACTCTTCTTGGAAAAGCAAAGGGGATGCAGTTGTGGAGTTCAAGGCGTCCAAGCAATTCACTAATCTGATGGACACCAATTACGCAGCCGAGTTTGAGGACTTCAGGATGGACGCTATGAAAAACTTTCTTGAGGTTGACTTTAGCTCTATCAAACTTAACCTTGGTGGTGCTGCTACAAGCTCCCTGCTCCAAACAAATTCAAAAGACGTCAACGTAGAGGACGACGCCACCACCCAGCCAGCTCAGGACGACCCCAGTGTTGATGCCCCTACTCCTTGAAAACTATTTTTAATACTTTATCCTTGTATTTCTTTTCGTTTGGCTCTTTGTTTTTAGGCCATTAAAATTTATGTAAATACATTTAACTCGTTCATAATTTTTTGGATGAGCTTCTTAATTAAGCTTGTACGGATTTTTAGGCGATGAACGTCCATCCTTAAACTATAGACGAATGTTTCCGTTACTTTTTATTTTCTATTAAACATGTTGTATGGACGAATTTTGTTATTAATCATGCATAATGTTAATTCCTTGTATGGCTCGTCCATGACAAAAATTTCCTCATGTTTAATATTGCCATTCTTATAGTTTCTCACATATAACTCGTCTTGCGAATGACACTGGTTTCTCCAGCTTTACATGTCTTAAGACTTGGTAGCTAGTTTTACCTTTGTTCTCAGGATTTGTACATATTCCCTCGTCCTTGGGCTGGACTGGATTTGGGTACATATTTCCTCATCCATGGACTGGATTTGTTTTCACTCCCTCATCCATGGGCTGGACTGGAAAGCTTCAGGCTTTTTCCTTGTTCATTGTTTGGACGAATGTGCCTTAGGTTTATCCTTGCTTTATCCTTATTTCGAGGAAAGCTCATAGACGTTACATCCCTATCCAAGGATTTCTTTTTACTCGTCTTTAGACTTTAGTCATCATTTTTTTTAAAAATGAAATAGGGATTAGATTTATGCATGATATACATAACATCATCCACAAGTGCGCTACATGCTTTGGGGCTAGTGCCCCTTAGGGAATTACAAATACAAACAAATATGGTCTAAGTTCACGACTTTGTCCATACCCATAGTACATTATTTAAAAACTAGTACTGTCAATAAGTTTAAAACACAATACCAACAACACTCTAGCAACATGAAGTTTTAGCTCGTCCAAGGTACATCTTTGTGATCTTCTCTAGGATAACGCTCGTCTAGGCTGATATCTCACTGGTAGTACTTTCTCAGGTGTTTAACATTCCAAGGGTGCTCCAGCTTTCTCCCGTCTAGGGCCTCCAGGTAATACGACCCCTGTCTTTTGCAATTAATAACCATGTAGGGTCCTTCCCAATTAGGTCTCAATTTCCCATGAGTCGGGTTTCTGGTTGCCAAAGAAACCCTTTTCAGGACGAGGTCCCCTATGTTAAAACGCCTAGGTTTCACCATTGCATCATATTGTCTAATTATAAGGTTTTTATACCTTACTGTCCTTTGTTCCGCATCCACTCTTACCTCGTCTATTAGATCAAGGTTCAGGCGCAATTGCTCCTCGTTATCCTCGTTTTGGTATTTCATCACTCTGTGACTAGCCATATGTACTTTTGCAGGTATCACTGCTTCACTTCCATAGGCTAATTTTAAAGGAGTTTCCCCTGTGGGGGTTCTTACAGTCGTCCTATAAGCCTAGAGAACGCCTGGTAGCTCTTCTAGCCATACTCCCTTTGCTCTTTTAAGCCGAGTCTTGATGATTTTTAGCAAGGATCGATTTGTTACTTTTGCTTGGCCGTTTGCTTGAGGATGGGTGGGTGAGGAGCAATGATTTTGAATTCCAAAGTGTCCGCAAAAGTCTCTAAAGAATGTGTTATCAAATTGTCATCTATTGTCTAATACCAATACCCTGGGCACCCCAAACCGGCATACAATGCTTTTCCAGACGAAATTTTTGACATTTTGTTGTGTGATCTTTACTAGGGGTTTTGCTTCTACCCACTTAGTGAAGTAGTCAATGCCTACCATTAAAAACTTCATCTGCCTAGTTCCAAGTGGGAAGGGACCCAAGATGTCTAATCCCCATTGTGCAAAGGGCCATGGGGCCATCATAGGGGTAAGGTACTCTGATGGTTGTCTGGGGACATTGCTGAATCGTTGACATTGGTCACATACTTTAACGTAAACCTTTGTGTCTACTTGAATGGTTGGCTAGTAATACCCTACACGGACGACTTTATGCACTAATGCTCTCACTCCCGAGTGGTTTCCATATGCCCCTTCATAAATTTCCCTCAACACATAGTTTGCCTCGTCTGGAGCTAAGCACCTCAAATAAGGTTGAGAAAAACCTCTATTGTATAGTACCTCGTCTATGAAGACATACCTGGCAAACTTGATCCTTAGTTTTCTGGCCCTATCTTTTCCCTCTGGTAGTCTTCCATCCTTTAAGTAAGCCACTATTGGGGTCATCCAATTTTCTTCGCCTTCTATCTGCTGTATCTCTAGAAAATCTATGCTTGACGTATATTGAACTTCGTCAAACTCGTCCATCGATCCACTCGCTGTGGCTTCCTTGGCTAAAGCGTCTGCCTTCATGTTCTCTTCCCTTGGGATTTGAATGAAACTAGTTTCTTTAAATTTCTTCATAAGGCGTCTTACCTTATTAAGATATTTCTTTATGCGTTCCTCTTTCACTTCATATGTTCCATTCACTTGACCTATAACCAGTTGAGAATCTTCATGGACGATTAATGATTCTACTCCCAAGGACTTTGCCAACTCTAACCTCCTTAAGAAGGGCTTCATATTCCACCTCATTATTTGTTGGTGTATATTGCAGGCGAACCTTGTAATTCAACTCATCTCCTTCTGGGGACCGCAAAACAACTCCTATTCCCCCTGTATGTAGTGTGGACGACCCATCTCTGGGCTTTGTTCGGCTCTTTAACTCTCCTTGGTTTAGAGTGAACTCTGCAATAAAATCTGCCAATATTTGTGCTTTTATTGCGCTTCTTGGTTGGTATCTGACATCGAATTCGCTAAGTTCAACGGCCAATTAGACTAGTCGTCTTGCGGCCTCCAACCTATTCATTGCCTTCTTCAATGGATGATCCATTAAGACATTGATGACATAAGCCTGAAAATAAAGCCTCAACTTCCTTGAAGCTGTAACCAAGGCAAAAGCTAATTTTTTCATCACAGGATATGGAAGTTATATTATTTGGTTTTATACTCCATAACTGTCATTGGAGGTGGTTTTGTGGCAATGAACTTCGATTTGCATTTGTGTTCTAAAATAAGGATGTGGAGCTCGTCCAGAAATTGCATACGATAACCATGCCTAGAATGTTTGTAGGCCGTCCAAACATCTTTTTGGACTGATGACCCTGCTATGGACGAGATTTCCAGGCTATGTCATTCGCTATTCCTACCTTGGACGAATCTCATGGACGTGTGGAGTTGGAGCAATTAATACGTCATCAAAGTTCATTGCAAGGGTGGCAATATTTGACATGACTAATGCATACAACATAAATTCAACACACCATTACAAAACAATCCTCTAATTTCCAAGAGATTTGGGCCCATACTCATTCCAACATGAAATGGCCCTCAAAGCCCATTATTTTATGCTTACATGTTGGGCCCAAAAGCCCAAACGTCCTCACCAAACTGATTAGGCCTGTAGCCCACAAGTGTTGTTATTGCTTTTTTGGGAAAACCTACACCACACAAAATGGGTTGAAAAGCCCATAATCAATCGCTCCACAAATTGGGTCCAAATGCCCAAACCTCTTTCAGTTCACGGATTAAGGTTTGAAAGCTCATGATTTCACTCTATCAAAGCCCCCAACAAACTGTAACAATAACTTATGGTAAAGATAACTTTGATTGTTTTAGATTACTAATTAAGTTATTTTGCACACGTCATTCAACCATTGGACAGTTACACAACTTACATGTTGATGTTGTTGCGATAACTATAAATTCTCCCAAGCCAATTTAGTTTATCTCTTTGTGAATAAGAGTGAGTGTTTCTCTGAAAGATTTTCTGTCAATCACCTTCTTTGGTATTCACGCAGAAAAAAACCTAGTATATTAATGCAGGACCGTTAAGAAGTTCAGCACTATACTAGATTTCTTGATGAATTCTTGAATAAGGATTATTGTTTAAGAGTTTAGGTTAGAAAAAAACTGTGAATGTTGACGGCTGTTTAGGGGCTAAAAGAGGGGATAAACAGAAAATAACATAAATAAAATACAAGGCAATCACACTTAGGTCTTCCTAAGCATCACACCTAAGGTTCCTTGGTATCACACCTTAGAGAAGTTTGCATCACACAAACAAAGCTTAAATAAGCTACTGAATTTTATTAATAAAAAATATTTTAAAATAACATGACTACAAAAGAGCCTCTATATAGAGGCTATAGTTATAATTTTCCAGGTAGGACTTGGACTCTAAATAACCTATTCCTAGAATGAATAGAAATACTAATAGATGGTGAGCTGAGAATGGGACCAACTCCAAACTCATCCATAGGATTCGTCCAAGGCAAGAAGGTGAGAATGGTTGTACTTACTTAAATGGTCGTCCAAAAGCATATGGGTTGTCCGTGTAGTAAGCACATGGACGACCCCCCAGCACTTAACGAAATTCCATGGAAATTATTTGCAAGAGCCAATAAAATTGAACCACATGTTATTATTTTAAGGCATGAGTGAAATCCTGGTTTATTGCTATAACTTCCTACTCAGTACTTAACTTCCAACGACGGTTATAGAAAAATATTCTAACTCCTATAGCGGTTGAGGGAGTTAACCTTGAACCCTTTAACCTCCTTAAATATAGGGGAAGTTACAAGACAAGTAACCGCTTCAAGAGCGCACTATATAAACACTCATTCATGACAAATGAAGATAAATTTGACACGACTCTAGAAAAGTGGGAACTCTAGAATTTAAGAAAGAAACTAACTTAAGCATCAGAGGGTTCTTGGCCGGTCCTCCCCGGTCACCTTTGATCTTGTGTTTTCTTTTTCAGGCCTTCCAAGCAATTTAGACTACTGATTTTCTGTGCATCATTAGTTGGCGCCGTCTGTGGGGATAGATTAATCGTGTTTTGCAGTTTATTTTTCTCCGACAAAAGGCTATATGGTTCGGACAAGATCAATGGCCACTAGCCCAGGCCATCAGGAGAGTAGGGATGCTTCTAGTAATCCACACCAAGATCGTCAGTCAGAACTTATCATGCAACCACCTTCTATCCAACACATGCAGTCCATGGTACCCGCCATGGGGGAATTAACCTGTCAAAACTAAGTGTTAACTAGGGAGATTAGTCTGAAGAGGCAACACCATGACAGATATGCGGAAGGGCAAGCCCGGAGTCAAGAAGATAGAGGAGAGAATGTTGAGCCCGAGAACTAATCAAGGGGTACCACTTCACGAAGGGTGCCACACTTGGAGAGGGAAATGGATCAAATGAAGAAGGCCATTGATGAAATGAGAGAGAACATGAGAAAGATGAATCTTGTAGAAGACTTAGTTCATCAACAGATTCCCCTTTCACAGCTTCCATCAACAGTCACCCCTTACCTTCTATGTTCAAGATGCCTTCCTTGGACTCATATGATGGAATGCGTGACCCTTTTGATCATATTGCCACCTTTAAGACTACGATGCACTTTTAAAGAGATCCAGACGAAATTATGTGTAAAGCCTTTCCTACCACCCTTAAAGGGCCAGCGAGAGTGTGGTTTAGCAAGATTCCTCTAAACACTGTGAGTTCTTTTGAAGAATTGAGCAAGTTGTTTGTCAACAATTTTATCGGAGGACAAAGACATAAGCGTTCCTCGTCCAGCATGTTAACCATAGAGCAAGGAGAAAATGAAAGCCTGCGGTCCTTCATCATTCGTTTCAATAGGGAAGCCTTAGCAGTAGACGAGATGGACGATAAGTTATTATTGGCAGCCTTCCATAATAGAGTTAATTCCGATTTATTTATCCATAAGCTTTATGAACAAGAGCCTCAAACCATGGCTGAACTCGTCCATTCAGCCCAGAGCTTCATGAATGTGAAGGACGCAATCATAGCGAAAAAGAGGAAGAGAGCTGAGCGAATGGAAGCAGATCTCCCGCGCAACCCTGAACAGGGTCTTCTTCCAAAGAAGGCCCATACGGGAGAAAAGAAAGATCGAAACAATAAGAAGGCAAGTTTTTTAGCACGAAGTCAGCAATATACACCCTTAAATGTGCCACTCGAACAAGTGCTTATGCAAATTAAGGACGATCCATTCTTAAAGTGGCTGGAAAAAATGAAGGGAGATCCTAACAAGCGCAATAGGAATAAGTATTGCCGCTTCCATAGAGACCATGGGCATGACACGGATAAGTGTTTTGATTTGAAGCAGCAGATAGAAAATCTCATCAAGCAGGGAAAATTGAGAAATTTTCTTAGACTAGATCACAAATACGAGAAGTTGAAAGGAAAGCTAGAAGAGCCGTCATGACCCCCACTTGGAGAAATAAGGGTCATCATAGGAAGGACCTCGACAGGACAATCTTCCAAGTTAAGGAAGACATATCTAAGGGTAATGCAAAATGTCCAACTTTCTAGACGATCACCAAGGACGAGGGGAACTAACGAGCAAGCCATTACCAGTGGCGACGCCACGTTTAGTGCAGGGTGTTCCCAGGAACACCCTGAACTGAAAAAAAAATTATATATAGTAATTTAAATTTTTTTTATTTGTTTACCATTAAAAAAGAAATTAGGAACACCTTCAAGAAAAATTAGGAATACCCTCAAATAAAATAAAATTATTTGTTCTACTTTCAAGCAAAAAAAAGCCCAAAAATTTTTTTGAACTAAAATCTTAAAAAAAAAAAAATTGTAACAGAGCAAGTCCAAGCCCAACATCAAAATGAACAGATTACAGATGGTAGCAAACCCATGGATTGGGTCTTCATGGAAAGCAACTACATGTTTGCTAGATTTATTCTTCAGAGAAGAAAAAGTGAGAAAGGGAGAGAAAGAGGTAGAGCAAGTGAAGGTTGAAGCCGTGAGAGAGAAATAATTTGTTGCTTTACTTTGTGTTTGAAAAACTGGGGAAGACAAAGTGTAGTAGGGACTGAAAAGTGAGAAGGAGATGGAGACTGAGAAGCATACGTTGACACTGAAAAGTGAGAAGAATGAGTTGAAGACAGAGGAGCCTATGTTGGGAAGAAGAAAAGCTAATTAGAGACTAGAAGAAATTACTATCACTTATCAGCTTCAGATTGCTTGGGAAATGTGACAGTGGAAATGAGTTATCTCTTTATTTGTTTTAATTATTTTCAAATTTAAAAAGCAAGTCTTTTCTCATCATTTGTTTAAATTATTTTTAAACTTAAGAAGCCAGGTCTAAGACTTGAACTGAAGGGCTAGTGATGAGTGATGTGCGCACTGCTCACTAAGATCTTATATCTAAGGAGTTGTGAACTTTAGATATTTTTTATATATTATTTTGAAGGACTTATTTACATGAAAGTATTATATAAATATATATATATATATATAAATTTATATATTACCTTATCACTTTATTAATATTTGCTCTTGTTTTTGGCTTTATCGGTGATTGTTGGTGTTGGTGTTGGTGTTGGTGAGATACAATTAATTGTTTTTTAGTGTATTGTGATTTGTGATTGTGAATTTATCTGATTGGTTCTTATGATTAGGGCCATGGGGCTTGTCTGCTGAGTGGGGGTAGATGGCGGCATGGGGCCGAGGTGGGATATTTGATTTGAGGGAAGTAAATGCACATGGGGTGTGTGCTAGTGCAACTAATAAACAATTATTTAATTAACCAATAATTAATTGGGGGAAGCAACTAATAAATAATAATTAATAATTTAATTAACCAATACATTATAAAAGAAAAACAAATTAAATTATGTTAGGCTAAACAACAATTAATAATTTTATAATTAATGAAACAACAATATAATAAATTATAGTTTATAAAAGTTACCATGGCTTTTGAGTAGAGTTGTGGTATGCCTTTGTGTTAGAACCCATTTCCCTCTCCCTTGTGTGTGTGTGTGTTTGTTTCTCAAAAAAAAAAAAGTTTATAAAAGACAAATATATTAATGAAACAACTAAACAACAATAATTAATAATTTCTCTTTTTATTAGATTGTGTAATTTATCCTTCTTAAGGAACGCCATGAGAAAAATTTCTGGAGTCGCCGTTGGCCATTACGTTCACGGACGAAGATGCTGAAAGAGTTCACCACCTGTATGATGACGCGATTGTCATCACTTTGCTCATTGCTGATTACACTATCAGAAGGGTGTTGGTAAACAATAGAAGTTCAGCGAACATCCTATATTACCTAGCTTTCCAACAAATGAAGCTTGGGCGAGATCAACTTCGTCCAATGAATTCGCCCTTAGTAAGATTTGGAGGGATGAAAGTGTAGCTCGTAGGTACCATTACGTTACCTGTGGTAGTAGGGGCTTATCCACAACAAATAACCAAGGAGGTAAACTTTCTTGTTGTAGACTGGTTGTCATTATACAATGTTATCATTGGAAGACCTACTTTAAATAGTTGGAAGACAGTAATTTCTACCTACCACCTATTAGTCAAGTTCCCTACAGAATTCGGGGTAGGACAATTGCTAGGAGATCAGTTAGCCGCCAAAGAATGTTATCTAGCCATGTTGGCTATGGACGAGTATGTGCATACGATGAATATAGAAGAAAGAAAGGTCATTGCGGAGCCCACTGAAGTGTTGGAAGACGTTTCCTTAGATGATAACTCTGAAAAGTATACAAGGGTTGGAGCAAACATGGAGAAGAAGGCGAAGCAAGACGTCCAATTCTTAAAGAAGAGCATTGATGTGTTTGCAAGGAGTCATGAGGACATGTTGGGTATTGACCCAGGTGTCATTACCCACCGTCTGAACGTGTATCCTTCCTCCAAGTTCGTCCGTCAAAAGAAAAGAGTTTTTGCTCCTAAACGAGATAATGCAATCAAAGAAGAAGTCCAGAAGTTGACCACAGTGAAATTTATCTAGGAAGTTTATTACCCGAACTGGTTACCTAATGCGGTGATGGTCAAGAAGGCTAATGGCAAATGGAGGATGTGTGTGGACTTCACCGATTTGAACAAGGCTTGTCCAAAGGATAACTATCTATTACCAAACATTGACCAGCTAGTGGATTCGACTGCAGGTCATAAATTGCTAAATTTCATGGACACCTTCTCAAGTTACAATCAAATAAGGATGGAGGAGGTAGATCAAGAGAAGACATCCTTTATTACCAGCCAAGGCTTTTTTTGCTACAAAGTGACGCCCTTTGGTTTGAAAAACACGGGGACAACTTATTAGAGGCTGGTTAACCATATGTTTCGTCCACAAATCAGATGGAACTTGGAAGTCTATGTAAATGATAAGCTGGTAAAGAGTTAGGATGAGGCAAAGCATCTAGACGACCTTCAAGAGACTTTTGATACGCTTAGACGGTATAACATGAAGTTGAATCCAAGCAAGTGTGCTTTTGGAGTTTTGTCAGGAAAATTCCTTGGGTTCATGGTTTCACATAGGGGAATTGAAGCAAATCCTAACAAGATTCAAGCAATATTAGATATAAAGCCACCATGGAATATTAAAGAAGTCTAGACTTTCACTAGAGGTGTTGCTGCCCTTAACAGGTTTGTTTCTAAAGCTACTGACAAGTGTTTACGATTTTTTAAGGTTCTTAAAAAGGCATTTGAATGGACGAACGAGTGTTAAAAGGCCTTCTAAAACCTCAAAGCCTACCTCACAACAACTCCTCTCCTAAGCTAGACTGTACCAGGTGAAGAACTATATTTGTATCTGGCGGTGTCTCCACATGCAGTGAGCTCAGCGTTAATTAGAGAAGAAAGGAAGATACATAATCTGGTTTGTTATACAAGCTAAGCACTAAGAGGAGCAGAAGGATGATATCCTTTGATAGAAAAGCTAGCCTTTGCTTTGGTTACGGCTTCTAGGAAGTAAAGGCATTACTTTCAAGCTCATGTCATCAACGTCCTAACAAACCATCCACTGAAGAAGGCAATGAACAAGTTGGAAGCCACAGGATGACTAATCCAATGGGCCATAGAACTCAATGAGTTTGATGTCAGGTACCAACAAAGAAATGTGATAAAGGCACATAAATTGGCAGATTTCATTACAGAGTTCAGCCCCAATCAAGGTGAGCTAGATGAGATAGACAAAGCACAAAGATGGGTCGTAAATGTGGATGGTTCGTCCACAATATATGCAAGGGGAATTGGAGTTATACTTAAGTCCCCAAAAGGAGACAAGTTAAAATACGTAGCCCGTCTGCAATACCAAACCACCGACAATGAAGCTGAATATAAAGCTCTCCTTAAAGGATTGGAATTAGCCAAGTCCTTAGGAGCGGAATCGGTGGTTGTCCAAGGAGATTCTCAATTGGTTATCAATCAAGTGAATGAGATGTGTGAAGCTAAGGAAGATTGGATGAAGAAATATCTCAGCAAGGTAAAGAAGTTCGTCAAAAAGTTTAATAAAGCTAACTTTGTTCAACTCCCATGGGAGGAGAACATGGAAGCAAATGATTTGGCAAAAGCAGCTTCAGCAGAAGGAGCTATGGATAAATATAATAAAATCCAATACATGCCGAGCATAGATCTTCCAGAGGTATAGCAAATTGAAGGAGAAGAAAATTGGATGACTCTAATAGTAGTATATCTTATGGAAGGCTCTCAGAGGATAAGGACGAGGCCAGGAAGTTGAGAATTAGACTTGCCAAGTACGTCCTCATAGACGAGATTCTGTATAAGCGAGGCTTCTCTCAGCCTTACTTAAGGTGCTTGGCCTCGGACGAGTCAAATTATGTGTTGAGAGAGATCCATGAAGGAGCCTGTGGAAACCACTCAGGAGCAAGAGCACTAGTCCATAAAGTCGTCCGTGCAGGTTACTATTGGCCAACTATTCAAGAAGAAGCAAAGGCCTACGTCAAGGTGTATGACCAATGTCAATGCTTTAGCAACATTCCCAGGTAGCCACCAGAGTATCTCACCCCGATGATGGTCCCATGGCCTTTTGTACAATAGGGATTGGATATCTTAGGTTTATTTTCACTTGGAACTAGGCAGATGAAATTTAGTAGTATGGATTGATTACTTCACTAAGTGGGTGGAAGCAGAACCCTAGTAAAGATCACAAAACAGAATATTAAGAATTTCATCTGGAAGAACATTGTATGCAGGTTTGGGGTGCCAAGGATATTAATATTAAACAATGGAAGACAACTTGATAACACGCTTTTCAAGGACTTCTGCAAGCACTTTGGAATCAAGAATCATTATTCCTTACTCTCCCACCCACAAGCAAATGGTCAAGCAGAAGTGACAAATCGATCCTTGTTGAAAATCATCAAGACTCGGCTTGACGGGACGAAGGGAGTATGGCCAGATGAGCTACCTGGAGTTTTATGGGCTTATAGGACGACTGTGAGGACCCCTACAAGGGAAACTCCCTTCAAACTAGCATATGGAAGTAAAGTAGTGATACCTGTAGAAGTGCATATGGCGAACCATAGGGTGATGAAGTATCAGGACGAGGATAACAAGGAGCAGCTTTTCCTTAACCTTGATATGATAGACAAAGTATGGATGAACGCAGAGCAAAGGACTGCAAGGTACAAAAACCTCATGGCTTGACAATATGATGCAATGGTCAAACCCAGACGCTTCAACATTGGAGACCTCGTTCAAAAAAGGGTTTCCTTGGCAACCAAAAACCCAGCCCATGGGAAACTGGGACCTAATTGGAAAGGACCCTACAAAGTTATTAATTGCAAAAGGCAAGGGTCATATTACTTGGAAGCCCTTGACGGGAGAAAGGTGGAGTACCCTTAGATCGTCGAGCATCTAAGAAGGTACTATAAATGAATGGTCAGCCTGGTCGAGAACCATGGACAAAGTTGAATTGTTTCCCTCATGTTTACTTATGTTTGTTACTACTCCGTATGTTTTAAATATTTTGTTCCCCTAAAAAAGTGCATTAGACTCTAATTTATGCACTATCTAAGGATGAGTTTGTGATGGACGAAGTTATATACTATGTTTGTATAAGTATTTTTAATTCCCTAAGGCATTAACTCCTAAGCATGTGCCATGCTTGTGGACGATATTTATGTAATGAATGTGCAGTTTGGAATTTCAATATATGTGATACGTGAATCTAGTCTCCATAACTTCATCCATAAGAAGGCCAAGGCCTAAGACAAGTAAAATACCTGGATGCAGGAAGGGTTTATTAAGCTTTCCTTAAAATGAGGATAAAGTAGAGACAAATAAACTTAGGGCAAATCCGTCTAAACAATAGACAGGATAAAGCCTCGAGCGTATTCGTCCAAACCAATGGGCATAGACATTCATCCACACAAGAATATTCAATTCATGGATATAAACGTCCAGCCAAAACAATCCAATCCTTGGACGAGTAAAGCTGGCAAAAATGTTGGGGTTTATGCCTTAAAATCCAATTTATTGGTATGTCATAAATAATTAAATTGTTTAATTATATAAGACTATTTATAAATGAACTAATGGGACATTATCTTAGTCCATGAGATGCATAGTATGCGATTTATGTGAAAAGTCACAGAAGATATAAATTGCAAGTTCTTTTTAAACTCAGAATTTAGTTCGTAGTCTGTGATAAAATTGGGCGTTTTATCTACGAAGACTATAACATATCAACTAAGATGATTTGTCTTGATCATGGAAATGAAGATTTCTAGTTGGTATGTTGATATGTTTTAAGAGTTAAGACATATTGAACCAGAGCGCTGTGAGATTTATTATTCTTCTAACGACTATCAATTGAATAATAAATCTTACGACTTCTATTTACATCAACTCTAAATCCTGAGAGAATAATGGACCTGATCATGAGATGTAAGTTGCTTTGATATATCAAGAGTGAGATCTATAAGTTACGGTCAAAACCTCAGTATGTTAGGTAGCCGCATTTAGTGTTGATGGAACATATATTCTCAAGATGGAATTCATAATCTCTTAATGGAGATATAAAATATTCCCTTGAGATAAGTTTAATGGGTTTGGTTATTCAGAGAGTTGGGCCCAACTACTTTAGTAAGGAGTTACTAAAGTATATATTTATGGAATTGGATTTCATAAATATATGATGAATAACATTAAGGATTAAACCGGGTATTCAAAGATTAAGATATAGTAATCTTCAAAGTGGTAGTCTATATTCATGACTTTGTATTACTACAAATATTTTAATGAAGAAGTTGCATGTATAATAAAGTCTTAGGATATAATTTATTAATAAGACCTAGAATGCAATTATATTCATATAGTGGTATTGAATATAATTAATGGTAACTTTGGACTTGTCAAGAGTTAACAGAAAAACCCAAGGCTCATTGGAGCTAGAGTCTTATTTGTTCCCATTTGGTCCCACTCCAAGCCACACACTAGAGCCCAATTGGAATGGCCCAAAAGGCTAGCCCAATTAGATAATTAGTTATATATAAGGAGAGAAACATACAGAATTTTGATGGTTCTTTAAGAGAGTCTTTTCATAAGTGTTTTTCATCGAGATTACACAAGGAATGAAATGGTTTGTATGTGAGTGTTGGACATTCTATTATTCTCTCCTTGGAAACTGATTGAGAGACCACACATCTTGGGCATTAAGTGGAATTGGAGTGAAGATTAAAATTCTTCCCAAGAACTTCTGATCTTTGGTTTTGAATTTCACCGCACCAAGGTACGCTTTCTTGTTTATAAATTCTGAAACTTTCATAGTGCATGTTATCAATTGTAAATGAAGTAGATCCGTTAATTTTTCGCTGCGTATATTTTGTATGTGATACAAACATGTATTTTCCCCAACATCAACGACACCAGCCACCAGTAGGATTATGACACGTGGTGCACCTAGTTGCTGACATAAATACATACGTCCAAAGAATGGCATCAGGCTATACATTTCCCTAGACAACCCATGGACAAAGGGGCAACTGATGGTGTATTATAAAATATGCCAATTCCATACTCGTCCATGAGGGTCGTCTAGGGGAAGAATAGAAAGATGGATTGTAAAACACTCGTCCGTGACAAGGTCGTCCGTGCAGGAAGATGTTTGGACGAACTCCATACATTCTGAGCATGTTTCACTATACAAGTTCTGGACAACCTCCACATTCCTATTTCGGAGCACAAGTAAAAATTGAGGTTCATTGCCACAAAACCACTTCCAGTGGCGGTTATGGAAAATAAGATCAAATAATATAACTTCCATGGCAGTTGTGGAAGTTAGCTCCGAACCTTTCGACCTCCTCAAATATAGGAGAAGTTACTAAATAAGTAACCGCCTATAGTATGCACTATATAAACATTCATTTACGACAAGAAAAGGTACGTATGAAACAACTTCCAAATAGATTGGAATTCCAGAATTTGAGAGATATACTGACTTTATCATCGGAGGGTTCTTGGCCGGTCCTTCCCGATCACCTTTGATTGTGTGTTCATCCTTTCAGGTTTCTCAAGTGATTCTCTTGCCATTGAAACCCGAAGCGTTCAGTTTACTGATTTTAATTTGCATCATCGTTATTAGCCTACAATCTTTCCCTCTAGCTGTGAATTAGTAAAAACCAAGGGATTGGTTAATCTCGGAAGGCTTGTAGCAGTAAAGGAACTCGTCCACAGAAAGAGGACGATCCCCTTCAAATACCTCCCTCCACAAAACTTGCATAGAGACAACTAGCTTCCATGCGTTAGGATTAAACTAACATATCCCTAAACCTAACCTAGTTAGTAACTCCCTAGCAAAGGTATTAAGAGGCAATCTCAAACCTCCTAAAAGGTAAGCCTTATAAATACCTACACCAAAATGGGGTTGACAACACCACTCCCCACGTACAGCTAACCTAGGGTTTAGGTCATCAAGAATTTGGTACCAACTCCTAAAGGATGCTAACCTGTTTTCATCCATCTTAGAGTGGACCCCTACAACACAGCTATACACTATCTCAACCTCGTCTTGAAGGGTGGACGAGGGGGCACTTGAGGTACCGGCCCTAGACCTAGACGTTGCCCTTATCCAAAGTTGTTCCTGAAGGACCTCTAATGGAACCCCAGGGACACCGGATGTATATTCCTCGTCCGTAGTGTTCCCCCCACAACTACTAATACTACTATCATTACTACTAGAGGTGTAACTTGTTGTGTTACAATACGTGTCTATGGCCTTATCAATACTATTGCTAGACGAGGAAACAACAATTTCAGACATTTTGAAAAAAATTTAAAACCTAAAGATGAGGATGAAGAGAATATCTGGATCTAGACGAAGGGAGACTATAGACGCGGAAAAACTTCTAAACGAGGCGCTAGACGAGGAATGTCAAGGAAGAAAATTTCAGAAATGTAAAGGGTAGGAGAGGAATTTTACTATTTATAGGCAGTTGAATTTGGCATCTGAAACGGCGTGACCAACCAAAAGATGATACATGGCATACTCCTCAAAAAAATGAATCGACGCGACTAGTCACGAATGAGATCACGACACTTGACACACTTAACCGCTGACATAAGGACACACGTCCAAAGAATAGCATAAGGCTATACAATACTTTAGACAACTCATGGATAAGGGGGCAACTGATGGTGAGATGAGAATGGAACCAACTCCAAACTCGTCCATGGGAGTCGTCCAAGGCAAGAAGGCGAGAATGGTTGTACTTAGCTAAATGGTCGTCCAAAAGCATATGGGTCATCCATGAAGCAAGCACATGGACGACCCCCCAACACTTATGAAATTCCATGGAAATTATCTGCAAGAGCCAGTAAAATTGAACCACATGTTATTATTTGAAGGCATGAGTAAAATCCTAGTTCATTGCTATAACTTCCTATTCAGTACTTAACTTCAAACGACGGTTATAGCAAAATATTCTAACTCCTATAGCGGTTGAGGGAGTTAACCTTGAACCCTCTGACCTCCTCAAATATAAGAGAAGTTACAAGACAAGTAACCATTTCAAGAGCACACTATATAAACACTCATTCATGACAAATGAAGATAAGTTTGACACGGCTCCTGAAAAGTGGGAACTCTAGAATTTAAGAAAGAAACTAATTTAAGCATCGAAGGGTTTTTGGCCGATCCGCCCCGGTCACCTTTGATTGTGTGTTTTCTTTCTCAGGACTTCCAAGCAATTACTAGATTATTGAAACCTGGAGCATTCAGCTTACTAATTTTCCATGCATCATCACTAATAATAATTAAATAAAAGACTTAATAATACGTAAACATAAAATAAGACTCATAGGCCTTTGGTACGTCAAGGATAGCCCTTTCCAGATTTCTAGAAATTACCAAATTTCCCTTATTCTAATAGAACTTAATTAAAACTAATCTAGCAGTTTTAAAAGACTCAATACTAATGATTAAAATGACCTATCAAAGGTGCTAAGAATGTCTAACATCAAAACTAGACCACAATTCTTGAATCTTTGTATGTTTAATCTTCTTTTTCCTTGAGATCTTCCTTGTCCTTATCATTTCCTATGATCAATGTAAATTCAGTTTTACATTAATAAATGATGAATTTTTCAATTATAGTTTTCTTATTTTTTTCAATAATTAAATAAGTGGTGACTTCGTTGTAAAACCCTCCATTCACGTGGGTTTAACCCAATACCAAAACGGGTCAGGAGCGTGGTCTCTCACAATTAACCAATAAAGCACAAACATTAGTGTTGTTGTTGGTATCTTTTTTAATGACAATAAAATTCAATATATTCATGTGTTTGAATTTAATTAGGAAACCAATATTAAACCTCATAAGTTTCAAATCCTATGCTATCTATTAAAAGAGAAGAAAAAAAACAACCTTATTATGGTTTCATAGAAGAACTCTCTCTCTCTCTCTCTCTCTCTCTCTCCATAATACAATAGAGTTAAGCGAATTATGTTGCATAATTGTTGACATAAGTTTCTCTTCTCATTGTGCTTTGTATTTTGCATGCATGTAGTTGATTCTTTATTTTCTCTGCAGAGATATAGAGATAAAGTGGACAAATTTCATTGCAAAAGATGGAATATTTGACATGACCAATGTACCACATGAGTTCAACGCACATATGTTCTTGCATATTAGTGTTTAATATAAATAGGTTCATGTTTACTTGCTAGTTTCTTGTATGGGTGGGAGAGGAGTTCATGTCAGCAAATGAAACAATTCTCTTATTTCCTAGAGATTTGGGTGAGACTCATTGCCACACAAGATGGGCCTGAATGCCCATTATTTTGTGCTTCATAGATTTGGCCCAAAAGCACAATGAAATGGGCCAATATCAGGCAAGGATTACTATTATTATCTATATATATATATTAAAAACCGAAGCCTCTGAAACTCCCACAATTTTCCACATCATCATTTTAATTTATAATTTTTTTTAATTTTTAAAACTAAATAGTGAGAGAGTCCTAATAGGAGTCTCTCTCTCTCTTTTTTCCTCATCATTTTAATTTATAAAAAATTTTAATTTGTTAAACTAAATAGTGAGAGAGTCCTAATAGGAGTCTCTCTCTCTTTTTTCCTTAATCCTAAATTTTTTTTTTTTTTTACATGAGTCCTTTTTTTTTAACCTAAAGTGAGTCCTTTAAAAAAAAAAAAAAAATCCAACGTGAGGTCTAATTAAAAAAAAATATTTTTTTTAATCCTAATTCTAACGTAAGTCTTTCAAAAAGTTAAAATTTTAGGTTTTACATTATATATATATTAAAAACCGAAGCCTCTGAAGCTCCCACAATTTTCCACATCATCATTTTAATTTATAATTTTTTTTAAATTTTAAAACTAAATAGTGAGAGAGTCCTAATAGGAGTCTCTCTCTCTCTTTTTTCCTCATCATTTTAATTTATAAAAAATTTTAATTTGTTAAACTAAATAGTGAGAGAGTCCTAATAGGAGTCTCTCTCTCTTTTTTCCTTAATCCTAAAGTTTTTTTTTTTTTTTTACATGAGTCCTTTTTTTTTAACCTAAAGTGAGTCCTTTAAAAAAAAAAAATCCAACGTGAGGTCTAATTAAAAAAAAATATATTTTTTAATCCTAATTCTAACGTAAGTCTTTCAAAAAGTTAAATTTTTAGGTTTTACATTATATATAGATAATAACAATGATGTGACAAGCTCTAAGAATATGAGAATGCTATTTGTAGATCTACTGTCAAGATAATATAGATTAGATTGGTAGTAGATAGTAGATTTAATTGTAGTTGAGTATTATGTGAAGTTATCACCATAGAATAGCCCACATTGGAATGTGTTATGTGAAACCAATAATAAGAAAGAAAAAGAATTTTTCTAAATCATTATATTGAACAAATTAATTATTTTCATTCATTTTTAAATTATACATTTTTAAAATTTAAGTCATATACCTTTTAGTAAAATAAGTACTTTTAATTTTTATTTAACTATCCCGTGCATCGCACGGGTTAGCGATTAGTTATTATTATTATTATTTTAATGGAAGCTACAGCACACCAAATGGGCTTATAAGTCCATAAAATATCACTTCATAAATTGGGCCCAAAGCCTAAACCTTTTCACTAGATGGATCAAGTGACTACACTCTGTCAAAGGCTCGTAGCCCAACAACAAGTTTTTTTTGTTTTGTTTTGTTTTTTTTTTTTTTTTTTTGAGGCAAAGGAAAATGGATTTGATTAAATAGAAGACCAAGACCATAACAAAATTCACAACTTGTTCAAGTGATAAGTTGTGAGTGGTAAAGTTGTTGACCTATCATTTTTATTTCATCCTTCACAACTTGTCACGTCGATAAATTATGGTAAAAGTTATGAAATTTGTTATGGTTCTAACATTTTGTTAAAAAAATGGATGAAAGTCGAAAGTTTTTGCATCAAGTTTCAAAATAACTGACCCTAAAAGAAAAAACAAAAAATTTCAAAATAACTGATTCTGTTATTTTGCACACGTCATTCAACTATTGTTGGGGTGATGGTGATACTGTTACTATAAATACTTTTCTCCCGGGCCAATTCAATTTATATCTCTATGAAACTGAAATCAAAGAATTGTGAAGAAGAGTGAGAGCTTCCCTGAAGGCTTTTCTCTCAATCTGCTACTGTATTCACGTAGAAGAGTGAGTGTATGTACTCTCTACTCTTTCTATTCGCTTCAGTTTTTTACTTTACGTGAAGTTATATTTATGTTCTGTATTGTGTTTGTGGGTGCTTTGTTTGGTTGGCAACACTATGAAAATTACTTGAAAATAATGTAATAGTTTGAACTTTGAAGAATTTAAACAACTTCAAGTTTTTGGGTGTCATTAATAACAATGTATGAGCAATTTCAATTACTGGGAATTTTTCTTCTGTTGAGTACTTAGAATTTTGATATTCACAAATCTGTTAACCCCTTAGTTTTCATTCTTGCATTTTAAAGAACTAGCATTAGGGTTTTACTAGGGTTCTAGAATTTGGGAATTTGAAGGACTAGAGAGTATGTAATGCTTTTTTAATTTCTGGGTCTTCATCTGTTTGTCTAATTAATATATATGTGTGTGTGTGTGTGTGTGTATAAGGTAGTTCTTGCTCTTGAATGATTCATTCTTTAAATTATTTCAAGAATGAAATGAATTTGGAATTTAGGTCTTGTGGTGCAAAGTAGTAATTCTTTTATATGTGTAGTGCTTTTCAAGATTTCTCATTGGACTTATTTTTCTGGTGCAGCGAAATCGTGATTTCAATTCGTTTTCTTGTTTGGCAAGATCATTGATTTAAAGCGATGAAGGTGTATTTCCCTCCTTTTTCTTCATTAATGCTGCCCTGTGTTAAGTTTTGCCCAAACGAGGATGAGCTGATCTACTACTATCTTCACCCGAAGGTTATCGGTGAGCCATTGTCTTTAGGAGGTGTTGAAGGTGTACACGTACCGGAATTTGATGTGTTTAGGGTGAAAGAACCTGACAAAATTTGGGATATGATTTGGGGTGAGGATTCAGCACCGGACCGTGTATATTTCTTCACTACTGCATCAGCTGCACAGTCATTGTTGGAAACTTGTTGGAGATATGAAGCCTCTGAGGTGATCTATGATGAAAATACTGGCTACCCTATTGCCATCAAGCGGCAGTTCTATTACGAGAACCATGATTCGCCTCAAGATGGTTATTGGATCATGAACAAGTACGACCTTGACGTTGAGGGTTCTATGCTTTTGTTACCTTCCGGTCCTTCCTCCTCCTATGTAGCCTGTGAACTATGTAAGAATAATCTAGATGAGATTGAGCAAAATGAGACTACTGCCTTTTTTGATGAGTACCAATACAAGACTACCCCTTATTTTGATGAGTACCAAAATGAGATTACTATTTCATTTGATGAGGACCAAAACGAGACTACTACCTATTTTAACGAGTACCAAAATGAGGCTACTGTTTCATTTGATGTGGACCAAAACGAGACTAATTCTAAGAAGAAGAAGTTGCCAGTACAGCTGCAACAATGTCACCCAAGAAAGAAGCAGAATTGTAATTGAACCCAAGCACAAGTGCAGAGTGACATTGAATTTGAACCAACCCTAGATCAAGATCAATTTGGTATGAGGAATTTTAGAACTGATATGTTTGATGATTTTTTTCGTAGAATTTTAGGACTCTAATCATGACCCCTTGCTGCTCTTACCAACTATACCAACTTTTTGGAAAACTTCTGTGCTCATTGACTAGTATTACTACTTTTACTGTATGTTCTAACAATTTCAAAATTTCAGTACTGGGTTCTTTATTTTATTTTGTTGAGTTTACATAGTTATTTGCATTATTGTTATTTCCCATCTTCTATGACATTCTTCTATTTGCATTTACCAAAAATTTGGTGAGTATATAGGTTCAATAAGAAAATCATTGTCTATCTACCCCGAGTTTTATACATTTGTAGGATTACAAGGAAACTCCTTTAACTTGAAATGATAGGGCATGGACCCCTTCAAGCTACATACACTGCTATGTTCAATACAGCTGTTATTTTATTCACTTTGATTTTTGTTTTGTGGATGGTTGAATTGGGTTCAAGGTTGGGGCTCTTGAACAAGTGCTGCTTGGTATTGTGGGGGGGGGGGGGGGGGGGGGGGGGGGGGGGGGGGGGTGGGGGTGTTTTGGAATGAGATATTGCCATATTTGTATCATGAAATAAACTGCTTGCTTAAGAAAGAAAATGAGGATGTAGAATGCCCTGTCTCTTTGGAGAGGCAGATATGCAATGGTAAATGGTTTCGGTGCATATAATATTTGTAGATATAGATTTTTGTTCCATTTGAACTCCCTGTATGCAGACAAGAGGAAGATAATTCTGGAAAATCATTTTCAAATGTTCTTTCATTTCTAGTGTTTGTGAAACATCTGGTCTATGTGGGACACCATACATTTGTACCACAAATTAATGTCCTTCTTGAATGTCAGTTGGACTGTCTTCCTTTCTAATTTATCATTACTCATCTATGTGGAGAGATGGTCACCTAGAATCAATGTTTTTCTTTAGAAAGTCATTGTTTCCCTTGTTTTACTTATTGTATAAAAAAAACAGGACATCAAAATAAAGCCAGTTTGAATGCCCCTCATTTAACAACTTATGGCAGAGATTTTGAATTTCACAAATAGATTACAAAGTGTGACAATGATTACTTGCCAGTTGCCAGTGATGGACACCTCAATGATTACTGGTCTTTCTGAATGCAATTGAAAAGAACAAAGTTTGCTAGCAGTGGATGTACACTAATGTATTTCTTTTAACCTAAGCTAGTTTTTTTTTTTTTCAAAAGGATGCATCATGATCATGGTGGTGCCCGTTAACAATTTTTTTCACTCTTTTCTGACAACTTTTTTGTCTTGTTTTGCATCTTTATGTCTTTTTTTTTTTTTTTTTTTTTTTAGCTTTATAAGTATTTTTATGTCTTTTTCTTTCATTTATCTCATTTTTTTTATTACATAGGACCTACACATAAGGAAACCTTAACAAGCACCGCATGGTGCTTATTAACATTTCACTTTATTAAATACCCATAAAGTAAGATTTGTTTAAATGTTATGTGAAATTGAAGATTAGGTTTACAGACATTAAGGATTTTTAGAATGTTGCAAAAGTTGGTTTGATAAAATTTCTCTTTAATGACACTGGGATTTTGTATTGTGACTTCTTTTATGACTCTACCAATTTTGTATATTGGTAGTGAAATCGCTAAGTGAGATGTCTATACTTCATAAAGCATAAGAAAAGTTAGATGAAACTACTCATTCCCTACTGGCAGGTTGTAGGCAGAAATATTTTGGATATACTTATTTTCTTCAGGCAGCTTATTTTTGAAGTTACTGAAAGTTTTCGTTGGTAATTCTGATTGTATTTACCTGTTGTGTTTGTGTATATATGATTTTGAATTATGTATTTCTTCCCTTGCGTAAGAGGTGCTGGTTATTTTTTCTGGTAAATTCTAAACTTAGAAACTTCCCTTATATGAGCATTGTACTTGAGTTTTACCCTAATTTTTTTTTTTGGAATATTGTCTTATACATTGGTTGCCAGTATCTTTTACATCCCCTAGGGCATCCATGCTGCCACATTATCCTTGTCTTGTTTTTCTTTTCTTTTTTGTTTTTCCCTGTTATTCATGAATGGTTTACTAAAGAGTTTTATTTATTTATCTGAATTTAGGTTATCCATTCTATGATGATTACTCTTAACCATTAAATCGAGAAACTAATTGGTTTTTTTTTGTAAAAAACTTTACTAGTTAAAAGAGTTTTTTTTTACCATTAGGCCAAAACATTATTTGGTTTTTGGTGATTGGCAGGATTGGAATTGAGATCTCTTATTTAATGATAAGAAACTTAACATATTTAACTTGAACTAACTGGAAAGTACCTGCTTCAAGGACTCTTTGTTTTTGCATGTTTATTTGAATAATAATCCTTCCGTGACAGTAATGAAAGGATAAATAAATTAGTACCCTCCCCTGCCAGTATTGCCCAAATTCTACAGCAGAGAAGAATAATGTAACTGTATGCTTTCAAACATTATAACTTTTACGGTGCCCATAGAATAAGCAATTTCTATGCACTTTACCTACTTTAGAACTCAATCAATGGTTATTACTGAAGGTGACAGCAGAAAGGAGACTGATAGTAGTTAAATTCAAGATCATGATCAATATTATTGATCTTTTTGCACGATTTTTGGAAACTTACAGACTTTATTCCTAATTTGATTAGAGCTCAAGATGCTCAATCTTAATGGGGAATAAGGTGTTGTTACACTAATGAGTAGGATAATTGCACTTCTCTTGCTAGATTCCTTCCCCCTCCCCACCCCCCCCCCCCCCCCCCCGGATTTTCGTTTTATTCCTAAAAATATATAAGTATATAACATTTTATAAAACTTTTTAGAAATATTACAACCACTCCACTTGTTTTGCCATAAATGTTTTTAGAAAATTGGTCATTTTTCGAAAATTATATTCTAAAAAACCGTCTCATTTTCCTGTATTTGGTATTAACCTTGAAATTAGCTAAAAAAGATTTTTGGTGTTTGGTGTGCGAAAAACAAAAAATCACTAATTTCTTGTATAATTCAAAACATGTATATTGTGTAAATTAACTACATAGTCAATATAAAATAGTACATAACCAAGAGTCTCGTAATTCAATTAGTTGACACCCCATGATGTTTCTAATAGAGATATTCATAATTCAATCCCTTCTAATTGTATCTCTCAAATTATCAAATATATATATATATATATATATAGTATAGCAAATAAACATTACAAAAAAACTATAAAAAAGTTAGTATAATTTTTTTTATAATTATGTGTGGTAGCCAAAGGTAACCTAAGTGGGCCCAAAAAAAAAAAAAAAATTTGTCCTCCATTTAACGTAGCACCATTAGGTTGAAGTAGTTTTTTTTTTTTAACGCAATAGCACTATAGGATGCCACTTCCCTAATAGTTCCATCTAGACTAGCTTAATAGCCTTGCTGACTCGCTGAGTGAGTTGTTGAATCTGTTACTACACAAGGCATTGAGGAGCTTTGCAACCGTGGAACACAATGAATCATTGTGTTCCACGGTTGCTGAGTGAGTTGTTGAATCATTGTCAATGATAATTGGATTGGAAATCTCATTAGATACTATCTAAAGAGACCTCACACACACATATTGTTTTCCAAAAAAATTTAGCGAAAAACAACCTCTAAAATTAAGCCTTATTTTTAATAAAGTTTTTCATTGATCAAATATAATTTCCCTTTGACCTATTATTTTTATGATACCAAATAACAAGAAATACAGAAACCTATTTTTACATAAGATTTTTCATCGACACAAATAGAGCAGTATAAATACCTCACCTCTCCCCTATCCTAGGGCTCAAACTGATAGTGGTAATAAGAGGACATCTTGGCTTCTAGTTTATAAATGGCTAGCTAGATTGACTGTAAGGTAAAACTGATGCCCTTCATTCATTTATGCTTTTGTTAAAAGTTTGTGCAGTAGATTGTGAAAGTGGAAACACGTTCGAGTCTCAAGGTTTGTCTTACATTTAGTGTTTGTTTGAGAATAACTTATTTATCCGAAACTGAAAACTTTTTGCTAAAAGTACTATAGATAAATCTAAAAGGTAGCTGATACAGTATAGTGGGACTCATGAATAGTATCAAAAGTGCAATGAACCTCATAAATAATAGCAAAAATAAGCTAAATAGTAAAAAAAAAAAAAAAATTTAAGCCAAGCTAAACGCAAATACCATTAAATGGAGTACCTATGAAAATCTATAGACATAAGATGGAAGACTCTAGATATGCACATGCAATTGGCAAGTGTCCAACGTGAAATCACCATTCAATCTTAATTTTTTTTTATTAACAAAAAAAATTAAGATTGAATGGTGATTTTTTTCAACAAAAATCGATTGGAATCTTGGTTTGATGATGAAAAGCTATTATCAGAAGTAAATGCCATAAGCTGAAACTCTCTAAAAAAAAATTATCATATTGTCCTTAAAGTTCAATGTCTCTCTCTCTCTCTCTCTCTCTCTCTCCCCCCCACCTTCCTTAGCCACCAACATTTTATTTTCTTAATTATGACTCCATGATCATTGGTTTGCCTCTTTTGCATTCTAAAGAAAGGGTCACTCACTGACGTCAAAGGGCCAAGAGTAGGGCTAGCTACCACTATGCACTCTTAGCGCAATGATTACTCCAGAAGTGTTGGTGGGGTATAGGGGGGCAAGGGTTGGGGTTCAACTCTCTAAGAAGGAACTTCATACACATATACACTTAAATTAGGTTAGAGTAGAGTTTCTATCTTTTATCAAAAAAATAGTAAGGCTAGCTCAATCATTTTGGGATCTAAGGCACAAATTTTAAGTGAGCATTTTTTAAAATTTAAATATTAATTTAATGATATTAATTTGTTTTTTTAATCTATTTTTTTATATGCAAAATTATTACAATAAGTTTAAAAACACTAAAAAAGAAAATCAAGACTACTAATGGTAAGTCGTTATTGGTAGGTAATATGCGTAGGTTATTATAAAAAAATAATTAATAAGTAAAAAAAAAAGTGATATTAGTAGTGGATGAGATGTGAACCAATAAAAACTTATTAACTGAAAAGCATTGTGAAAATTATTGTGTATATAACATTATTCAAATTATAATCAAGTTTTTGATGAGCATTCACATTGGTGGAGTCATAAATTTAGCAGTTTGGGCTCCACAAAAGTTACTTTATCTATTTTACCTTCTCACTTACAAAACACTCAGCATCTGTAATTCAACACAATAAAATATATATCTATTACAATAAAATAATATCTCCACTATAATAAACAACAACCACTACAATAAATAATCTAACCTACATAGTGTGAACACGTGAATAAAAGTAGATGGTGGTGTGAACACTGGTAGTAGAGAAAGAGACAAGTGATTTTTTTGTTTTTTTAACGTATGAGTTACAGTGCTCAGCCAAAGTAGTTGGTAGTTGTGCACTGTAGTTGTGGAGTCAAATTATTTAGCTTTGTCTCTACCAATGTAGCCTTATTTTTGTATTTGGTGGTGCTAAAAATAGCAATATAGCTTTTTAGCACCACCAATAGTAATGCTTTGATAACTCATGATAAGACTAAATAAATAATATTTTTTAGCTTTTATACAATAAGAGGTAGAAAACCTATAGAGTATAATAAATTTTTTTTTTAAGTGCTAATAAACTAAGGATTAGTATTGACTGTATGATTTAAACGGTGAAGTACCAAATATTCACATATAAAACCTAAGACGGAGGATCCAAATAAAAATAAAATTTTAAACTCTTTCATTCACACCCAACCAGCAAGAACAATAATAAAAGGGTGAAGCTTTGCAATGGTACAAACAAGAAGAAGAACAACAACAAAAAGAAAGAAGAGTAAATAAAAACCAACCTAAAGATACACAAATTGATGAGCAACTACAAACAAGTTAGGAAAAAAAAAATCAAGATGCAGAGTAGCAACGTAAGTCGGCTGTGGGGAGGTTTGATTCCTTCAAAAATCAAGATGGAGAGAAAGTATGTGTTTATTTGTTTTTGCCTTTTATTTTTAGATATAGTCATTGTCTCTCTCTTGGAAAGTTGGGAACAAAGTATTGAATTCAAAAACGTTCATGAATTGCCTTATGTAATACAAAAATATTATATTATCATTCATAAACATTATGATGCAACAAAAGATTGCATGCATGTATACTTGTTATATATTTATGTGGGCGTTATCTTCTTATTACTATGCTTAATTTGGTATAATTAAACCATGATTTGCATTAGTCCCTATTATTTATCTTTACATAATTTCTTGAATAAGATGACATTCATTGTGTGTAATTTTCTACTTTCAGGAAATCATGTGAGAAAGATGAGTTTACAGGAATTTGTGAGAGAATAGAGGCCAAACTAGAATTAAAGTGGAGCTAAAGGACCATACTTAAATGTCTAAGAGCATTTGCAATAGAGGAGCTAAAAGCTATAAAGCTATTTTAGCTCCACACAAACTCAAAAAATGGTCACACAGCAGTGAAGGCAAAGCTAAAAATTTTTAGCTCCAGCCTTCCGTATGGAGCTATATTTAGCTCCATACCGTACTGAAGGTAAAACCCAAAAATTAATATTTTATCTAACTTTTATTAAAATAACATTTTTTTATTCTTTTTCTTTTTGCACTGCTCGATATCCCACTGCTCGATATCCTCTCATTCTCACCCTCTCTGTTTTTCAGATCACAAAAATCACTCTCTCAAACTCTCTGTCTCACAGCTGCCGAAGCTCAACGTTGCCGGCCTAGTCCAAGCTCAACGCCGCCAGCCTAGTCGAAGCTCAACGCCGCCAGCCCGAGTCGAAGCTCAACGCCGCCGCCGGAGTTGAAGCTCGATCCGATCCACGCCCCCGTTGAAGCCGATCCGATCCTCGCCTCCAACCCACGCCACACCAAGTCGCCTCCAGCCCACGCCAACCTGACTCGCCTCCGACTCGCCTCTTTGATGCTTTGACGCCTCGACTTCGCCTCTCCTCTCTTAAATCTGACCCACCAGCTTCTCCTTTCTTAAATTTGACCCACCAAGTCCGAAGTTGCTGATCAGGTGAGTTGTCTCTGTCTTCTTCATCTACTTGCTTCAGATTTTTGATTTGGGTAATTGGAATGGTAAATTTGTCATATCAGTTGGGAAATTTCTGTTTGCAGGGAATTTATAATATTTGTTGAATCTAATGATAAATTGTTGTGGATTGGAATGTATTGGGAATTTTTTGTTTGCAGGAATTTATGTTTTTGTTTTTAAATGTTATTTTGGGAATTTTGTGTGTGCAGGGAAGGGAAGGTTCAATTTTTTTTTTTGTTACTGTTTTTGCTTCTTGCTGATTTTTTGTATGTTGATTTTATTTTGTTAAATTTGTTGTTTTCTTTATTAGTGGCGGCAGCGGTGGTGGTGGTGGCGGCGGTGGTGGCGGCAAGTGGCGTTGACGACGGCGGCAGCGGTGGCGGCGGCCAGCGGTGGCTGAGGTAACAGTGGCGGTTGCAGGTGGTTGTGATTGTTGTTTATTGTAATGGAGATATTATTTTATTGTAGTGGATATATTATTTTATTGTGATGTTTATATTATTTTATTGTGTTGAAAGCTAAAATAGATCCACTGCTGCAGTATGTGTGTAGGTAAAATAGATAAAGTAACTTTTGGTGGAGATAAAAAGCTAAATTTTTAGCTCCACTACTATGGATGCTCTAAGGAGGTGCAGCTGGAGTGCTTTGGATCGTCTACCATGATTGAAAGCTTCAAATAAGGAAAGAAATCAAAGAGACAGAATCTGAAAAGGAAAAATTTGATTTGAGTACTGATCAGTATTTTGGGTGTATCTCTCTCCTCAAAAATCCAATTGACACAAGGCTAGATGGGTTGGAACCGTGACTTAAATATCTACAACTTTCCAGTTTTGAGTTTTTCAAAATTCTTAATTTTTGAAGGCCGAAATTAATTCACAAATTACTCCTGTAAACCTGGACGGAAATTAAATAGAAAAAGTTTTATTTTCTTTAGACACTTGGACATTAGGCTTTGGAAGGGAGGCTGTGAGAACGAATTTTTGGCAGAGAAAACTTGTATTTTCCTTCTCTAATGGCAGCCTAAACACTTTGCTAGGCCTAGGGGTTATGTTTCTTCTATACGGTATGAATATTCAATGTGATTTTCTCTAAGATTTTAGACAATAACATATTTGATTGTTCAATTAGATTTCTTTTTGATGTATTAGTTCTTCCATGCTTTCAATAAGTTCAATCATGTTTTTCTTATTGTTTAGATGAATTCCAACAGTTTCAAATAGAAATCAGGTTTTAAAGTGAATGAGTTTTTCTGAAAACTTTTCTAACCGCATTATTAATCGAGGTTATCATGCGTTCTTGAATTGTCTCTGTTCAACCGAATCATAAGTTTTTAATTGTATAAGAACAATCAATCATGAAATATATATTTTCTTAGATCACAAAGAATCTCATATCGATATAGGGAAACACCCAGATGCCCTAGTATTTACATTATTGATTTAAATCAGTTTTTATTATTATTCTTGTTAACAATTACCAAGCAAAAGTATTTTTCTTCTTCACCCAAATTGTTATTTATTTATATTGGCTTTGAATTTACCCTACTCCTTGTGGTTCGACCTCAGTACTCCGAGAATTATATTGCTACGATCTCCTGCACTTGGGACTGAGCAAGCAATTTTGGAGTCATTGCCGGGGAGCTGTTGTGTGTTCAGAAGGCAATTTTTGGGAGCAAAGCACAACCGGTGGAAATTCATCTATTGGTAACTTCGTTCCATTTTTTTCCCCTTATTTTGTTTTTATTTTTCTATTTGTTTTTTAATATATTGTGGATTCATTGTTGCATGAGTATTTGGGTTAGAAACAAGAGAGGCAGATTAGAAATTTTTGAAACTTACTTTGGTAATTTTTTTTGACACACCTTCACCTTTACCTTCTTCATCAATTATGGGTGATGAAGCACATAATAATCATGAGGAGAATAGAAGAACTATGTATGAACTGTTGCATCCCACACAAAATTCTGTTCCTTCATGCATCATGTTTCCAGTCTAATGCACCACATGTAGAATTGAAATAAGGGTTATTAGCAATACTTCCTGACTTTAGGGGACAAGAAAATGAAAATCCTTATGTCCATGTTAGAGCTTTTGAAGAGGTAATTAGTAGTTTCTATGCACAAAATGTTATTGAGATTGCTAAGTTACGTTTCTTTCCTTTTTCACTTAAGAATAAGGCAAGAAGTTGGCTTTACACCTTAAAACCTAGGTCTATAGGTAGTTGGGGGGGAGATGGCCCAAAAGTGTTTTAAGAAACATTTTCCTCCCCACAAAGTCCAACAAATGAAAAGAAGGATAGCTAGTTTTGTCCAATGAGAAAATGAGACCTTATACCAAGCTTGGGAAAGGTACAAAGATCTTTTCAATTTCTGCCCAACTCATGGGTATGAAGATTAAAGGTTGGTTAGCTATTTTTATGAAGGATTTACAGCTAGGGACCAACAGTTTGTTCAACTCTCATGTGGAGGGGACTTTTTACAAAAAGAACCCGAAGATGCAATAAATTATCTTAATGAGATAGTTGAAAACTCTAATACATGGACTGGGCCTAGCTCAATAGACTCCACTGATAGGGCTAGAACTAACACTACCACTTCTAGTGGAAGTGCTTTCAAGTTGAGGGAAGATGATAAAATGAGTGCAAAAATCAGCATGTTAACTAAAGAAATTGAGGCACTCAAAATGAAAGGAAGGAAGAGTGTTAGTGCTACCTTTAGAGAGGGCCCAATGGAGGTGTGTAAAATTTTCCATGAGATAAACCATGCTACAAATGAATGTGTATCACTTTCATCATTCTTAAATGTGCCAGAAGAACAAGTACATACATTTAATTCATATTGGCCAAATAATTCTTCATATTCTAACAATTATAAACCAAATATGTGAAACTATCCGTATTTGAGTTATAAAAGTGACAGTGTGTTGAATCCTCCTGCTCCAAGGAATTTTAATTCACCACATGCATCATTATCATCTAGACCTTCCTTGGAGGATGCACTTAGTACTTTTATTCAAAGGCAAAGTGAGCAAAATCAAAAGTTTGAATCCATGCTCACTAGGCTAGATGAAGAGGTAAGAGAGACCAAGAGTCATATAACTAGGCTTACAAATTCATTGAGTGGGATAGAGAGAGGGAAGCTTCCTTCCCAAACTCAACCCAATCCCATCAATCAAAATCTAAAAATTGGCTCTAAGGATAAACATGAGGAAGTAAAAGTTGTGACCATTTTGAGGAGTGGTAAAGAGATTAATAAAAGTTCTCCTTTAGTAACTAAGAAATCTAAGGAGACCCTAGTTGAAAAAGAAAAGGATGAAACTGAGTCATTTGGGTTTGATGAAATTGAAAAATGCCCAATCCCTCCACCATTTCCACAAGCCTTAAAATTACCTAAGAAATTGGACATTGCATCTGAGATATTAGAGCATTTGCATCAAGTTAAGATAAATTTGCTATTATTGCATGTTATCAAGCAAGTGCCTGCATATGCTAAGATAATTAAGGACCTATGCACTATCAAGAGAAAGCATTATGTGAAGAAGACTGCATTCCTAACAGAACAGATAAGTGCAGTTATTTTACATAAGACCCCACCAAAGTATAAGGATCCAGGTTGTCCTACGATCTCTTGTATTATTGGAGATTACATCATGGAGCATGCATTGCTAGATCTTGGGGTAAGTGTTAATTTGATCCCTTTTAGTGTATTTCAAAAACTTGGACTTGGTGAGTTAAAACCTACTTCAGTAACTTTACAGTTGGCTGATCGCTCTGTAAGGGAGCCGAGAAGGATTGTTGAGGATGTGTTGGTGAAAATTGAACAATTTTATTATCCTGTTGATTTTATTGTTTTAGATTACCAACCTGTTTTACATCCTAATGTTCATACCCCTATTATTTTGGGTAGACCTTTTCTTGCCACAGCTAATGCTTTAATTAATTGCAGGAATGGAATGATGCAACTTACTTTTGGTTCTATGACTTTGGAGTTAAACATATTTCATGTGGCTAAAAAACCACATGAGGATGATGACTGTGCTTATGTGAACCTCATTGGGGCGGTGGTTCAAGAAGAGTTTAATAAGAATTGTTTTTCTGATCCTCTTGAAACTCTTCTTAATAATTCTGTTGGTTTTTATGATTTAGAATCTGATATTCATGTATCTAAAAATTTTTCTTTGTTGGATTCCTCACAGGTTTTGGAAGAACCACAGATGATGGCAATTAATAAAGGATGGAAGCCTTGCTTTGAGGAGCTACTAGAAAATGAAAAAAAACTCGTGCATTCAAGTGAAGAGACACCACAATTGGAGCTTAAGCTACTGCCCGGTGGTCTTAAATATGCATATTTAGGCCCAGGTAAATTAAAACCTAGGTGGGACTACCCTTTTATTATAAGGGAAGTGTTTAGCCATGGACTTGTAGTAGTTGAGGACCCTAGGGATGGTAGGATTTTGAAAGTAAATGGACAAAGGTTAAAACCATTCTTAGGGAGAGTTACACCAAAAGAGGATACTATGTCACTGGAGATCCCTGCCTGTTAGGATGCTACGCGAACTCTGAAAATGTCTTACGAAATTGTACCATATTTGTTTTAATTTTTTTTTCTTTGTTTCTTTTTTCTTTTTGCCTTTTGTTTTTGTCTTTGTTTTTTGTTTTGTTATTATTTTTTTTTTGTGAGCTAACATCTGCAAGTGCGAAAGAAATTAAAAAAAAAAAAAAATGCTTTAGGTAACTTCTTCCCTTTATACTTGAATTTATTTTGGCTTTGATACATTGAGGACAATGCAATATTTTAGTTGGGGGGAGAGGTCTAAACTTTTTGCTACACCTTGCATGATTTTTCTTTCTTTCTTTTCTAAATAAAAAAATAAAATAAAAACCCTGAATTTGAATGCAGAAGAGTTATAAGCTTTATTTTTATATCATGTGATGGAATGAATAATGCTGAGTTGGTTATACGATTTGCTATATTAAGACTCTTTCATGAAGAGCACAATTGGAAACTTTTGAGCACAATAGCCAGGTTAGTGGACGGTTGGATGTTGGATATGCATGGATCATGAACAAGCTAGATATAAGCTGAAACTCAACCCATATAGAGAGTTCTTGAGCCTTACTTTTCTTTGTGAGAGTATATCTTTGTTTGAACTCTTAAATTTCTCTCATATGCTTCAATTTTTGTAAAATATCTTTATATCTTTTGGTTGACTACTGGAAACATTATGGAGAGATATACCATGATCCTACTTATTTTTGTCCTTAGGCATGCTGGTTTATGTGGAATTTTAGGAGATGAGAGCCTAAACCCATCAATCTTTTGTCACTAGCTAAACAAATATTCAGCCTACCTTGACATTAACCATTGTTACCATCATTTTAGCCTTGCGAAATACTTCTACAATACCACAAAACATTTTTATTTATGGGTATTCTCTTGGGGGTTCAAGTTTTGAGCAATTGATGTGTTTAGATACCATCATTGTCTCTCTTTTCTTCCAAAAAAAAAAAATCAAAAAGAAGAAGAAAGAAAAAAAGAAAAGAGGAAAGAAAGATCCAAAAAAAAAAAAAAAAAAAAAAAAAAGGAAGAAGGGAGAGAAAAAGAAAAAGAAAGAGGAGACATACATAATCAATCAATAAATTATTGGTGTCTTACACATCTTTTAGGTATTTAAGAAGGGTTATATGGTTGAGTAAAGGTTATTTTGATTCAAGTTGGTTGTTATCGCTATGAGCTGGGTTTGGCTTGAATTTTCTGCATTTGATTCATATACCTCATATTTCAAAGAGAGCAGTTTGCCTTCATAAGATTATACTACCACTGAGCTTAAAATCCTACTTGATCCTAAAGGTGCATGGCTGGTATGTGTTTGGGATAAAAACTAGGAATGAGAATGGTATTAACCTCATGTTTCCAGGAATTCAACATCCTTTCCAAGAGATCTTTTTCCATTGTTTTAGCAATTGTTTTTGTATACACATGTGATATTCTTAAAATTTCTTCTTTCTGTTTTGTTCACATGTGATTTGAAGAGAGAAACCATTACTCCTATGTGTGTTCTTTCAGAGTGTTGATGACTTAAGAGAGGTTTTGGAGTAGAGGCTCTAATCTAGATTATTCTTGGTCTATGCATGTTTGGAAAAGCCGGTTTGATTGGATGGGCTATGCACACACACACACACACACACACACTCCAAAAGTGAAGTTAGTGAAAACTCTTTAATATGATGAATAGTATTCCAACTCAAAATTGAAAGTTCATCTGTATGATATAATGATAAAGCAAACTAACATTTGCTACAGGAATTTTCAGGAAACCTTTGACTTTTGTGGGTAAAGTCACTGCAAACCCTCACGAGAGTAAACTCGTCCACTAGGGTGACCAAGGGGTTTAAAGACTTGCTACACATGAGAAGTGCAATCGTGTAGCCTACGAAAGTGACTTGTATTTTAGTTTTAATTTTTCACTTTTAGTAGACATGGGTGCTTTGTGGATTGTTAGGGATTAGCAAGATTTAAGTTGGGGGGTTTAATAACGCCTTAAAATGTATACTTGCTACATATTTATGTGGGCGTTATCTCCTTATTACTATGCTTAATTTGTATAATTAAACCATGATTTGCATTAGTCCCTATTATTTATCTTTACATAATTTCTTGAATAAGATGCCATTCATTGTGTATAATTTTCTACTTTTAGGAAATCATGTGAAAAAGATGAGTTTACAAGAATTTGTGAGAGAATGGAGGCCAAACTAGAATTAAAGTGGAGCTAAAGGACCATGCTTAAATGTCTAAGGAGGTGCAGCTGGAGTGCTTGGATCGTCTACCTTGATTGGAAACTTCAAATAAGGAAAGAAATCAAAGAGGCAGAATCTGAAAAGGAAAAATTTGATTTGAGCACTGATCAGTATTTTAGGTGTATCTCTCTCCTCAAAAATCCAATTGACACAAGGCAAGATGGTTGGAACCATGACTTAAATATCTACAACTTTCCAGTTTTGAGTTTTTCGAAATTCTCAATTTTTGAAGGCCGAAATTAACTCACAAGTTACTGCTGTAAACCTGGACAGAAATTAAATAGAAAAAGTTTTATTTTCTTTAGACACTTGAACATTAGGGTTTGGAAAGGAGGCTGTGAGAACAAATTTTTGGCAGAGAAAAACTTGAATTTTCCTTTCTCTAATGGCAGCCTAAACACTTTGCTAGGGCTAGGGGTTATGTTTCTTCTATACAGTATGAATATTCAATGTGATTCTCTCTGAGATTTTAGACAATAACATATTTGATTGTTCAATTAGATTTCTTTTTGATGTATTAGTTCTTCCATGCTTTCAATAAGTTCAATCATGTATTTCTTATTGTTTAGATGAATTTCTAATAGTTTCAAATAGAAATCAGGTTTTAAAGTAAATGAGTTTTTCTGAAAACTTTTCTAACCGCATTATTAATCGAGGTTATCATGCATTCTTGAATTGTCTCAGGTCAACCGAATCATAAGTTTTTAATTGTATAAGAACAATCAATTATGAAATATATATTTTCTTAGATCACAAAGAATTTCATATCGATATAGGGAAACACCTCTATGCCCTAGTATTTACATTATTGATTTAAATCAGTTTTTATTATTATTCTTGTTAACAACCACCAAGCAAAAGTATTTTTCTTCTTCACCCAAATTGTTATTTAATTATATTGTCTTTGAATTTACCCTGCTCCTTGTGGTTCGACCTCGGTACTCCAAGAATTATATTGCTACGATCTCCTGCACTTGGGAGTGAGCAAGCACTAACTTACGTATTTACTTGTGGGGAGAGAAAAATCAACTTCAAACATACATACCAAACGAGCAATGCATCAATTAATAGTGAGACAACAACAACCATAAATAAATTATGCGCTTTAGAAATTATTAAATCATTTTGTTTCACGATGCATATAATCTTCTCTAATCAAGACAATTAATCTATTCTGAGTTTTAGTGTCTATTTACATTTTTAAAAAGGGTAAAATATAAAAAGCACCCATGAATTGAGGTTTGGGCTTGTATCAAATACTATAAAGACTTCTAAAAAATTATCTAATTTGCTCCCAAAGTAAAAATGAACATTGTTTGAAAATTTTATGCTCTCTAATACATCTTATGCTTCTTTCCAATTGCTTATCTTGATTGGATAGGTCTCATAGTGCAGTGGCATTTCTAGAATTTTTTTTAGAGGGGTTAGTAGTGGTAGAGCCAGGAATTTGTCATGAGAGGCGAGTAAAAAAATAAAATAATTAATTTTTTAATATGTACAACTTCCATATTATATAAATTATATAATAATCTAAAATAGTTTTTTTTTAGAAACCTAAAATAGTATTTTAAATATAATTTAGTATAAATATCGGTAAGACAACAAGCATTGAATGCATAAAAATAACTAATCATAAACGTGGCTAGTCTCTTAGAATCAGAGCAAGCACCAAAAGAATTCTTGGATTTGGAAATCTATAGAGTATTTATCAAACTATTTGATCAAATAGGGAGAAAAACTAAGAAAACATAGAACAGAAAACAAAAGATAGAGAGAATGATGAAAGAATCATAGATATAGATGCAAATCTGTTAGTTGTAACAATTGTGTACTTTTTTGTTGATGAAGAAGAAAAGTGCAGGGAAAAACAACTTTATTCTGTTGTCAATTAAAAAGTAAGCCAAAGTCCAAAAAAATTTTTTTTTTTTAACAAATGAGTAAAAATTTGAAACATTTCTTTTTTCTTTCTTATAAAATAAATGTTTTAAGAGTCGTGCTATTGACACAACACTTTCACAACAAAACCTAAGTGGCAAGTTGTTAAAAGTAGGAAAAATCAAAAAAGTGATGCTAGTTGTGGGTTTTGATAAAAACTAGTTACAACTTGCTACTTAACTTTTATTGTTAAATTATTGTGAAAATATTGTGAAAGTAGCATTAAGATGATTATATTCAAACTTATATCAACTAGGTTTAAACAAAATTTAGGGTTGGTGGTTCAAAATTTTATTTTAAGGGCTTAAACAAAATTATTAAAAATCACACACACCCACACCCACACACATATATATAACGCCGCCCCTGTCATAGTGACTATATTATGGCAATTATATGCATGAAGAACTATCTAGATAGCTAATGGTAGATAAATAGCAATTTCAAGATAAAGAAGGAAGTAAGAGGAGCATGAGAATTTTTAAAATAGTAAATTGAATATTTGTGAAAATGTTACCTAAGGGTGGCAATTTATGTTACTGGGTGGTGTTTGTGTCGTGTTAAGATATAGGTATTCAAATACATGACTTAAACCTAAATTGACTTATTTAATAATTGTATCGAATCCTCTCACCCTAACACAACCCATTAATTAAGTTGGTTGAAATGGTATGACCTATTCACCCCTTTTAAGTTTTAATACACAGTCAAAGAAAAATAAAGTAAAAAAGAGTGTTTTTTTTTTTTTTGGTTTTGAGTAAAAGGGTAAGGGACTTTAAAATTTTAACGATAAATTTATCAATATAACCATTAAAATCATTTTAAATTACTTAATTATATTTATAATTTAATTTAATTTTTAAAAAATGACACTTATATATATATATATATATATCTATGCTATTATTTAAGGAGCTTCCCTTGTTTGGACCAGATTTTTTTTTTTTTCAAAATACCCCTACAACCTAGGTTAAGTAGGGGCAAAACTTGAGGATAACATTGTAAAAACATATTTCTAACTCTCACCTAAAACACTTTTTTAAAGCAACTATACGTTTGTTGTTTAAAAAAAAAAATAGAAAAACAAGTTAAACTAAAAAAAAAAAAAAGTTAAACCACCCCACATTGCTGTTTTTTTTTTCCTTAAAAAAAATCATCCTCACGTTTATCTTTCTATCAAAAAATTTTATTTTAAAAAAAATCCTCAAGTTAATCCCAAAAAAAAAAAAACTAAATATATATATATATATATATATATATTTGATTACAATTTAAACTGTTTTTAACTTCTTTTTTAAAAAAATAGAAAAATAAGTTAAACAACCCACATTGTTTTTTTTTTTCTATATAAAAAAAAAACTAAAATACATACATACATACATGCTTGATTACAATTTGCTTCAATAGTTTACATCTTTTTTCTTTTTTTTTTATCAAACAGTTTACATCATTTTATCTTTACACTAGCCTCTAAGCACGCACGTTACGCGTGCTCAGAGGTTCTTCTATTTTTTTAGATAAAAATTAATAATTTGCATCTATTATAATTTAAAAATATATATTTTTATTTTTCAAACAAATAAAAGAATATAAAAGAATAAATTTTTGAGATAAGTAGTAGTTTCTCTTTTGAACGTGAAGGGAAAAAATCATAAATTTTAGGAGTTCTTTTTTTAAATTCAAAATAAAATTTGTTATTTGACATTTATAACCATTTTTTAAATGAAGTTACCCTTCATTAATAAGGGTATTTTTGAACTATATAAAAGTCCAGTTAAAAGAGGGGAATCCTCTTCTATACTACTATTTAAAGGGTTTCTTCTGTTTGGACCGGATTTTTTTTTTTTTTAAATACCCCTACAGCCTACGTTTGAGTATGGGCAAAACTTGAGGATAACATTGTAAAAATATATCTCTAACTCTCACCTAAAACACTTCTTCCAAGCAACTATACGTTTGCTATTTTTTTTTTTAAATAGAAAAACAAGTTAAACCAAAAAAAAAAGTTAAACAACCCCACATTGCTGTTGTTTTTTTTTTTTCCTTAAAAAATAAAAATCATCCCCACGTTTATCTTTCTATCAAAAAAATTTATTTTAAAAAAATATCCTCAAGTTTATCCCCCCCCCCCCCCTAAAAAAAAGCCTAAATAGATATATACACATTTGATTACAATTTAAACTACTTTTAACTTCTTTTTTTAAAAAATAGAAAAATAAGTTAAACAACCCATGTTGCTGTTTTTTTTCTATAAAAAAAAAAAAAAAAACTAAAATAGCTACATACATGTTTGATTACAATTTGCTTCAATAGTTTACATCTTTTTTCTTTTTTTTTTTTATCAAACAGTTTACATCATTTTATCTTTACACTAGCCTCTAAGCACGCACATTGCACGTGCTTAGATGCTCTTTTGTTTTTTTAGATAAAAATTAATAATTTACATCTATTATAATTTAGAAACATATATTTTTATTTTTCAAACAAATAAAAGAATAAATTTTCGAGATAAGCAATAATTTCTTTTTTGAATGTGAAGGGAAAAAAATCCTAAATTTTAAGTGTTCTTTTTTTAAATTCAAAATGAAATTTGTTATTTGATATTTATGACCCTTTTTCTAAATGAAGTTACCCTTCATTAATAAGGGTATTTTTGAACCACATAAAAATCCAGTTAAAATAGGAAAATCCTCTTATATATAATATAGATATAGATAGATATAGATAAAACTACTCTAAACTTTTAACTACACGGTTACCTCTCTCATTTGAATTCAAATATCAAATGCCACTCATCCTTATCTCATTCCATCCCATGCATGCAGTTAAAAAGATAATCACCAAGACATTACGCATTCTCTCCCTTCGTGTTTTATAAAAATAAATAAATCTATTGGATTGCGAAAACTGAGGTTTTGCTCTCAACGTCTATAGTTTTTCTTCTTTTGAGTTTCATTCATTGTTGTCCAATTTTTTAATGCCCCGGTTTACAACCATTTTCATATAGAATCTAAGGTGAGCAGGATTGCTTTTTTATTTATGCTGTAATAAATTTATTTCAGAATTTTTTTGAACAAAAATTTAAATGGATTTAATCTCAATTGCAAGCCAGGCAAGACCATGTGTGGTGCTGTTAGCAAACCGTGGAACTCAATATGCAGAGCATTCCTCAAAAACCCATTAGTTTTTTGATTTTGTAAGAAAATCAATGGAACTCAATGGATGGTTGTGCCACTCGATCATTCCTTTGCTTGCACAATTTATTTGGTTTTATTTCGGATTGAACATTTGCATCTTTGGCCTCTACTCTACAACACCATTTTGTGCTTTGTGTGGAGCCCATTGGTCTTACCATTTTCTTTTCTTGCAGATGTTATGTATATGTGCAAAGAACATGAGGATATTAGCAAGCGGGGAGAACAATTAGCTGCCCTGGCTTTGGATCTAACAGAGATGTATTTTTTTTCAAGTAAATATTATGTATTGTAAGTAGTTGACTTTTTTTTTACCATTTATTCGTCTTATTGAGAAACTACCTTTTGATTGTGGACTTAGTAGAGGGCACAAACAAATTTTTGAAATCATTTCATTTACATTTTACTAACTGAATGGTATATATTGTTTTGTTTTATTATTTTCTTTCTTTCATTTTTTTTTTCATGTTGCACTGAATTCTTGATTTTTTATTTTTTGTCATTTGATAGTGCAAGTTAGCTAGGAGTGATATAGATAATTCTGAGTATATTTTAGTAACCATTAAATTTGATTATCCAAACATTTTAGTAGGGAGATCATGAAAAGGAAAAATATAAGTCGGATTAAAATTTTAGTAACAAATAAATTTTATGAAGCTTTTAAAAAAAAAATTCCAAACAAAATGGCTACAAACATATCAAAAGGCAAAACATTTTAGGTGGGTTTGTGGGAGATATGTAAGAACAGTATAAGAAATCCACACATATTGTAGGAGAGAGGTTTTATGAGAATCTCTCATAAGATAATTTTCCTCTTTTCTTATTTATTCATTACACATAACCTTACAAAATTTATTAGCAAAAAATAAATAAATAATTAACAAAAAATAGAAAAGTATTTAAACATAACAGGATCACTGCAAATGTTGTTGTAAAACATTTGGAAGGCTTAATAAAAGATGATGAATCATAATCTTCTTTGTCATACACTATCATATATATATGGTTTAGGGATGAAATTTTTAGAAAACATTTTTGTTATCCAAACATTGTTTACTTAATGAGATCCTTATATATTGTGGTCATGACATTGAAAAAAATATAAGTTTCAAATGAGACTAAAAAAAAGTAACTAGAAATTTTACCCAGTAAAAATAGAAGATTGACCACACCCATAATGTAGAACCATTCAATTTGACTTACGTCCTACAAATTTTAATTCTAATTCTAATTATGTTAATGTTTCAAAAATTAATCAATTAACAAATTTTGTGTTCGTTTTTTGGAGCTTACCTCATGACACTCATGGTTGTATCAATAGTTTGAAATGCGTGATATTATTGGACAAATGCATAAACCTCAAATTGGGATGAATTAAAAATTATGACACTAAACCCAAAAAAAAAAAAAAAATAAAGCCTTGCTGTACACACGTAAGAAAAGGCTCTTTTCCCCCTCAGAAAAAGAATAGGCTCTTTTTGAATCACACAATATTTTTCCATTGAATTTGTAGAATTTGTATTTTCCTTTCATTATGGTCTCCCATAGGAGTTTTCAAATAATGTGGTTGGCTATTAGATAGTTTTAGTAGCATTAATTTTGACTAATTTCATAAATTCATGTTAAGTTATTTGTGATATTTGACGTTGTGATATTTTGTCAAAAAATACTAGTCTTTGAGAACGCGCTCACGCGTTTGCTCATAAACTCTTCTATTTTTTAGGTAAAATTTAATAATTTGCATCAAATATGATTTGGGATTATTATATTTTCTAATCACAAAAAAAAAAAAATCTAGGGTGTGATGAGTATAGCCTATAGTTTTTCTGTCAAACACAAAAACAGACCTCTTCTGGAAAAATATTGAAAACCCCAAACACCCTCCCCAATTTTCTTGTCTCTTTCCCACCCATGACATAGCCACCGTTGTCAGTTGCCGTCACTGTTAACCACCATAGCCATCAAGTTTGTATCTTTGCCACTCTCTCTATTTAACTTCAACCTGATAGTTTTAGAAAAACCCCAATATATTTGATAAATCTTTCAATTTGTGGCCCTCTAAATACTAACACACAAAAAACCCCAAATAATACATTCTAAATCATCCTAGATCATTATTTAAAAAAAAAAAACAAACAAACAAACAAATTAAACTACATTACTGTGTCTGTGCTGTGCACTTGCACTACCAGTTGCTCACTGTAGGTCTGTGGTCATCCTCTCAACTCCAACTCCAGTCCAAGCCAGCACCATTGGTATATATCTCTTTCGTGCTTTGTTTAGTTACTGTTAAGTGGTTTACTGCTTTTGTTGTCTTTCTTTTGACTTTTGAGAAATCGTGTGCTGTATAAACTTACTACTCTACTTCAACAATTTAAGTTCCTTGACTTCTAAATGTGTGGCAGTCTGTTGATTTCATTAAAAAAATAAAAATAAAACTTGTAGTTGTCAAGTTTAAAGTTTTACTGTGTTTTTTTTTTTTTTTTTGAAAAGTTTTACCGTGTTGTTGAGAGAAAGAATGTTAAATATAATCTAATATAGTATATAATAGGCTATAATATATATGTATATATAAAATAGTTAATGTATTTATACAAGGGTATGACTTTTGAGATAAATACAAACAATTACTTAATAATAATTTGATTGTTCACACATTTTTTTCTTTTCTTTTTAAGCTGGCTATATACATGAAAACCATTCACAATTTGTGCATATTCTTTATAAAAAAAATGTTCAAGTTTCAAAAGCTATTGCTCAATCATCTTTTCAAAATGCTAAAAATGTATTTGTTGAACCCCTAGAAATCCTAATGTTTGGCTTTACATCAAGTTTGTTTAATAAACAATAGATTTAGCAATAGTGTTTATTGAAATTATTGATAGTGTATGATTTGCAAATAAATTAGAGCAAAAAGTGGATTTGTGTAGTGAGGTTGTTGTATTTTTTTTTTTTTTTTGAATTTGAATTTTGGTCTTGAGCCAAGTAAACATACAAAGGTTGCAATCCTTTTTGCAAACAGTTTCCCCTATTGTTTTTAATGTTGTTTTAGTTTCTAACATTACACTTTTAACGTAATATTACACTTTCTTTTTCAATCTTTTTTCTCTTAAATTGTTGGTGGGCAAATCAGTCTCTCACTAATTCTTTTAGCTTTTTTTTTTTTTTTTAACATGAGGTTGGTTAATTATCTTGTTATTTGACTACTCCGTACATTGCACGAGTTAACGACTAGTTTATATTAATTAGGTTGATTGCGAGTTAACTATACCAACACAAAATGACCTTTTTATTAATCATATTAAAGTGTGTTGGCCCATTGTTGACAATAACTCACAAAAATTCATGTCGTTTCAAATATTGCCATCTCTAATTACCACTTGACATTAACCCAAATAAAAGTTAAAAATTGGAAAAAAAGAAAAAGAAAAATCTCCTATTGGTTTTTTTTTTTTTTTTTGGAGGAGGGTCTACCCTCCTGAAGAAAAGAAAAAAACAAGTGTTAATAAGGACCGCAAAGGGCACGCGTCAGAAGGCAAAGAAAAGTAGGGTAGGAGGGGGGGGGGAAAAACAAAACCTCATAATTGACGTTGCTCTAAACAGTATATTTCTCCTTCCGCGCCACTCTCTCACCCTTTCAAAAGCCCACGTTCTTCTATCCCTCCCTCTAAACAGTATATTTCTTTCCCGCCTCTCCCCCTTCTTCCCTTTAAAATAAAAACCCCTTCAGTTCACTACTCCATTTCCTCAATGCCCCACTCTCTCTCTCTCTCTTCCTCTTCTTCGTTCACCATGAACCGTAGAATCAGAGCATCTACAAAACCCTTCCCCTCTTCCTCACCAACCAGATCCGAGCCTTTCCACAAGTACCTTAAACCCGGCGCCCTAGCCCAAATCCGCGACTCCCGAATCAACGCCCACCGAGTCAACTCGCTCTCCCTCCTCTCCTCCTCGATCTCTCTCCACCGCACCTCATCTCCACCGTCCTCCAACGCTGTTGCTCAACAAACTCCGGTCAACGCCTTCGCCGACGGTATCCCCTGCTTCTCCGGCAGGATCTACGGCCCGCGCTGTCCCCAGAGGAAGAAGCTCGTGGCGGCTAAGTCTGTGCTTTTTCTCAACCCGATCCCTAACTCGGTCCAGGACTCGCCCGATTCGGTCAGTAATGACATTCTCCTCGCTCACTGAAATGGATTACTTCCATTCTTAGTCAAAGATTTTTCATGTTGTAGAGAGGGTTTTATATGTAGTTGTTTGTACTTTGTTCAATTATGTGAAAAAAAAAATTGTTAGATAGAACTGAAATCAATATTAAATTTATCCAAAATTTTCCAATTCTAGATCTATAATCGCAGATCCAATGATTATTTTGAGTTTCTGTGGTTCTTATTGATGCCTGATTTTACAATTAATCCTCAATTAGAATTTGGGACAACTTGCTTGTGTTTGATAAATGGTCTATAGTTTGGTAATTTTGATTGAATTTTACTATAATTGCAAGTAGAAAGGCTTATGATTGCAAATTGTGTTATCGCTTGTTGATTCTGACTCAATCCAAATGTAATGCTAGAATGGGAAGACTTTGTGTTGATTTGTTGTGAATCATATTGCTACTATATAGTGTATTAGTTTAATAATGCTGCCTTAGTTTTACTATAATTGCAAGTATAAAGGTTTTGATTGCGGATTGCATTATTGTGTGTTGATATTGACTCATTCGAATGTAATGCTAGCATGGAAAGACTGTCGACTTCTTTTGAATCATATTGCTACTATATAGTGTATTAGTTTGGTAATATTGTCTTGCTTTTACTATAATTGCAAGTGGAAAGTTTTGATTGCGGATTGCGTGTTGATACTGACTCAATCTAAATGTAATAATGGCATGGAAATGCTTTGTGTTGACTTGTTTTGAACTTGCATTGTTGCTTAATTGTTGAATTAAAAGCATTATCTTGAATGGGGTTATAGTGTTAACTGCTCTTTTCTGTTTCATTGGTTCCTTTCACCATTTGCATGCATTGTTGGTCTTCATCGTTCTACTTTTATCTTTGACTTTATTTGTGTTTATACGTTTTTAGTGTAGTTGTTTGGGATTCTAGATTCTCAATTTGTTCACTTTGCCAAGTTGAGTTATTGAGAAACTGAATTATCATTTGTGTATGGTAAAAATAGAGCTTGAACTTGCTGAAGAAAGGCTCTCACAGTGCCAAATGTCAATGCCTTCTTCTTCTGATGATTTGTGATGTTGGATTTGTGTTTGTGTGTAGAGACATATCTTGTTTTTCAGCTTGGTTAAGCCATCTTGGTGCTCCACCTAGTGTAGCATTTAGTTTTGAGTTGGTGGTGGTTATGTTGGACTTGGAAATCACAGGTGAGAGTAAGATAATTTTGTGGCCTTGTTAATACTCAATACACATGATGCACATTAGAACACAAAGAATGTAATTTTGGGTTAGTTTGTATAGTGTAAAATTGTTTATTTGCTTTAACTTGTCAAGCTAATGCGAAGTTGGTGTGTGTGTGTGTCAACAGTTGACAACTCCATTGTAAAGACGTGGTAGTAAGCTACTAGTGATATAGTTAACTTTTAACTTTGACATAGCTTGATTATATTGATGGGTGTTGCTTTCACAGATTGCCTTTGGGACTTCAGAGTTCTGTCTCTTAAGGATTGATTTCCTATTGGCAGTGTAACAGAGATGCATTAGCTTTATTCTCAGCATGCATTTGAATATCATTTGCATTGAACATTCCATTTGCTGTTTAATGCTCAGCTAGTTTTACTACAAGGGATTATATTCGATATGGAGGAAATATGAATTAGGTGCACATTACTTTCTGGTTCTGGTTAAGTTCTTGAGTAGTTGATGAAGTATAGAAAAGATGTGGATGGTATGGTGGTATCATATGAGCACCTGATTTCTACGTACTTTTGGAATCACATCACATTCTTTTTGTAAACTTGCTATGTAGGGTTGTGCTTATGTTTTGTTTCGACTTTTGAGAAACATGCTAAAGAAACTCTTGAGAGGTAACATAGATATAAAATGGTGAATGAACTTGGAAGTTGTAATGTTGCCCTTTCATAAAAGCATGGGTCTTGAATCAATGTCAATGCATAGTAGTTATGAATGAGGCTAATACGGAAACTCAGCCTTGCTAAATCCATAAAAAGGATGTCTAAATAGGGTACTCAGAACTTGTTTCAAGCTGATATTAGGCCAACATTATTGTTTTAAATAACCTATTAACTAATTTGTTTCAGCTTGTTTATTTAAGTATATGTGCTTTATTAACATGAATTGCCTAATAATTGATCTGGCTCACCCTAATTTGCTAAAGTATGCTCTACCTTGTATATCTATGCTTAGGCGTGTGCTGCCAACTCGCTAAAACCGATTCGACCCAACCCAATCCGTTGGGTTGGGTCAGTTTTTATGGCTTGGTGGGTTGGGTTGGGTTACAAATTTTTTTTTTGATAGTGGGTCAGGTTGAGTGGGGTTGGGTTTGAGTCAGAAAATTCCAAATCTGCCAAACTTGACTCGATTTACCCATATATTTAATATATATTATATAATTAATAATTTTTTTTAAAATAATCAACTCTTTCTCCTATTCTATATGAAAGTCAATATTAATGTATATTAGTTCATATATTAATGTATAACTGAGTTGGAATATTAGTTCATATATTAATATATATTTTATTTATCAAATTAGGTGGCAGGTGTGAAATATATTTTTTTGCTCAATTTAATAATAATAGTAATAAAAAAAATTATTCAATCTATGGGTTCAATTCGACCCAACTTGATCCATGTGGGATGGGTTGAGTTGGGTTGGATTTATGGGTTGGGTTGGGTTGAATTTATTTTAACTCACTATAGTAAAACACTGAACACGTATTAAAAATAGAATGGACAATTTGTAATTGTTATTTTGTGAAGGATGTTTCTTTAGTGGAGCTTTTGCTATATAGAATATAGTGTAGTGTAGATAGACATGGCAAAACGGGTCAGAATTTTCTGACTCGACCCGACCTGAAAAATACTTGACCTGAATTCGATTTTTTTGACCCGAAGCAAAAACAGGTTGACTCGTGATCCGATTTGATTTTTTTGCGGGTCAACTGACCCGACCCGACCCGACCCGAATAACCCATGACTCGACCCATTAAAAAAATTCGCTAAAAAAATATTTAAACTACATCATACTTTATGCTCTATGCACAAAGCACCAGAACCAAACCATTAGCAATAGTCAATAAATTAACAATAGCTTTTCACATGCAATTTGACTATTTGAGGGCTTCACGAATCATAACTTTAGGCTATAAACTTTAGTTCTGCTTTTACAGAAACATGACATGAGAAAGAATGAGACAAGACTTAGAGTCTTAGACAACACAACCATTAAAAAAAAGAAAAAAAAATCTAATTTGACTAGCTTAGCTTAGCTGTAGTCCAAAGCTAAAATTGTGATTCAAAACATGAAAGACAGAAAGAGTGAAACAAAACATGACAACCACACATCCACAAGGGCCAAAGTGGTAAAGTTTCCTTTGCCCTTCTTTTCTTTTCACATTTACACACTTTTTATAGTCATAATCAAACAATTTTAATTCTTTATTGATTTATTTTCATGGTACATTAAGTTATATTAAAATATTATATTGTAGATGAAGATGCTGACAAAATTGGCCAACTTGAGCTACAATTTGCAAGTATGAATATTTGCAGTGCTGAATCTGCTACCAACATTGAGTAGATTGAGATTGAGATGTAATTCTTATAAAATATTTTTTTATTCTGCGTTATTTAATATATTATATTTATTTTTAAATCTTTTTTTGTTTAGTTTATCTTTCTAAGTAATTTAACTTTACTATTATTTTAAATGCAACAGGAACATGTGCACTTAAGAAGACCGATAGCTTGCCACTTTACTGGCTTACTTATTTTGTTTGTTTTAAGATCTATCTTTTTTTGAAGCTATAAACTTGTAATTATATGTATTTTGACAGTGAACTATTAATATTGAAGATTTTTTCCATCATGAATTTATGACTATAAATAAATTTTTTCATGCTCAAAAGTCAAAACTGTCAGAATTGGAAGGATATTAACAAGTGGCATTAAGTGCAATTCATTTGTTTAATTGATTTTATTCATTCTCTCTAAACAAGTTGTCATTGATTTGTTTTTCTAATTGAAAAAAAAAAAAAAAAAAAAACTTGTTTGAAAAATACGGGTCAACCCGACCCGACCTACAATCTGATTGACTTGCAATCCGATTGACCCGTTTAAAAATAATCCGTTTTGACCCGTGACCCGTAAACCCGTTTGACCCGACCCGAACCCGCCCCGCCCCGCCCCGCTCGTTTTGCCATGTCTAAGTGTAGTTCCATGGAGCTTACACTAATGTATCTTTGGGGTGGTGCAATATTGAACATGTTGCACTACTTGAGATGTGTTTGAATATATTCTTTCTAATCAGAGGTAAAAACAATCTAGTAGTTATTAATTTCTGATTTGTTTGTCCATGTTTAAGTCATACAAATAATAGAGATTAGTCTTATTTGTTCCTAAAATTATATTTGTTTTAAGAGTTTGTTTATGAACTGAGATCTCATTTTTTTGTTATGTGATAATGTTTATTGTTACACAGTAATATGTTTTATTTGAACATAAAAGATAATTTCTTATCAATGAGATTCTCAAGATATTGGTCTTTAAGTTTTTTTTTTTTTTTTTTTAGAGAGTTTCAACTTATGGTGTCTGTTCCTGATGATAGTTTTTTATCATCAGACTAAGACACCAATCAGTTTTTTGGTGTAGGTGAGAATTGAATCTTAGATTTTTTATTCAACTATCAGAGACTTTATCAGTTGCGCTAATTGAAACCCGTAAACTGGTCTTAAGTATAATTTCAAAGGCAACTCACATTGATCTTGGTGAGTTAATTAAAATATATGGTTTTGCAATTTAGTGAGATATGAGATTGAGAAATGCCTTTAATTATAAAAAAAGAAAAAAAAGAAATATATAATATTATATATATATATATATATATATATATATGAGATGGTTACACTTGGTGTAACTATTAAGAGTTACTCATTTTTTAAATCATTAGATATAAGTAGATTCAATGGTAAAAAATAAACCTTTATTAATGTTAATATTTTAATTAATTTTATTTATTATCTTTTATTTAATAAATTTCATATCTATTTCTAAAAAGAAAAATAAAATCTCAAGAATAATCATTACTTTAGTTCTTTGTACATTCATAATGGCTCAATTTTTTTTTTTTTTTTTGGCTTTAGTTATAATCATTTCTGTAGTTGAAAAATAATGAATCTAACTACTAAAGTATAAAAACATGTGTGCTGCTCACAAAAAGACACCAACAAAAATGTCTAGAATATTGTTGAAAGAACTACATTGCCATTATTATTGAGATTTTATTTCATGAGACAAGATTTGGAGTGAGCGTTCATGTTGATGAGGCAAGGAGCATGGTGGTGAGATTGGAATTGAGAGAAAGGCAATGGAATTGAGTTGGAGAAAAGCAATGGAGGAGAAAGAGCAAGCAGAGAAAAACGTGATTATGAAGGAGAGAGAGATGTAGATTTTTTTTTTTCTTTTTTAGGTTTAGAGATAAATATAGAATGTATTAAATAAAGTATAATATATGAGATCAATTAGCATATTAGCATTAATGAGAGTATTTTTTTTGATCGTTGGATTTATTTAAATTCAATGATTTAAAAAATGTGTAACTTTTTAGAGTTATACTAGGTGTAATTTGAACCTCTCTCTCTCTCTCTCTCTCTCTCTACATATATATATATATATATATATATATGGGTGTCATGGTAGGGAAATTGGGCCTGGCTTTCTCTACGAGATTCTCTTGGAACTAGTTTGTGCAAAAGACCAAACACTCCAAACAAAGGGAAATATATAAACGTATATGTATTATGTACATAGTAATAGCGGAAAAACTATTAGTCTGAGAATGTTAGCAGCAGAAATAATAATAATAATAATAATAATAATAATAATAATAAAAGTAATCTTTGCAGGATAATACTAAAAAGAGCCTAAACTCCAACTTGCTTAACCTTATTACCTACAAGGCCATAAAGTTATGTAGTTTGGAGAATGGGTTAGAATAGCTATTCTTTTGATTGACATGGTAGAGAGTATGATTTTGTGTGAGGGAGGGAAAATGTTGCCTAGTGATGCATGTTAGGTCTACCATGTATACTCTACTTTCTCAACTCCCTATTCTCTCTTATGCTTCACTTTCTTTACTTCTTTCTCTCTTCTTTCCCTTTAAACTCAATGTTTCTAACTTCCTTGGTTACTGGGCTCTTTTTGTTCTTGCCATCCCTCTTCTCATGATTGTTGGGTTTTCTTCCCATATTCATGGGTATTGTTTCTTTTATATCCAATATCAATCTTAGATGATTTTCCTTTTTTGCCTTTTCTTTCCACCAATCATTTTTGTCTACTGTAGGCACTTAACACGTTCTAGTTGTATATAGGTGGGTTCACTCCTACTATCTTCTGGCCGTTGGTTGTGGGTTTAGTCCCATTACTTGCTTAGCGATGAACTTTTTTCCATTTTTGGGCTAAAGCCAATCTGGCCACAATACCACTATTTCTCTCTTTCTCTTAATGACAAACCCTCATTAATCTTTCTTGTCCTCACTCTTTAACATGTATCAGATGATCCTCACCAATTCCTACCCATTTTGGAAAACATGCTTTTGTAGCAAAGTCTTTCCCAAAAGGGGTCTTGGTAGGACACCAAATCTAGGTCTTTTCCCCCCTCCACCAAACCACCCCCTTTGTTCCTCTTTAGCTGTAGGCCCTGCCTCCCTTACATTGGCTGGGTTGTAGGTTGACAGGGCTTCAACTGCTCAGCTTCTTGTTATTTGGCTTCTTCCTTTTCATGTGTTTCTGCTGCCTTTGATTATGTCTTGTTTCTCCTTCAAGCATTTCCTGCCAATATGGCTTTGTCTTGATTCTTCTTTATGTATGTCTTATTGTTGTGGCTCTGCATGGTTTCACCTTGCTTTACTTTTGTAGAATTAAAATTCATCTTTATCTCTGCATGGTTTCACCTTGCTTTACTTTTGTAGAATTAAAATTCATCTTTATCTCCTTATACAAGGCCGTTATGGGTTTTTTGCCATATATTGGGTTGGGCTTGTTAACCCCATTTGCTTTCTTTGTTCTTCATTAATTCACTACATTGGGTTGGGCCTACTGACCCTTTTACTTTCTTTTCTTTTAATTTATTCACTTCATCGGGTTGGACCTGTTAGCCTTTTTACTTTCTTTTCTTTTCCTTTAATTTTGTTGGGCCTCACTTATTGGGCTCCATTTCATTCTCAAAATTCTCTCCCTTTTACTTGGACCTTATTTATGCATTCTCTTCTCTTTAGGCCTTTAGAATACGACCCGATTACTATCTCTTTGTTCATACTTTAACCCATCTCTTAGGGCTTTCTTGGGCTTTTCTTCTCTTGGGCTTCTAGATGCAAATTTGCAAAAATGGGTATCAATAATATATTTTGAGAAACAAACAAACAAACACACACACAAAATTTACTATTTGAAAGATTTGTTTCAATTTTATGAGATCTTATAATAAAAAGTTTCTTATAAAAAAGAAAACTTTATATTGCCATGATATAATGGCTATAATGTTTATAACAATTTCTTTAGTTTTTGATATTTTGAGGATTTTCTAAGTATATGAAAAAAGAAAATTGAGAATTCATTAGGCATATTTTCGTTTCAAATTTTCTTACTAGTGAGGTATTTTGTAAAAAAGAGAAATATGTGTTAGAAAATTTTTATGGATTGAGAAGTATTTTATGGAACTCACACAATTGAAGTTGGTAAATTTCAATCATGAGAATTCTTGTGAGAAATTAAAATGAAAAGGAAAAATATTTTTTCGGTTCAAATTTGAGAAATATATCTTATAATGGTGAAAAAGACATTTCCTATTTTGCTAAGTAAGAATAATAAAGTCATATCGAATGGGTATTCCTATTATATAGTAAAGATATAATGATACCTTTATTTTAAAATAGTTATTATTATCTATGCCAAAATAGTGGGCATCCATACCTATGCTAAGAAGAGAACGACCAAACATTTCTATAATATAGTGGCGGCTCCAGGAATATTTTCCAGGGAGGTCATTATTGACCAAAATTAAATAAAAAGATAACTTCATATATTGACCAAAACATACATACAAATACATAAAATTTTACAATTTTATTCTACAAATTTTGTTATTTTGACATCTTTGCATGATAGTTTCATTATCAATATTAGAAGTTACATCTCTTTAAAAATTTTAGTTAGATAACAAATTTATTGGGATTTTTGTTTTTGTTTGTAATGACTTTTTTTTTTTAAGAGAAGTTTTGTAATGACTTAATATATTGTTAAGGGGGCTAAAATTTAAAGACAGAGTTTGACTACAAACTTAGTTATAGCCGAAGACTACAACTCGTACTAAACAAATCAATATATTTACTGTAGGGGTAAAAGACCCAATTCCATATAGTGGGCCATGGGCCTGTCCGAGGAGATTTGGCTATTCGAGGACAGCAGATCACGAAGATTGTACCTGGTTTAACTCCTCCCCATAGTAAAACTTGTGTGAAGGAAGAAAGGAGTAGTCCGAGGATCATTACCTGGTCGGATGATAAAAGGGACGATCCAGGTAGACGTCCCAGCATTGATCCTGTCATTTCTGGAGAACCTCCTGGTTCATCTGGGCAGAGAGGGCAGGTGGCAGCAAAGAGATATTATGTGAAAGGCTGCTGCCACCGCATTTATAACCCAGCAGCTAACCTCTTGGCCGCATTAATGGGGAAAAGACATCTGAACAGTGACCTTCATCCTTTACAGCTGCCACATGGAGACTTCAAGTGAAGGTTGATGGGACAAGTATCAAAGGAGACTCACCTAACCGGCACGTAAGGCAAATTGGCCTATAAATAGAGCTGGGAACAGAATAAAAGAGGGCGGGAACAACCGGGAGAAATGGGGAAGTCATAGAAAAAGAGAACAGAAAAGAGAAAGATAGAATTACTCAGAAAAGTTGCCTAAGCTTTCTCCTCGGACTAAGCCGAGAAGGATTCTGTACAATCTCAATATTTCATTCATGTTAATCTGGTCATTACCATACTTAGGCCATCAACCCACTCGCTCTCAATCAAGTTTTCTTCGGTCCACTCTCTCAACAAATTCATTCCAAGGATACTGTAAACATCATGGGCCTCAATTTCTTCTGCTTGTAGGCCCATCTGTTGATTTGTGTCCTTACATTTACATATTTTAAAAATCTAACTGTTGAATTGCATATTCTTTATGTTCTTAAAATACATGTTATATTTCAAGTTAATCGGATGTTATTTACTATTTGATTCATAAACTTAAATTTTTATATAATTTTAAACTACAAAAACTCAAAATTTAAAGATTTGATTGATGACATAGTTATTGATCTTTGGCATTTTTTTGAAATTTTGCGTCATAATTCACATCCAATAAAAAAATATTGAGTGGAGTTATAGTTTTAGTCTACAATCAAGTTTGTTGCCAAATTTTGTACAAAAATTAATTATGTTGATTCTAAAATTTTTAGGGTGATCACAAATATTTTTTAAGGATAATAAAATTATAAAAATTTTAAAATTTATATATAATAATTAATTTTTTGTCAGATCATGGTGGTTTTGTGACCACCCTGAACTCCATGGGGAGTCGCCAATGCTATCATACAATTATAGTGTAATGGTGTTGAGTTAATGAGAATGAGTATACATTTCTTTTATACAGTTGTGACCTATCAAATTTTAAAAACAATACAATTGTGCTATAATAGTGTTGAGTTTTATGGATTATTGAGTCCTTTAAATTGAAGTGTGTAGTGGGCCTTTTCTGATTTTAGGCTAGACTGCCTCCTGTTGTGCTAGGCCCAAGTGTTCTGGATAAGAGAGTTGGGACTGGTCTAATTGCAACTCACTTTGGTCTGGCTTGCGTACAAACTATGTCCCGTTTGTCGAAATTTTAGTCACATGCCCATGGCTGACGAAATTGCTATAGGAAAAGTTATGGCAGATAAAGGCAATAAAATAATGACAAAAGAAAGGCGTTACTGTTAGGCAAAATAAGTAAGAGATCCTTAATTAAAGCAGGGAAAAAGAACACATTATAGGTGAAATTGCAAAGACAAGAGAAGAAACAATAGCAATATGTGGTAAAAATCAAAGAAGAGAGAGAGAGATCAGTTTGTTGTGTTCAATTGTATTACGGGGCTAAGGCCAATGAGGGAATCACTTCCTCAACATGGATAACCTCACAGGATAATCATGCCATAGAAATTATCCACTTTGAGGGAATGGATCTGAATGGCTTGGGCCCAAATGAGTTCTTTATCCTCGATAGCGGGTAGGCTTTTAGAGGGAGAGAAGGGATTAGCCTATTGGTGCATGCTTGCCATTCAATACTATTTCTTTTCTTTCTTTTCTCTCCGTTTTTTTACTTGGATTCTTTCCGACTCTTTTCTTTCCCACTCTTTTCTTCCCGACCACACACTGGTTTGTCAATTGTCTAGCCATCACTACTTAGCTGTGCTGGCTGTGTCACTCTCCATTACCAGACAAAGATAGCTATTTTGTTTGCTTGTTCGCCATGGCATTCTTATCTTCCACGGTATGGGTATTCTCTTTTGCTATCCCTCATGGCATGCACCTAGTGGTTCCAGCTTATTCTCCCTCTTTTGGGTGGCATGTCATCCTAGCAGGACATTTCTCCTAAAATAATTTGAGTGGGAACCCCAGAATAGACTTTTCCCTTTTCCTCACCGCCAGACCATACCCTCTCTTACCTTTGATCCATGACCCACCACCCTTGTATTGACTGGGTACAAGTTGGTAGTGCTTGGGCCTTGTGAGTGCTCCACTTCCATGCATGTCCAAAGCTTGTCTGATGCTCATGTGTTCGTCGTGGACTAGAGGTTCATCTGTGCGTTCTGCCGCTCATTCTTTACCTCTTATGGCATGAATTGTCTTCTGATTTTCCATTCTTTATTGGCTTGCTCCTTTCAAAGGCTGGGTCTTGCTTGATCATGGGGTTTCCCTTCTTGAGCCCATATTTTGTTCCTTCCGTAGTCTTGTTGCCATTTCTGCCATATCACTCTGCTATTCTTGCCGTGGTGTTAATTGAATCGTGCTTGCTGGGCCTTTTTCGGGCTTGCTGTGTTTTCTTCCCTCCATTGGGCTAATACTCATGCTGCTTTTGGGCTTTCTTGACCTATTACATTGCTTGTGGGCTCCTTTGGCCCGTTTCTTCCTCCTTGGGCATCCTTGGCTCATTTACTTTCCTTGGGCATCCTCGGCCTATTTTCTAATTCTGCATTCCCATGGGCTTTTACTAACTCTTTTGGGCTTCATTGACCCAATTACTTTATCCTTCATCCTTGAGACTCATGGGCTTTCCATTAGCCCCTTACTTTCTTACTTCATTACTTTGGGCCTGCTGTGGCCGATTCTTATTTTTCTACATCACATAATGCCCATTGGTTTACTACTTCCTTCTCTGGGCTCCTCTAGGCCCATTCGCTTTCCTTAAGGCCCATTTATTTACTTTATGGGCCTATGATCTATTATTCCTGCCATTTGCGCTTAATGGGTTTTTTTTTTTTTCCCTATCAATCTACTAACTCCTTTTCTTTTCTGCCCATATTGCAGGGCTTCTTCCTGCTGCCGGGCTTTTCAAAATGAGCATTAACAAAGTGACATTATAACATTGTGGAATTTAGTAAATAGAGACTATTGATTACATGTAGATGTTGGTGCATCTACATCTTTTTCTATAAATGAAATGACAGAATGGTTGAACATAATTGAAAGTTTGACAAATAGTTATCCACCTAGTATTTGGGCTAATGGATAAGATTTAATGTGAATCAATTTTTGTTAAATTGATCACTGCTCTATTTTGACATCCCAAACTTTTCAAATGGTTTTCATGTGACTTGAGTACTAGACATTACCAAATTTGTGCTAGAACCACTGAGGTTGAAAGCAAATAAACCAATTCACCTCAATCTAATATAAGACAGTAAACTCCATTGATTTATTGTTAAACCTAGATTTTGAGAAAATTTGACTAGAATTGATTAGGAGGTGACTAACTTTGCAAAGTTTAATATCAAGGGTTGATCAAGGTCCAAATGCACCCATTTACTATGTGGGGACACTTTGGTGCCCTATGGTAATGGAATACTATCGGTGCACAATGTACGCTTAAATATGGATCTCTTTTGGATTTTTATTGTAAAAAATAAGAAAAACCTTAGTTTTTTCGTGAAAGGTTTGCATTATTCAATGTTCAACATTGTTTCCTTGTGTGGCCACACCTTTGTCAATGACAAGATAATTTAAAATGTTTAATTGACAAGTTCTTAGATCCTTTGAAAAATAACAAAATTTAATGCAAAGTAGCATACAAATCACAATTTGTATCAAGGTTTATTCAAGCACCAGCCACCAACCACCAGAACAGACCTTACCACACCTCATTGACAGGCAATGACAACTTTTGACAAGTTTAGGTAATGAAATCCTCAATACTAAAAAGATTGGTGTAATGTTTGCTAGAAGGTTTTGAAAAAACCAGTTGGAAACCGACTGCCTAAACCCCCATTTTTCCTTCAAATCACCTATCCCCAAACTAAAAAGCAGATTTTCCATTCCTAAAAAAATTAGATCCGTTATTTTAAGAAGCTTAAAGGCCTTTGAATTTTTGCAATTGTCTTCAAATTTGCACAAGATTTTTCTCTTCCATTTGAAGAAGTTCATGAGTTCTAGAAAGCTCATCAAGGCGAATAACTTGGTTCAAGCTACCTTCAACTCACTCAGCTCTAGCTTAGAAGCCAAATAATTGTATTTCAATTCATGTCATGGTTAGTGTTGTAAATGAGTCAAGTCGAGTTGAGTATAAAAGTTCAAATTGATTCTTTTAATTCTATTTTAAACATGAGTGGAGCTTGAGCTCATTGCCAAACTAGATTGTACATTCAAACTTAGTTCATTTTCTTGTCAAACAAGTTTGAGTTTGTTTATGAGTTACTTGATTAACTTATTGTTCTCCTATATATAGTAAAAATCACAACTATTTTTTTCCACTTCACAAATCTATGCTAATAGTAAATATCTAAATTATAATTGCAATTTTATTATTTGAGTTAATTAGTAGAATGATTTTTCATTTATGAAAATGAGATTTCTTACCATCATATCTTTAAAAATAATTTACAATTTACAATATATATTTATATTATCAATAAATTACAAATAATAAATAACAGTAATATAATATATAAGTATATAATTTTTTCACTTATACAATCTGATCTCATCTGTGTTTAACTATATTTTTTTACATATCTATATTTAAATATATAAGATTCTAAAATATATATATATATATATATATATATTCTCCTAAGAAAAGCTCGAATGACCTTCAACAAAAGGGTACCTGTACCTGAAACCGACACAGGTGGGTAGGTAGAGAATACCTAGGGGCACGAGACAACTTTTTCTAAGGAACTCGGCGAAATAGCCCCGTAACTTCGGGAGAAGGGGTGCCTCCTCACAAAAGGGGTCGTAGTGACCAGGCTCGAGCAACTGTTTACCAAAAACACAAGTCTCCGCAAAGTTATAAGACCATGTATAAGGGCTGACGTCTGCCCAGTGCCGGAAGGTCAAGGAAGTTGGTGACCTGATGACACAGGAGTCGGCGACCGAAGCCTCGGTGAACGGCGGTCGTAACTATAAAGGTCCTAAGGTAGCGAAATTCCTTGTTGGGTAAGTTCCAACCCGCACGAATGGCGTAACGATCTGAGCACTGTCTCGGAGAGAGACTCGGTGAAATAGACATGTCTGTGAAGATGCGGACTACCTGCACCTAGACAGAAAGACCCTATGAAGCTTCACTGTTCCCTGGGATTGGCTTTGGGCCTTTCTAGTGCAGCTTAGGTGGAGGGCGAAGAAGGCCCCCTTCCGGGGGGGCCCGAGCCGTCAGTGAGATACCACTCTGGAAGAGCTAGAATTCTAACCTTGTGTCAGGACCTACGGGCCAAGGGACAGTCTCAGGTAGACAGTTTTTATAGGGCATAGGCCTCCCAAAAGGTAACGGAGGCGTGCAAAGGTTTCCTCGTGCAAGTCAACTTTTATACTCATGAACTTGTTTACAAACATATTATTACGTTTGAGTTTGTCTCGTTCATAGTCAAGCATAAACTCGAACTTAAACTTAGCTTGTTTACTAAATAAATGAATATAAGCAAGTTTTTTCTTGATCTTAATCTGAGTTGTTTTATGATTCATTTACAACATTAGCCATGATAAGGGTACTGCAATGCTACTCTGTCTCTCTCTCTCTCTCTCTCTCTCTCTCTCTCTCTCTCTCTCTCTCTCTCTCAAGAATGAGACATTGGTTGTTTGGTTTTGTATTTATGCTTAATAGTTGAGAAAAAAGAAAAAGAAAAAAAGAACTAATGGTCAACTGACGGAAATAGTGGCATGAGTTGACCACGGGCCAAAATAGTCAAGTACCATTGTTAGCCAAAATTTGTACCGATCTACCATTGTTTTGAAAATATTTAAGAATCTACTATTCTTTTAGAACTCGAGTTCCATAATAATAGCCACCATGGCACTCGCTAAGGGGGCTTTTTTTTAATTAAAAAAAAATCCACGGTGAGCTTGAATTCTTTGTAAACAAAACCCGAGCTCTTCAAGCTCGAGTTCTTAAAAAATTTGAACAAAATTTTAATGTCAACAAAGCCTGGATATCAAGGAAATGTGAGTACCTAGTGCTATAGGGGATTGAGTGTAAAAGTCTAACTTTGCCGTGTAAGTGTAAAAGTCTACCTACTTGTCTCAGTAGTGTAGGAGCAATAAGATTTCCATAAGCAAAGGTAGTGTACCTTTGGTGAATTAATTTTTTGTCAATAAAAGTGTTTTTGTTCACATGTTGTAGTCAACAGTTAAAGCATAAAAGCATCCACTAAGTCTTTCATAATAGAAAAAGACACAAATTTTACACATTTTGCCTAAAAAATGCTCCACATCAGTACTTCTAAAAGTGTGCATATTTACACATTTGCTACAGTAACATTTAATATTTTAATAATTTTTTCTCTCTCCTTGTCTCTGTTTCTCTCACTCTCACCTCACTCTCCACTGCCGCTAATCACTCTTCTTCTTCCTCAGTAGCCGTGACTTGAGTCCTTGATTGATTAATTGATGCCACTGTTCTTCAATCTGATATTCTAGCGAGCCAAAATGATGCCGTTGTTCCAACATCCTTCACCTACATCCAGATTGCTCAAAAACTTAGATCCTTTTCCAGATCGCTTAAAAACTCTTGATTCTTAGCAACATCAGTTGAGACCCATCTGCCAGATCGCTCGAAAACTCTCGATAACCCATGAGACCCATCTGCTAAGTCAAAGTCCAAGCAAGCCACTTGGGGTAGCTCCATGAGACCCATCTACAACCTCTCTACCTGGGTTTCTTTTGCTTTTGCTTTTTTTTTTTTTTTTTTTTTTAAAATTTTGTTGATTGTTTATTTGTTTGATAGGAATGAATTAGCTGAAGATTTTTGGGTTGATGATGGTGGCTAGGTGGGTTTATGATGGTGGTTGGGTGGGTTGATGGTGGGTGTGGATTGAATATTTTATTTGAATAAATGTGTATAATAGACAAACTGATATAGGTCTTTCGTAAAAATGAAAGTGTAAAATAGAAAAAGTAGGTTTTAGATATGCAAATTTACAAAATTTTTGCATCCATTGATGCGGATGCTCTAATAAGAGACAAAACATATTTATCTAGGAGCATGTTGTATTTTCCTATAAAAACATTTATGTCAAATTTTGAAGAACTCAAGCTTCAAGAGCTTGAGTTTCATTTGACAGGAACCCTCCTTTGGAATTCTGTGTGACATTTTTTTATTAAAATAATCTATGTCAGCGGCATTTTTTTTTTATAAAACTCGAGTTTCATGTCTTATTTGAGTTTCACAAACTTAAATTTAAAAAAGGCGATAGATTGTTGAATATTTCTCAAATAGTAGTAAAACACTACATATTTTTGCCAACAGTGATATTTGGTCATTTAGGCCGTTGACCACTAACAATTGGGATGTGTAGGCGGAAAACATTCTTCCAAAAAGCAAGGGTCAATGTGGTGTTAGAGATCCAGCGACTGATGAATACCCCTTATCTATATTCATACCCATCTTATGAGAAATAACATGTTTAACAAGTAAACTAATCTATAAAGGGAAAAAAGGGTCGGCATGGAGAGGGGTTCAACACAATACCCCTAATAAGTCAAGATTACGAAGTTCTGTTGGGGACATCGTAGTGGCAGAGCCAGGAATTTATTTTTGGGAAGGCCATATATAAATTTTTTTTTTTTTTTTTTTCGTGTATGAAATGTAAAATAGTAATATATAATACTTTATAGCTCAATTTTCCCCTTTTATTTATTGAGATAATTGTTAAAATACCTATGTATTCATTTTAAAGATAATGAATATTTAATTATTATAATTTGTTGATATATATATTTATAGATTGTATTTTACTTAAATGAAAATTATGCTTATTTTTAGATTTTCTTAAATATGTATGTATGTATAATATATGGTCTGGAGAGCCAAAATGAAAAGATTATTTAAAAACTATCAAATTACTTAAGATCTTTTCAAAAAAATAATTTTTTTTTTCAAAAATTTTGGAGGGGCCAAGGCCCCCTTAGTCATCAAGTGGCTCCGTCACTGGACATCCAGGTGATGGTCTCAATATATTTGAACTTTGAAGGACCTGTAAAGTTGGTCCATGGAGTTCCGTGTTTCATGGGTACAAAGTGAAATACTAAAGTTGGGCACCACTTTGTATAAAAAAGGAAATGAGGCAAATGAATCTCCATACCAACCTTAACATGCTAACAAATTCATTTCCATCAACAGAAATGCAACCTAAGATTGAATAATCTCTATCTCCACACCAACTTTTATGATGCCTATTAACAACGGCTGAAGGAACAAGATACAAGTCCATTTACTATATATAATACACTGCACTTTGTCATAACCGCTTCATAGTGTTCCAATGAGAACAGCCAATTACGCTTTTGCAGGCCATGTGGCTTGAGCTGACATAATAATTCCCACAATCACTCCGAACAACCCAAGTGCACTACCAAAGATTTCGATCACAAGAATCTTCACAAAAAGAGTGGAGTTTTGAGCATCAGATAAAGCACAGCTGCTTCCAATGATTCCAACACACAATCTGTTGTCAAAAGAAGAATCAGAAGGATTGTAAGACCAAGGAAAGAAAATAATTCTGAGTTTTGTTTAGGAGAATTCCAACGGAGTATGTAAGAGTAAAAGAGAGGAGATTTGAACCCGCAGACAAGGTTTGCAAAGCCCACGATAATCCCAGATGCGAAGATTGCATATCCTGCTCTAAGAGACTCAGGTTCATAGATCTGTGATTGTGGAACACTCTCTAGCTTTGTCTGTAGAATAATTGCCACAATGACACCATAAATAGCAACAGCTTCACAAAAGATAACACTGAAATGACAAAAGAACCGGAGCCATCATCACATAAAGAGGTATCATAGGTTTATACCACAAAATAATAAGTAGTTGTGCATGAGAAGTTCAACTAGAAGAAGTGCTTTGCCGGTCCATTGAATGGGCTAAAAAAAGATTCAATTCAAGGTATCATTGAAGGTAAAAAATTGCAATTTCCATATCCAGACATTATATAATTTGCAACCATATGGTATTGTGTGCTTCTAAATCAAATTCTCTAAAGCTTAAACTTGCCTTGAATTTTAACATTGTGAGGATGATTGGAGCAAAATATATGATACTTGAAAACAGAAACCCAGTTACCCATTTATAAAATAAAACCACAAATTGGGTTGAGCAACTTCATCCATTAATATATATATATATATATATATATATATATACATACATATATATCCAAGCTTGCTTGTACAGAAACATATTTAAGGCATTCATCAAATCCAACTCAGTCTGAGCCAGAAAGTCTATATACTATATAGTAGCTTGTACATTGTATATGCTTGAAGACAATGTAAGTGAGAATTGTTTTCTATCATAGTTTGAAAGAATGCTATATCTCTAAATTAAAACAAAACGCTAGAAATATTAGTGCTCCAACTACTTTTTCATAATTTCAAGTTTGATGTCGAACCAATGCTATTTCTTCTTTTTTGGGTAATAATAAATTTTTTTTTCGATAAGTATGAAAAGATTTACTAAAAAAAGACTACTTCATGAGAAAAGATCACAAGGCAGCCAAGAAGTACAAAGAACAAAACAACTAAAAAAATGTTATTGGAAGGGAGCCACTGATGTGTGTCCCCAAGCTCGAGACCAATCAAACAAAGAGTCCATAAATGAGGCAAGAAGCTGATTCCCCAAACCCTCCTCATCCTCAAATGTGTGATTATAACGCTCTCTTAAAATGCTCCACATCAAACACAACGGTGCCAAATTCCAAATATCAGACGAGTGCTAACCAATTCCTCCATCCAAATAACAGATCTACTACTACACCTAGATGTATAAAGATTATTTTTCAAGGATATGAGACAATCTACCTCCTAGGCTTAAAAATCATCTGTTAACAACACATGTTCCTCTTTCTTAATTGATCTTCCATATCATCTTTAACCTTTCCTCCTGTTTCCCATGGGGTTTTGTCGATTTTTTAGTTAATCCTATTAAGGAGGATGCTGAATTGGGAAAGTAAATTCACAGAATAAGAAATTTAGTGAAACAAACACCTATCTCCACAAAATATGATTCCCCTAAATACAACAATGATATCTAGCTCAAACAGCACCTGAAACCATTAATTTCTCTGTTTTCCCTCTTCCTTAAAACTTCCAATCAAGCCTTCCTGTTACCTATTAGAACTCTAAGACCCCACATACTATTTCTATCAAATAATCATCAAACCAACCTTCAATTCCTAAACAAAACTGTAACCATTATTTTCTGACAACTTGTTTGTTTCAAGAAATAGTATATTGTCCTTTTTTCCCATCTTATCGCCCTAACCCCTTCTTCTTAAACCATGAATCCCAAGTCCAAAATTTTTCATAACTCTAAACCCACCACAAGCACGCTAGATAGATTTCCACAATTTGTCCTACGTCACCAAACCACTGAATACTAGGCTAAGGAGTGAGTTCATGTTCTGCACAATACACAAATGCAATGCACATTTACTTTCAGATTTCAAATCCACCATGGCATTCTAGGAAGCATGTATACTACACAGTAGAAGCCATATCGGGATGCTCATGGATACAGTGGCATACTTGTTTAATTTTTATTTTTCTCTCCCCCTCTCTCAAACACACACGCATTTTAGGCTTCCTAGCATTTCTTAGTTATCTATTAAAAATAAAATTTACATAATATGCACTTAAAGATATTGATTTATATATATATATATATATATATATTAATTAAAGTATTCATGTCATATTGTATCCTGAACTTTAAAAGACTTGAGGAAAATCATATCATATTTTGTATGTGATAATCACAACTTCTTCAGTGACTTCTGCAGTGCATAGTTTATCAACTGCATAGATATGTGTTATACCATCATATACTAAAACCTACTGACAGTGACAGAGCGATGTAACATAGGGAAGGGAAGGGAAGGATCTCTTAATAATAATTATATAAAACGAGAACGAAAAAGAAAAAGCTTACTGAATTGATCATAGGGCTTATTGCATTTCAATTATAGAAAACACCAAGCAAGTGTGAGTTTGTCATCAAATTTAACCGAAACTCAAAAGATACGTAACACTTTGTAAACCAACAAACCGTGAAGAAGTTGAATCAATCAATGGCTAATTAGATTTAAAATTCATATCAACAAATAAGACTGATTTTGTTTGTTTCGACTAAAATATGAAGAAACGAAAATGATAGAATGAATACCTAATAAGATTTTTGGAAGTAATTCGGGGAGCTTTGATCGCAGCGCCGATCAAACTGCTTCCGGTTATGTAAATACCCCTATCAACAGCCACATAATTACAACATTAGGATTTTCACAAATTTTCATTAAAAAAAAAAAGAAGAAGAAAGATATTAGAGAGTAGAGAATTGAGAGAGACCAGGCGGCGCCGAGGACGGAGACGCCGATGGCGATGGCGATCCCGATGGCGGAGAAGGTGTAGGGGGACACCTTTACGAGGGCGTGGGCCCACGTGCCCGGATATGCTCCTGTGCTTGACATTCCGATCCAATCTGATCTGCCGATCGTATTTGGTTGCTCTTCCGCTGATTTCTTCTTTTCTTTTTTCTGTGAAAAGCGTTCGGTGCTCGCCCTCTGTCTCTCTCTCTCTCTCGCTCGCAGTGGCTCGCTTGATAGTTACGCTACGCAGTGTGTGCGAATGTGCGATTGGATTTGGTGGCCATTTGGTCCTTTGCTTTGGGCTTTTTTTCAATTTTGGGGTTTGAGCTTATTGAAAAGAGAGAGAAATGAAATGGAAATGTGCAGAGACAAAATCAAGATTTCAACTACATTTTACTATGTTTTTCTTATATTTTTTAAAAATCTTTTTTAAATGAAAACTTTGATCACCAAATTTGATATATATATTTTTAATAAAATAATTTTTGATAATTGGGATTGAGGAATTTGAATCCCTACTTCAACCAATATTTAAAGGAGAATTTTTTTATAATATTTATGAATCTTTTTAATTTTGTAAGATCCGATCATTATTAATTTTATATATATATATATATATATTCACTTGTAATTTTGAAATACATAGGTATTAATTTTTATGAAAAAAAAAAGTATTACTTAATTTTTTTTTATTCTTTGTTGTATATTTCTTTTCTTTTCTTTTTTTTTTTATAGAATTTGTTGTCTATTTCAAGTTCAACTAGAAATCATCTTCTGATTTCTAATTACTTTTTCATGCAAGCCTTTAATTAAAAATCAAATTTAATCATTTGCATGTAAACACTAATTTTAATATGTACTAAGCAAGCTAAGACTACCACAAAATTTACAAATTGTTTACGTGAAAAGTTGTGAATGATAAAGTTGTGGACTCATTATTTTTATTCCACTGCTCACAACTTATCACATAGACAAATTGTGGCAAAAGTTGTGGAATTTGATAAGGTGATAACATTTTGTTAAAAAAATGGATTAAAATAAAAAGTTTCACATAAGTTTCAAAATAACTGATTCTGTTATTTTGCACTGCACACTGCACACACGTCATTCAACTATATATATATATATATTGTTGTGGTGATACTGTTACTATAAATACTTTCCTCCCGGGCCAATTCAATTTATATCTCTATGAAACAAAGAAAGAGTGGCGGGTGAAATCACACAAGTTTAGATTGTGGAAGGCAAAGAATTGTGAAGAAGAGTGAGAGTTTCTCTGAAAGCTTTTCTCTCAATCTGCCTTGGTATTCACGTAGAAGAGTGAGTGTATGTACTCTCTACTCTTTCTATTCGCTTCAGTCTTTTGTTTTTGTGGAAGTTATATTTATGTTCTGTATTGTGTTCGTGGGTGCTTTTTTTGGTTGGCAACACTCTGAAAAATAATGCTATAGTTTGAACTTTGAAGAATAAACAACTTCAAGTTTTTGGGTGTCATCAATAATAATAATGTATGAGCAATTTCAATGACTGGGAATTTTTCTTCTATTGAGTACTTAGAATTTTGATACACAAATCTGTTAACCCCTTTGTTTTTATTCTTGCATTCTAAGGAAGCAGCATTAGGGTTTTACTAGGTTTCTAGAATTTGGGAATTTGAAGGACTAGAGAGTATGTAATGCTTTTTTAATTTGTGGGTTTTCCTCTGTTTGTCTAATTAAGATATATAGAAGGTAGTTCTTGCTCTTGGATGATTCATTCTTTAAATTATTTCAAGAATGAAATGAATTTGGAATTTGGGTCTTGTGGTGCAAAGTACTAATTCTTTTATATGTGTAGTGCTTTTCAAGATTTCTCATTGGACTTATTTTTCTGGTGCAGCCAAATCGTGATTTTCAATTCGTTTTCTTGTTTGGCAAGATCATTGATTTAAAAGCGATGAAGGTGTATTTCCCTTCTTTTTCTTCATTAATGCTGCCCTGTGTTAAGTTTTGCCCAAACGAGGATGAGCTGATCTACTACTATCTTCACCCGAAGGTTATCGGTGAGCCATTGTCTTTAGGAGGTGTTGAAGGTGTACACGTACCGGAATTTGATGTGTTTAGGGTGAAAGAACCTGACAAAATTTGGGATATGATTTGGGGTGAGGATTCAGCACCGGACCGTGTATATTTCTTCACTACTGCATCAGCTGCACAGTCATTGTTGGAAACTTGTTGGAGATATGAAGCCTCTGAGGTGATCTATGATGAAAATACTGGCTACCCTATTGCCATCAAGCGGCAGTTCTATTACGAGAACCATGATTCGCCTCAAGATGGTTATTGGATCATGAACAAGTACGACCTTGACGTTGAGGGTTCTATGCTTTTGTTACCTTCCGGTCCTTCCTCCTCCTATGTAGCCTGTGAACTATGTAAGAATAATCTAGATGAGATTGAGCAAAATGAGACTACTGCCTTTTTTGATGAGTACCAATACAAGACTACCCCTTATTTTGATGAGTACCAAAATGAGATTACTATTTCATTTGATGAGGACCAAAACAGGACTACTACCTATTTTAACGAGTACCAAAATGAGGCTACCGTTTCATTTGATGTGGACCAAAACGAGACTAATTCTAAGAAGAAGAAGTTGCCAGTACAGCTGCAACAATGTCACCCAAGAAAGAAGCAGAATTGTAATTGAACCCAAGCACAAGGGCAGAGTGACATTGAACTTGAACCGACCCAAGATCAAGATCAATTTGGTATTGAGGACTTTTAGAACTGATATGTCTGATGATTTTTTTCGTAGAATTTTCGGACTCTAATCATGATCACTTTTTGCTCTTACCAACTGTACCACTTTTTTGGAAAACTTCTGTGCTCGTTGACTAGTATTACTACTTTTACTATATGTTCTAGCAATTTCAAATTTTCAGTACTGGGTTCTTTATTTTGTTGTGTTGAGTTTACATAGTTATTTGCATTATTGTTATTTCCCATCTTCTATGACATTCTTCTATTTGCATTTCCCACAAATTTGGTGAGTATATAGGTTCAATAAGAAAATCAACGTCTATCTACCCCGAGTTTTATACATTTGTAGGATTACAAGGAAACTCCTTAAACTTGAAATGATAGGGCATGGACCCCTTCAAGCTACATACACTGCTATGTTCAATACAGCTCTTATTTTATTCACTTTGATTTTTGTTTTGTGGATGGTTGAATTGGGTTCAGGTTTGGGGGCTCCTGAACAAGGGCTGCTTGATATTTGGGGGGGAGGGGGGGGGGGGGGGGGGTGTGCGGGCAATGAGATATGCCATATTTGTATCATGAAATAAACTGCTTGCTTAAGAAAGAAAATGAGGATGTAGAATGCCCTGTCTCTTTGGAGAAGCAGATATGCACTGGTTTCTTTTTATGTGCTTTTCATTTAAATGGTTTCGGTGCATATAAAATTCGTAGATATAGGTTTTTGTTCCATTTGAACTCCCTATATGCAGACAAGAGAAAGATAATTATGGAAAATCATTTTCAAATGTTCTTTCATTTCTAGTGTTTGTGAAACATCTGGTCTATGTGGGACACCATACATTTGTACCACAAATTAATGTGCTTCTTGAATGTCAGTTGGACTGTCTTCCTTTCTAATTTATCATTACTCACCTATGTGGAGAGATGGTCACCTAGAATCAATGTTTTCTTTAGAAAGTCATTGTTTCCTTTGTTTTACTTATCGTATGAAAAAAACAGGACATCAAAATAAAGCCAGTTTGAATGCCCCTCATTTAACAACTTATGGCAGAGATTTTGAATTTCACAAATATATTACAAAGTGTGACAATGATTACTTGCCAGTTGCCAGTGATGGACACCTCAATGATTACTAGTCTTTCTGAATGCAATTGAATAGAACAAAGTTTGCTAGCTGTGGATACACACTAATGTATTTCTTTTAACCTAAGCTAGTTTATTTTTTTTTTCAAAAGGATGCATCATGATCATGGTAGTGCCCGTTAACAATTTTTTTTTGACTCTTTTCTGACAACTTTTTTGTCTTTTTTTGCATCTTTATGTTCTTTTTTTTTTATTTTTTTATTTTTAATTATAACTTTATAAATACTTTTATGTCTTTTTCTTTCATTTATCTTTTTTTTTTTTTATTACATACGACCTACATTAAGGAAACCTTAACAAGCACCGCACGGTGCTTGTTAACATTTCCCTTTTTTAAATACCCATAAAGTAAGATTTGTTTAAATGTTATGTGAAATTGAAGATTAGGTTTATAGACATTAGGATTTTTAGACCGTTGCAAAAGTTGGTTTGATAAAATTTCTCTTTAATGACACTGGGATTTTGTATTGTGACTTCTTTTATGACTCTCCCAATTTTGTATATACTTCATAAAGCATAAGAAAAGTTAGATAAAACTACTCATTCCCTACTGGCAGGCTGTAGGCGGAAATATTTTTGGATATACTTATTTTCTTCAGGCAGGTTATTTTTGAAGTTACTGGAAGTTTTCGTTGGTAATTCTGATTGTATTTACCTGTTGTGTTTGTGTATATATGATTTTAAATTATGTATTTCTTCCCTGGCGTAAGAGGTGCTGGTTATTTTTTCTGATAAATTCTAAACTTAGAAACTTCCCTTATATGAGCATTGTACTTGAGTTTTACCCTTTTTTTTTTTTTTTGGAAATATTTTCTTATACATTGGTTGCCGGTATCTTTTACATCCCCTAGGGCATCCATGCTGCCACATTATCGTTGTCTTGTTTTTCTTTTCTTTTTTGTTTTTCCCCTGTTATTCATCAATGGTTTACTAAAGAGTTTTATTTATTTATCTGAATTTAATTTATCTATTCTATGATGATTACTCTTAACCATTAAACCGAAAAACTAATTGATTTTTTTTTTTTTTTTTGTAAAAATCTTTACTCGTTAAAAGAGTTTTTTTTTTTAATTAATTTATTTTAGTTTCACGATGATTACTTTTTACCATTAGGCAAAAACATTAATTGGTTTTTGGTGATTGGCGGGATTGGAATTGAGATCTCTTATTTAATGACAAGAAACTTCACATGTTTAACTTGAACTAACTGGAGAGTACCTGCTTTAAGGACTCTTTCTTTTTGCATGTTTATTTGAATAATAATCCTTCCGTGACAGTAATGAAAGGATAAATAAATTAGTACCCTCCCCTGCCAGTATTGCCCAAATTCTACGGCAGAGAAGAATAATGTAACTGTATGCTTTCAAACATTATAACTTTTACGGTGCCCATAGAATAAGCAATTTCTATGCCCTTTACCTACTTTAGAACTCAATCAATGTTTATTACTGAAGATGACAGCAAAAAGGAGACTGACAGTAGTTAAATTCAAGAGCTTGATGAGGAAGCATAGATGATCCTGTTCGATTAACAAGGGATATTTACAAACCAATGCTAAGCTAAGGGAATAATAAGGTTCCCAATTACAACCCAATCCCATTAAGCATCCCTTGCAGAGACTACATGCACTATTTCGATTCCCGGAAATCTTGTAGGTCAGAGTTCATTCAGCCTGTTCTCCTATTATGACACTTCATAGTAGTCTTGCAGGCATTACTAATGTCCAAAAGAAAATTCCTCAACAGGGAAGGAGCATATTGTGCATGACATGCTGACTATAACATATCTTAAACATATTTACAAACCATGTTCCTAGAAATAGAATTCAGAGGTCTCACATATTTAACAAATTACCTCTTAGTCTCATTAAGTTGCAGCTACCCATCAGTAAGTCACTACAAGATAAAACACTTCAGCGATATGCCCCAAAGTATGAAAAAGATCAGGGAAATGGAAGCAAGCTGTTCAGAGCAACAAATATAGCTTCTATTGAGCTTCTCTTTTTCCTTGCTAGTTCTAACTCTCTTTAAATTTATCTACACTTTGTGTGTGCTCAGTCCTCATTGGTTCAGGGACAAGCTGACCAACTTTGACATATTTTTCCTCAAATTTATCTTCCCAGTCTTGTAAAATTTCAAGCTCGGAAGCATCCAGGCCTTCAAGGTTTCCATTAATGTCTTGAGGCTTAAAAGAAAGAAGGGCTAGGGCTCTGCTGGCTTCTCTTCCAGCAAACATAGCATATGGCCCACCAGGACCATAAAACATCCTGCACATAAACCTCAACTGAGCTTCTAAATATAACTAGTATCCAGTTTCTAAAGTTGTATGTCAAGAGCTTAAATGAATGATACTGAAACAGATAACATGAATATATTTTGTGTTGAAGTTCCTAAGCAACAAACACAGATACTAGTTCTAGTAATCATACAACAAAATCCATGCTCAAAATGATTGGACAAAAAATTAAGGGATAAACCCAACTATGATATAGCCCTTTTGCACACTGCCTATATGTGGTTTAAAAAGTTGCACTTTACCCGCTTGATGTTAATTCCATAATGGTTCCTATTTAACTAACGGAGTTAATCCTAAGCGGGTAAAATCCGACTTTTTAAACCACACATAGTCAAGCTATACACGGGCTATATATCATAGGTGGGTAACGTGCAATTATCCTAAGAATGAATCTATTGTGGAATGTGGAGGTTAACATAAGATTTGGTTTGGTTATGAACCAATTACAAACAACATATAAAGTCATCTCAAAACTAGTTTGGAATAGGATCTTCTCCATTTCACTTTAAACGAAAAGACTTTATTTTTACGGTTAAAGATTTTATTATTTAAAATTACTAATTTACAGAGTATCACATAATTTAAAATAGATTAAATATTGCCCAAAGATTGTAATTGTTTCCATTCCCAGTTCAAATCCCCCTACCCCAGCTATCAATGTATAATTTAAAAAAAAAAAAAAAACCAAATATTTATCGTGAGCCTAAGACAACTAATTGGGTTTATTTACTGAGTTGGGATTCTGTTAACTACAAAAAAAAAAAATTTGAGAGAGATTAGAGAAAGGGTACATACTTGGAGGTAGAGACATCATAGATCTGACCTTTGATGGCCATTAAGATGGGCTTATTGGGGTCAGACCCATCATAAGCTCTGAGTTGTTGTTCAGTGACATCTCCCAAATGAACAGGTTTTTCATTGGTGGAATCGTTAAAGTTCAAGTTGCCGAAACTGTTGTTGCTGATGTTGATGTTGTTTGCGGCAGAGGCAGAGGCAGTGATTGTGGGAGGCTTATTGAAATCCTCAGGAGCAACGAACATGCCACACACAGTTCTATAAACGACAACCATCAGAGCTGCGATGGTGAAGAAGGCTGTTGGGGATAGACCAGTGTGAAACGTTATCGCTTCCATCATTCTTGAATATAGCTCCATCCCTGTTCTTTTTTCTTTTCTTATTGGATGTGAAATTCTAATGAAGGCAGATAATGAAGAAGAAGAAGAAGAAGAAGATGAAGATGAAGAAGGAGAAAATGAAAGCAGTTGAGACTTGAGACTTGAGAAAGGTCCAAGGTTACCAACCACCAACCCACCTTTGCCTACCAACCTTCTAGCTAGGCTACCACTTTTTGGTTTTTATTTATTTATTTTTAATTAAGTTTAGCAAAGTAAATGCTGTTTTTATGTTCATATTTTTTGTAATACCTCTACTTCATGTAGTTTTCTTTTAAAAAAAGAAAAAAAAATACTATAATAAAAATAACATTAAAAAGAAAAAAAAAATAATGTAATAAAAATTACCTCTACTTCATTTAATTTTTTTTCCCATTTTGATCCTTTAACTTAAATTTATTTTTTATTTAGTTATTTTGTCTGGTTTTGTTTTATTTTGTCATTAATTTTAACCTCCTTTAGATGGACTTTAGGTGTGAATAGTTAAAATAGCTATATAAGATGAATGAATTATTACAATAATTTTTTTTAGAGAGTTTTAATCTATAGTGTTTGTTTCTAATGATATTTTTTATTATCAAAATAAGATACTAATAATTTTTTGTTTAAGCTAACTGAACTCATTATTAAAATGATTTAAACAAATGAAACTTGAAAGATTGAATTCAAACAAGTTAGTGTAATTTATAAATTACCCTTAAAAATTGACTAATCCAATAAAAATAAACTTTCTTAGTACACAAATTCAACATGCAAATGATTTGTCTTGCTATATGGAGTCGCGATGTTGCTCTTCCTCAAATAGCATCTTCATTAGGACCAATAATTATCGTATGCATCTTTTATTTATAAGATAATAATATATATATATATATATAAAATCTTATACAAAATACATACATGAGTAGTTTTACATTTGCTTTTATTTATGACATGCTAAAGAATGATATTTCACCGCTAAATTTAATAAGCATTGACTGTCAAAAAAAAGTATTAACTTAAATGTTGGACTCTCTCTGTTAGTACAACGTAATATATTGTCCGTTCGTCTGAACTAAACCCTTTTCACTGCAGTGCAGTGCAAAGAGACAAGCCCCGTGAGAATAGGGGGCAAATTCATTTCCATTTTTGGTGAACATCAACCTCTGAAATTTCTCAGCTCAGTAAGTTTAAAAACCAACAGTTTTGAGTACCACAAACATACATTTTTTGTTTTCTCATCTAGAACTTAAAACATTAAAAAGTGAGACACATTGAGCAAATTATAAAAAACAATGATGTGATCTATAAATATATACTATATGTTGAATATTAGTTAAATTTGAATTTGCACTCTTACATAAAACAATAGTTTACGAATGAATTACGAAGTAGCAATCTAACTAAGAGAGAGAGAGAGAGAGAAAATGGAAAGGAAGAAAGGAGAAATAAAAATCAAGTATACATAAACAAAACAAAAGAAGCATCTGGGAAACATTGAACTTCATTCTCCAACACTATTGAAACCTTGGCTTTTTTATGATTATGTGTACTTCGACTAAAGGAGAGGAAAATTTCCAGTCAAAAGGCAAACGAGGAACATCAATGACAGTCCTCTGATATCCCCCTCTTTCAGAAGAAGACTTCTTATCTACAATAACTTTGGCTTTCTCAAAGGAATCAATGCATTCTACGGTTATTTTCTGAAATGGCTTTGGCTTTCTCAGTGGACTTCATGGCTTTATAAGCTCTCACTCTCTCAATGGACCCAAAGGCTTCTCTGGGTGATTCTGACTGCCTTTGGTTTTCTCAATCGACTCCAAGGCTTCTTCAAATGATTTCTGAGTGCAAAATTAACTTTGTCAGCAAAAAAATTTAGAGCAGAAGTTAAACTACATAAAATCCTGTAAATTCCAATCGCAACTAAAGACAGGTATTAAAGTGTTCCAAACTGCAGCTTTATACACACACACACACACACACACATATATATATATATATATATATATATATATATATCTTCTAAATTAAAACAAGAAGACGCAAAGAAATCCACACATAAAACTACTCAACCAGAAAAAAGCTACAAAGACACCCAACTGAAAATAGATTATGAATGGTGGAACCCATTGATATACTTGAGAGATATTGAACTTCCTCTATAATTGTAGATTCCTTTCCAATCCAATATTTACTCTTTCCCTAACCTACTATCATCTGGATAGAAAACTGTAAGGTAATTATGATCTTTACATGTAATTTCTACTTACACAAGAAATCTCAAATAGACTCTCTATGGGCTGTTTTGGGAGAACAAGGGAAGTACCATCTGGTTGATTTGGACAGTGTCTGTTCTTCAATTCAACCTGGAGGTGTGGTTTAAGGTGACTTGGGGTTTTCAGAAAAGCTGTTTTAGGGATATTGCTTTGTACATATGCAAAGGAGCGAAATCTTCAGGAAGAGGGTGGCGGTAGTGGTGGGAATGAAATATGGAGAGGAATGGGTTCAAATGTGTTCTTCAGTGGTTAGGAGCGTCCATGGACCGTCTCTTCAAACACATCAAATTCAGTCTTGTCATAGGAAATCACTTTTGGCATGATTTGTGGTGTGGGGATGTACCTTTAATAGATCCCACTTCCTGGATTTTTTCTGCATTGCAGTAGATAGGAAGACAACTGTTACAGATTACATGTAGTGAATCAATGGTGCCTTCCACTGGAACTCCAAGGTTTTCAAGTGCATTAAAAGATGCTAATTAACTTGCTATATGCTGTGAGAGTTAGTGTGCAAGATACATATATGATGGGGTTGTCTTTGTCAAAATCTCAGACGTTTGATGTAATTATTGGGATTTGAGAGGAGGTTTAGGAATCCAGTTTTCCTTCGACCTTAATTTCGTATTTGGCGGATAAAAGTTATCATAAAAGGTGTTCTAATTTGTTTGGACTGCTGCTCATGATAAAATCTTAGCGACGGACAATCTCAAAAGAGAATATTTTGCTTGTCGAAGGCAAATGTTGAAACGTTAGGGCCTAACGGTTAGGCTATGTCTTCTTTTTCATTGTGATTTTCCTAGGGAGTTATGTTCATTAGTTTTCTTTGTTTCGGATGCCTTGGGTTACACCAGTTAATTAACACATTTTTTGTCAGTCAGCTTCTGCACATGATAGTGCATAACAACACACCGCAGCAGGTGAGAAATGAGGCTTGGCTGTTAATATTGGTTAACGCAGTTAGCATTCAGTTAGAATAGATGGTTTGAGTAGTTATACATAAGTTTTTTTATGCATAAGTTACTAATAGCAGATCCCTCTTGTAAACCTTCAGTTAATTAAAAAGTGTTTGCCTTTGCATTCTCTTTTCATTTGGCTCTTTCTCTTCCTCTCTTTTCTTTCTATCTTCATGTAATGCAGCTTTCTAGACATGGTATCAGAGCCATCAATGAGTTCAACCATGGTTGCCAATTCTTCATCCTCTAATAAAAGTTCTAACTCTAACCAGACCACAAATCTAGCTCCTCAAGCACCTCTTTGACTCCTCTCCAGCATGTCAAATCTCATGTCTATCAAGTTAGATTGCTCAATTACATACTGTGGGAGAATCAAATCACTTTTACACTCAGAGCATATTCACTAGTTGGATTTGTTGGCACTCTTAACATGTCCAACTCAATTCTTGTGAGAAGATAACAGATCAAAACCTATAGAAAATCCAGAATACCAATACTGGATTACCAAGGACCAAGCATTGCTCACACTTATGAACATAAATATCTATCTCCTTGGGCTCTATCTCTAGTTGTAGGAAAAACAAGAGCTCGAGGAGTTTGACAGATCTTGGAAAAGAGATTTACTTCTGCATCATGGATGTTCTTGAGATGGAACTTCACAACACCAAAAAGGGCAACAATACAATAACTGAATATCTGCAGAGGATCAAGGAAATCAGAGACAAACTTGCTGCCGTCACGATTGAAGTGGATGATGAAGAATTGCTCCATATCATACTCAAGGGCTTCTAAAAGAGTACAATCCATTCTGTTCTGCTATTAGAACCAGGAGTGATGCTCTTGAAGATCTGGAATTACTGCACTCTGAAAGGCAATCAATTATATACTCTGCAGAGGATGACAATGATCCAAATTCTATGGCAATGCTGGGCTCAACAGGACATAAACCTGGAAATTCTTTTAATGTAAAACAGGAACAAACTTTGGTTGAGGCGGAGGAAGAAATGACTGAAACTCCCATCCTCCAAATTACAACTACAATTCTCACTCTTCAAACTACAACTATCCTAGACACATCAACAACAATTCACAGGGAATGATTCCTCATCCACAATATCAGCAAGCACAAAATTCAAACTCGGGCCTACATGCCAGGTATGTGGAAACTGAGGACACAGTGCCCTTGACTGTTATCATCACATGGGTTTCTCATTTTAAGGGAGACATCTGCCTGAAATTTGGCTGCAATGGCCCTACCTTTCTAACTCAACAAACTGAGAGCTGGTTGACAGATATAGGAGTGACAGACCACTTGACCTCTAATCTTTCTAACTTGTCATTGCAGCATTCCTGCACAGGTTATGAATTGGTATCAGTTGGCAATGGTCAGACCCATCCAATTACACATGTTGGTAATGGAAAGCTAAGAACTAACCTTTACCACTTCAAATTATGTAATATTCTCTTTTGTACTCAAAGATCTCAGGGTGTTCCTTCATCACATTCCTACTCAACGTCTCCATGTTAGCTCTTGCCTCCAACCTATTGTTTCACACAAGAACCAAACACATCGAAGTAGATTTAGATTTCAGACCAGAACAAGTTGTTTGCAGAGATCTAGCTGTTAAATTCGTTTCTAGTCTCGACCAACTAGCCGACAAGTTTACTAAGAGTCTTCCTTCACAAAGATTCATCAATCTTAGGTCCAAAATCATGATCACTGGCATGCCCATGAGGGGGACATTTCTCATAGAGACTTTCCTTAGCATTCTCATGGCTCTTTCTCTTATTCTCTCTCCTTTCTATCTTGATGTAATGCAGCTTTCTTGACAACACCTAACTCAGTGGCAGAGTTATTAAGGTGCAGGAAGACTCAATTTAGAATGCCTCACTATCATGTTTTACATGGAGTATTTGGAGAGAGATGAGTGCTTGAACCTGTGAGGGAACTGAGTTTTCTGTGATGAGATTGAAGTCTCTATTGAGATCTATTTTCAGTGGGATAGGCTTAATGTCCTTTTTGAAAATTCCAGGCCTCTGTATTTAGATCTCGATTGCCTTTTCGTGTTTCTTTTGTGTATTTCCTGTATTTTCTATTTTTATGCTTAATGAATCTATACACACACACACACACACACACACACACACACACACACAGAGAATTGATCAACAAACATAGCATGCATGTGCTGCTAAATATTTTATTGGGGAAGTTAAAAAATTTTCACTGGTAGAGTAAATTTATATAAATGAAAGAAGGAAATTAAAAGAAAAAGAATGGCTTCCTTATGCAAACTAGCTTGGGGTGCAGAGTGGAATCAATGGAATGCCAGAAATCATGGGAGGTTGGTGAAGAATGAGGATCAGATGTAGCAATCAAAGGGATATAAGAAAAAGGGTTGGTGCAAAAGGAAATTTTAAAAAATTGTGTGTTAAACAGAACCTTGTGCTGGTGCTGAGGAATTTCAGTATCAGCTCTAGTTAAGAAGGCCTGAGTTATGTATTCTAAGGCTTCCTGCATTGTTTGTTGTTTTTCTGGTATTTTAGTTCTGGGTTGTAATGCAGAGGTGTTATCTCTACTTGATCCAGGATGAAGCTTGTTTTGTTTAGTTTGAGAAGCATGGGTGTAACTTTGGGGTTGTAAGAGCAGATTTTCTGCAGTGTTTTCAATGATATATCTCTCATTCTTCTAGAAAAAGAAAAGAAAATAAAAGAAAAGAGTCTGTAAGAATTGCATTAATACATTGTAACAGCAAATTACATATGTATTGTTAGAAGTACTAGTTAAATGATTAAATTTACCATATCCCAATATCTTAAGCTTTTGAGACAATCGGTAATTTAACATAGTATAGAGTATGAGATCTTGAGTTCGATCCTTGTCTCATAAAAGAAAAGAGTCTGTAAGAATTGCATTAATACATTGTAACAGCAAATTACATATGTATTGTTAGAAGTACTAATTAAATGATTAAATTTACTATATTCCAATATCTTAAGCTTTTGAGACAATTGGTAATTTAACATAGTACAGTGCATGAGATCTTGAGTTCGATCCTTGCCTCCTCCACTCTACCTCTTATTTAAATTCTCACGTGTTGGACCTTACCTATTAAAAGGTAGTTTTGGTCCACATGTGAGGGAGAGTGTTAGAAGTACTGGTTAAATGCTTAAATTTACCATATCCCAATAGCTTAAACTTTTGGAACAATCGATAATTTAACATGTGGACAATCAGTAATTTAACATGTACATCCTATTACTGGTTAATACTAAATGCACCATGGCATAGTAGTCAAGGAATTTACAAAGTGGGGCAAGTTGGGATTCTATTTTCTATACAAACCGATGTGTTATATGACATATATCTAGAGCCATATTTATTAATAGGAATGAAAAAGAGAAAATCTATGGAGTTGGAAAAGCAAGGAAGAAAAAACCAGTTACATACCCCAGAATTTTGCGTCTTCCATATGGAATCCATGCTTGAATCAATTAAAAACATCCCACCTACCAAAGCACTGCAGGAAACTACTGTATTAGGAAAAATTTTCAAACCAAAAGGTTGCTTAACATCCATACATTACTTGATTGTCATGAAACTAGTGTAATAGCAAATAAGCTCAACTTACTAGATATATCTAAAGCATCAACAATAGAAGTAAAACAACTAGAATCAAATTAGACTAGAAAAACCCAAGCCAACCGCCAATACCTCAACATTCAAAAGGAAGCCTATGTGAGCTTAAACAATGATGGAAAACTGAGCTTTCACAACAACAGATCAATAGATTTCAAACATGTTTCAGTTAGAGAAATTTCCAAATAGTTTTATTGATGAAGTTATTGTCTCTTTTTACTTATTGATAAATAATGGAATTGTATTAAACAAAAAACCAGGTACACCAGGGGTGTGCATGAAAAACAGTACAGAAGTTATTGTCTCTTAAAGGAGGACACAAACAAGACAATGAACATAATGTCTTAAGCAGAACTATACGTTTAAAAGAAAGACTCTCAGGAAAACACAAACATCATACACACATCTTTATAGAATGGCCAGTTAGAGCTCCACTTGTTTGAGAATCATAAAACTAAAGGAAAATACCTAGCAACTAGCAACATACCTTATTAAAAAAGCTATTTGCAATCATATGGAGGTGGTAGTGCTTATTACAATTGGATACTGAAAGGCTTACTTTTTTATTCATTTAAAAAATAATAACAATTTTGACCAGGTTTTGGAGTCTTTAAAGTAGTCCTATTGTGATAGTCGAAGCTTTGGCACTACAAATCATATGAAACAGCCCTAGACCTAGGATAATTCACAAGCAAAAAAATTAATGTCATGAGCATGAAGACACATAATTTCAACTTCCATTGAAGGCCTTGGCCTGTTTTCAGACTGCAAAAATTCCCCTATTCAAGTTCCCATTTGAGAAAACCAAATTGTATGTATATTTCCTCTACCAATGAATGGGGTTTTGTTGTGTGTATATATATTAAATTTTTCCCAAAACAATTTGAATCCAAACACGACTTTGCTAACTAGTTGCATCGAAAACGAAAATGCAATTTCATGAAAACAATAATTGGGGCACACAATTGCCAACGAGCTCTAGCTCCAGCGTCACTTTCTTCATCAATAACAATGGGATGGAGTTGAGCTTATGCCTTATGCCATTGTAGCGATCACTTTTAGTCCTTTAAATGACATAATCAAACTAAAAATTTACAAGTCATCACTCTCGAGAGACTAAAATCAATCACTTAAAGTTTGGTAGAGACAAAAATCGATCAGTTTTAAGTTTTTTAGGAATAAAATCGATAACTTTATTCACTTTAAGTTTGTAGAGACTAAACACGATCGTTTTAAACTTCAGAGACTAAAATCGCTCATGGGTCGAAAAGAACCACATACAAACATGATATTATTTGAAGGAATAAAAATAAAAACCCAATTACACAAACAAAATTTAAATCGAATTCCGGTCAATACTGAAATAGAAAGGATCGAAATTTGCACAATTTGATAGGAAAGGAAGAATACCCAGCAAAGCCAAGATTCAGAAGAAACGCACGAGTTGTGAGTAACCTCAGCGCAAACTCAAACCTGGAAACGAAGTCGGAAGAGCCAGACCCAGGTGGTCTTTTTGTATATCTTGCTTGGTAAGCTTTTCCATTCCAACTATAACTGTTATTATAGTTATTGTTATAAGAATAACGGTTATAACCGTAACTGCTACCCGTGGAACGAGAGCGAATGTTGTAATCTGCACGCTTACGGTCATCGCTGAGAACCTCGTAGGCTTCGGAGGCGAGTTTGAATCTGAGTGTGGCATTTTCTCGAACAGGTTTAGGGGATTGTGAGTGCTTGTCAGGGTGATATTTGATGGCCAATTTTCTAAAGGCTTCTTTGATTTCGTCTTTTGTTGCGTTCTTGTTCAATCCCAACACCTTGTAATGATCCCCAGTCCCAGACATCCTCGTTTCTTATCACAAATGCAAAGCATATGATACGAAAATCCAAATGTATCATATTTGGTCTTTGGATTTCAATGTTTTGGACCTCGTGTCGTGGCATTGCTACAACCGCTTCCTTTCTATTCTGCAAACTGGTATGTGAATTTGTTTTCAGTGTAATTGTGACCACGAACTTGAGCCTAGATGAAAACATATATGGGCTTGGCCCAACTTAATGATTATTATTATTATTATTATTATTATTTTTAATTTGGATTGATAAAATTGTACAGACTATGGCCTTAGGTCCATTGGGCCTTGGCCCGGACATTCTCAAGGACAAAAACTGAGCCCAAGCCTCATAGTAAGTCCATATCGTTTTGGATGTATAATAGACAAGTCCATGTCCGGTTTATTATAACTTGCTCGGTAGTGCGTTTGATCGGAACAGCCCACGTCCCTAGCAGCTCGGTATTGCCTTAGGGAGTATCGCTGCTAGGCGAACTTTTGGAGGCAGAAATCAGTTCCAATGTCATTACCACTGTTTCCAACGGGGCATATTCCTTGTCAGGAATAATCACATTGGACACCACCCACACGAATGAGACCAGAATGTAATCATGAAACCTCCACCAACCTCAAGCTATAAATAGCAGAATTGAGTGAAGAGTTGTGGTTGGCTATTCAGAGGAGAAAATAGAGAGTAAAAGAGAGAGATAGAGCTAGTACCACCAAGAGGGAGAGCAACTCAGAGAGGAAACAAAAGGAGTTCGTGAGAACCAAGGGGTGTCATTGGGTCACTTAGCAAGGAACCACCCTTGGTAGGAAACATTAAGCCCACTATATAAGTGAATTGTGAGCCTAATTCTAAGCTTGGTCCCTTAAGCAGAAGTTGGGTACGCATAATTGGCGCTATCTGTGGGAATCTCCTATGTAGCTGTAGCTCTGCCGAGATTTGGGTAGGGAAAATGTTTGAAAGACAATCAGGGAGTTACGCTGAAAATGGCTTTGGAAGATCTTTTCGGGGATCCAGTTGGCGGGAAAGAAGGCAGAAGTGGCGTGAAGACAGGGAGTATGAGTAAGGGGAAGAGTAGTCTGGTCTTGGGGAAGAGTAGTCTAGTCTTGGAGAAGGGTCGTTTCAAACACACTGAGCATTATCAGACACCTCAGGGCATGAGCATTTTGACAGGAAGGGTAAGGAACTCGAATGCTTGCGTAGATTGGTAAGGGATTTGGAGTTAGAGGCAAGAGGTAAGCGTTAGAGAAGAGACCGCGAGGAGCATGCAGAGGGGTCAGCTAGTGTAGGGGGTGGCTATGGAGAGATGTCCCATCAATCCGGTTCCCATCGACACTGAGATCGGTCTTGGGAGTATGTAGACCGGGACTCAATTTCCCTGGAAAGGCGATAACCCCAGAATGCCGCCATGGATTCTATAAGCTGAGCATTGCGTAAAGCTACTCGATCACCGTTCTCGGGAGATATCGAATAGGTATCGATGCCGAGCAAATTTACTAGACCTCCATTTAACTCTTATGACAGGAAAATGGATCCGGTAAAGCATGTAAGCCATTATATCAAGATGATATCTTTGCACAGTCATAAGGACGCGTTGATGTGTAAGGTGTTTCCTTTAAGTCTCGGGCCTACCGCTTTGAGGTGGTTCAATGGGTTGAAGAATGGCTCGATTCATAGTTTTGCTGAGCTTATTCAAGAGTTCGAGGTCCGGTTTATGACTTGTAGCCGAGTGTCGCAACTAGTGGACGCGCTGCTGTCTATGAAGATGGGAGCCGGGGAAACTCTTTGCAACTACACTAGCCGGTATTGGGAACTGTACAACGAGATCGGTGGGGGCAATGAAAAAATTGCAGCAAGCACTTTCTGGTTGGGATTGCCTGAAGATTCTGAATTACGAGATTCATTGATAAGTAGGCCTCCCGAGGATATGAGGCAGTTGATGAGGCGTATTGAAGAGTATAAAAGGTTAGAGGATAATCGGCAGCAGAACAAAGGCAAGGCCCCGATTATGAGTTAGCCCTAGCAAGGGGGTTTTCAGTCAAGGCCCCGAAAGGATTTGAGGATCCGGGAACCGAACGCATTAGTGGGAGAAGTAAACGTGACGTTCAAGGAGCCAGTGCACAGAATTGTGAATTGAACTAAGAACGAACCATACTTCCGATGGCCAAACAAGATGGGGGGTGACCCATCGAGAAGAAATCAGAACTTATATAGCACTTATCATAGGGATAAAGGGCATACCATCGAACAGTGCAGGATGTTAAAAGATCATTTAGAGCAGTTAGTAAGGGCGGGGTACTTAAAAAAGTTTGTTGTGGACCCAAGAAATCAAGAGGCCGGGCAGGGTATTCAACCCCGGGGAATCCTCTTCCACCCCCTTTAGGAGTGATAGATGTCATCTATGCAGCTTCAAGGGGTACCCTAGTGACCAGGAGGAGAGGGGTACTGGCAGTGGTTTCGGTAGAGAGTTGTCCGGATGAACAACCCTTTGAGAAGAAGTTGAAGTTTACTCAAGAGCCCATTGCCTTTAATGATGACAATCTGGAAAGAATGATTAAGCCACGCGACAACGCTAAGGTGGTTACAGTCTAGATAAATGGCTTTAGTTGGTAGACCATAGAAATAGAGGTGTACATTGACGATGTGGGGGTTAAAAGCAAACAAGAGAAAGGGCACATTGATAATCTTAAGGAAGTGTTCAAAGTACTTCAATGACATAAGTTGCGTCTCAATGCTGACAAGTGTGCTTTTGGAGTGGGGGCTGACAAGTTCCTTGGGTATATGATTACTTACCGAGGAATAAAGGTTAATCCCAATCAAATTAAAGCTATAGAGCACCTCAAGCCTCCGTGTAATCCAAAGGAAGTCTAGGTGCTAACCAGCATGCTAGCTACCCTAAATCGGTTCATTTCTAAGTTTGCAGACCGGTGCCATCCATTTTACTGGCTTCTGGAAAAATTAATGGGATTCTAGTTGAACAAAGAATGTGAAAAGGCTTTTCAGGATTTAAAGGAATATTTGGTACGGGCACCTATGTTGTCAACCCCAAAGCTCGATAAGGATTTATTCATGTATCTCTCGGTGTCTGAGCATGCCGTGAGTGCCATGCTGCTAAGGGATCAAGGTGTGTAACAGCCAATATATTATGTCAGTAAAACTTTGGTCAATGCCGAGACGAGGTATTTACCGTTGGAGAAGTTGGTGTTAGCACTAGTACATGTTACAAGGAAGTTGCCCCACTATTTTCAAGCTCACATTGTCTATGTATTAACCGAGTATCCCTTGCAGTCATTGTTGAAGAGATTTGATTTCACAGGCAGGATAGCTAAATGGGGAACTCGACTGGGCTCTTTTGACATTAGGTATAGACCTAGGAGTTCGGTGAAGGATCAGGTTCTCACTGATTTTGTTGCAGAGTTGTCCCCAAGGAGAGAGATGGAGATGGTTTGTCATGTAGAGGTTCACCCGTGGAAGGTATTTATGGACGGTGCGTCTAGCACATTGGGTGCTGAGGCTAGAATTGTCATCATCACCCCGGAAGGGATAAGGTTGGAACAGTCTTTTAGGTTGGGTTTTAGGGCTTCCAACAACGAAGCTGAATATGAAGCCCTACTTGCCAGATTGAGAGCTGTTTTGAACTTGGGTGCCCGGGAGATAGAGGTTTATTCGGATTCTTAGTTGGTGGTTAATTAGGTGTAGGGCAGTTTTGAAGCCAAGGATCCTTGGATGATAAAGTACTTGCGGTTGGTAAAACAAATTATGAACTAGTTTCTGAAAGTAAAGGTGGTTCGAGTGGCCATGGGGCAGAACCGACATGCTGGCTCTCTGGCCACTTTGGCGTCATCACTAATCGAAGAGGTACCTTGATTAATCAAAGTGGAGTTGGTGGCGGAACCGAGTATTGATGCAAGGATAGGTGTTTCAGTGGTGGCAATACTTGAGCCGTGTTGGATGGATCCGATCATTGACTTTTTAGCCGAGGATCAAGTGTCAGTTGATGAAAAAGTAGTGAACAGGGGACGTCGGGTAGCTGCTCGGTATTGGTTATCAGCAGACCGTAAACTGTATTGGAGGTTTTTCTGGGGGCCGTACCTTTAGTGCTTGCACCTCAGCAAGGTTGATGAGCTCTTAACCAAACTCCATGAAAGGGTGTGCGGTAGTCATGTTGGGAGACGTTCATTGGCCCATCGAGTAATGACTTAGGGATTTTGGTGGCCAAAGATGCATAAGGATGCTACCGAATATGTACGAAAGTGTGAGCAGTGTCAAAAGCACGTCCCGTTGATCCATTAGATGGCAGGGAGTTTGAATCCTATCAGTAGCCCATGACCCTTTGTGCAGTGGGGACTAGACATTGTTGGTCCATTCCCTCGGGCTATAGGAAACCGAAGATTTATTCTAGTAGCCATGGACTACTTCATTAAGGCTCCGCTTAGAAGGAGAGAATGGAATGGAATAGAATGGAATGAAAAGAATATTTTTAGAATATTCTTCCCTCCCTCTTGTTTGGGAGTTTTAATGGAGGGAATGGAAAGTCCATTCCCTTGTTTGGAGTTTAAGTGGGAGGGAATGGAATGGGTAGGAGGGAACACCCATTCCTTTCTATTCCCTTAAAACCTCAAATTTTCATCCCCTCCAAAATTAGGAGGAATGGGAGGGAATGAAATTAGATTTAATAATTTTTTTACTAAAACTCCCAAAATATCCCTATATATTCAACCCTTTATTTAAAAATAGGGGTCTAATAGTAATATTGTCATAAAATGACTCTATTCCATTCCCTCCATGTGACTCCCAAACGAGATTACTTACATTCCATTCCTTTCCATTCCTTAATTTTAAAACATTTAATCAAGGTTACTTAATTCCATTCCATTCTTTTCCATTCCATTCTCTTACTTAAATGCATTCCATTCCTTTCCATTCCCTTATAATCATTCCATTTCATTCCATTTCCTTCCCTTATAAACTCCCAAGCGGGGCCTAAGTGGGCAGAGGCTGAGGCATTGGCCAATATCCGGGATGTAGATGTTAAGAAGTTTGTGTGGAGAAACATAGTAACAAGATTTGGAGTATCAGAATCTCTGGTATCCGATAATGGGTTGCAATTTGATAGTGATGTCTTCCATAAGTTTTGTAGCGATCTCAGGATCAAGAACAGGTATTCCACCTCGGCGTATTCGCAGAATAACGGTCGAGATGAGGCCACTAACAAAGCTATTGTGAATGAGATAAAGAAAAGATTGGAGGGGTAGGTGAGCCAAGGAATTGCCCAACGTTTTGTGGGCATATCGAATGACTCCTAGAAGGTCCATGGGAGAAACTCCATTTTCTTTAACTTATGAAATGGAAGCAGTCATACCGGCTGAGGTAAATTTGTGCAGTGCTCGGGTTTCAAGATTTGCCCTTATCGAGAATGATGAGTTAATGGTGAAGTAGCTGGACTTGTTAGAGGAATACCAGGAATTAGCAACCATACGGGTAGCAGAATATCAATAGAAACTTTCCTGACGGTATAACAGGGATGTGAAGAGGAGGGAGTTTAGCGCTGCAGACTTGGTACTATGAAAAGTAGTAGGGAACACACGAGACGTCAATGCAGGAAAGTTAGCCCTGACTTGGGAAGGGCCATACAGAATTACCACCATTGCTCGAGTAGGAGCATACTATTTGGAAGACTTGGATGAAAGACCGCTTTCCCAGCCATGGAATGTTCACAATTTGAAAAATTTTTACCATTGACCATTGGTGTGTAGTAACTTGGGTTGAGTATAATGTAATATGTGAACAATGTTTATGCGCGTGGGTGTATTCATACTGGACTTCGTCATTATCAAATTGTCGACTAGCGAAGGATAGAAGCCTGTGCTCGGTTTGATCCAAATCACCAAACAGATGGAAACCTAATCTTTATTTTCTCTAAGAACAGAAACCTGTGCTCGTTTCAATCCTAATCACCGAACAGGTGGAAACCTAATCTTCATTTTCTCTAAGGACAGAAACCTGTGCTCCGTTTGATCTTAATTACTGAACAGGTGGAAACCTAATGTTTATTTTCTCTAAGGATAGAAACTTGTGCTTGATTCGATTTTAATCACCGAACAGGTGGAAATCTAATGTTTATTTATTCTAAGGACAGAAACCTGTGCTAGATTCGATCCTAGTCACCGAACAAGTGGAAACCTAGTGTTTATTTTCTCTAAGGATAGAAACCTGTGCTTAGTTTGATCCTAGTCATCGAACAGATGGAAGCCTAATGTTTATTTTCGCTAAAGACAGAAACTTGTGCTTAGTTCGATTCTAATTATCGAACAGGTGGAAACCTAATCTTTATTTACTTTAACAAAAACCTATGCTCGGTTCAATCCTAGTTACCGAAAAGGTGGAAACCTAATGTTTTTTTTCTCTAAGGAAGAAAACCTGTGCTCGGTTCGATCCTAATCACCGAGCAAGTGGAAACCTAATGTTTATTTTCTCTAAGAAACAAAAGCTTAAGCACGGTTCAATCCCGATCACCGAACAGGTGGTAACCTGGTCCCTATTTTTCCAAAGACAAAACAAGTCTCCATAAGAGGTGAAGTCCTTATCCCTGCTGTACTCAAGGCAACTACGCTCGGTCAAGGCCAATTGCCAGTTAAGAGTAAATCTCAATTCCGTTTCACAATCACTATAAATGAAAAAATAAATAAATAAAAATATGGCAAAATTTAATAACAATGCAGAAATTATTCATAAAAATAACTAGATGGATGTCCTGTCACCACATCGTGGTGACTAAGTAAACTGAAATAAACATGAACTAAAATAAAACCATTGTTTCGTCACCACATCCTGGTGACCATAGGCAAACCGAGCAAATAAAAAATAAATAAAGAAAAGAAGAAGCAAAAGAACAAGGCAAGTTAAACACTGGGCTTAAACAGCAGGGTCAGTAGGCTAAAGTGGGGCAGCATCCCTGGCGGGCTATGCTGATACGTCGTCGAAAGGCTGAGCAACAGGGAATGTCTGAGCTTGAACATCCCTGGCAGGCTAGGCACCATGCAGCGCGACATTAAGGTTGCTGGTGACTTCAAGATCAACCAGCTCCACATGGGAGTTAATTGCGTGCACTAGCTCCCTCATGCTGGGGGTATCCTCTTCGTCGTCGACACCGGAGGGATTCTAAATGGGGGAGGAGGCTCCCGGAAGGGAATTTGCTAAGGATTCCTTAGTGGGTAATTGTCAGGCACTCCTATGGCTTATAGAACTGCCATCCATCCTTCCTCGAACCCATGTCTCCTACTTGATAAACAATGGGTTCCACGGAGTTTTCGGCATCCACAAAGCCCTCATTATACCACTTTTCTTCACAAACTTCAAGTGCCTTCTTGAGGTTGGCAATCTCATAAGCCTATGCCAAATTCAAGCTCTTTGCTTTGGCCAATTTAAGCTCTGTTCCCCCTAGTTTCATGTCCATCTCAGTTAACCTCTACTTTGCCATTATTTGGGCCTTCTCGGACGCCTGAGCCTTCTTCTTGGAGGCCTCGGCAGCCTTGCCTTTGTCCTTCGCAGTGGCTACAGCAACATCTTTCAAAGCCTTTTCCCGGTCATTGTCCTCAATAGCCTCCTTCAGCCGATCCTCTATTACATGAACCAATTGGGCAGCCTAGTAGTACAATAACAATGAACATGAAAAGGAAAAGAAATACAAGTACATTCGTACAAGAGAGAAGAAGTGGTGCATTACATTTATTGTATGCCACTACAATCGAATAGCTAGAGACTCGTCAGTGCCACTCATGAAAAAGTGCACATCTTCAGGTAGTTGAAGGCCCTACGCTAGGCTTCAAGCAACGCGGCCAACCTCACTTTAGGCTCAGGTCCTAACACTGGCCGTCGTGGGAAAAGGCTAATTCTTGAGCCTAAAGGTGGTCTACCAACCTACTTCTGGGTAGGAAGAGGACGCTACATTGGACCCAGCTTACACAACTGAGCGGATGCCACCAGCAGGTTCCCAGATGACTATGCCTCATAATGTCTGGGGTGGTGGAGTTTTTGGAGGAGCATCCAAGACTTTTGGTGGTTAGTCGGCTGTGCGTTGCCTTTTTCGGGTTCGTGTAGAAGGAGGAGGGGGGGAGTCTGACCGCTGCCTTGGGTTTGTTGTTGTTGCGCGACTGGACGAGCGCTAGGCAAAAAACGATCAAGGGTCATTGATCGTTTGACCACCATCTCGTCTTCGCCCAGGTCGGTGTCTGCTTCGGAAGAACTTAGTAACTCGGTTGCTGCTTGCTCTGTCAAACGAACTTGGGCTTAGGGCTGTTCAACAAGTCTATGGACAGTACGATTGTGGGAGATGGAATTTGCTGAATCGTCTCTCACCGGTACTAGTGATTCTGCTTTAACTAGTCAGGGACCAAAATCCCAAGCTTCACCTACAGTGAGATTAGGGGGAAGGAAATTGGGGTGTCGTACGTCAATGTACGACAGTAAGGGGCTATCCACCAACAGGGATTATTTGAAGGGCTGCCAAGCGGAGTAGACTGGATTACAACCGAGTATGAGATGAGATGCCCAGAGCTGCTCGTCAGAATTCATGAATATCTCTGATCAGAGCACAAAATTTAGATCTCTTACATGCACACTTTTGATGTCCGGTCTAAACCTTTTACCTTCTGCATCAAAATAAGACGTAAATAGGTTAATACTTGTATCAACAAAAATAAAGACGAACAAAACACTAAAATCAAAACAGTTAAATATGTAGGGAACCGACCAACATCACGTGGTGCAGTTGGGCAAGTGAGCTCGCCGGCAAGCCAGTTGCTGCTCACTCGGACATACTCTCCCATCGAGTTTCTGTTAGAATCGGGAAGGCACGATATGAGCTGTATCCGTACATCCCTAACCTTAAGGTAGTAGTCAGGTTTAATGTTACCACATAAATTGTACATAAAGTTTATGCCGTGGTGGTTTAGTTATAACCCGTATATTTGGTTTAAGCGGCTGATGCAACTCACTACTTGATAAAAATTAAGGGGAAGTTAATTGGGACATAAACTGTAAAACCTAAGGGTACTGAGTATAAGGGGGTTCACGGGAATCTAACCCCCCTTCCAAAATGGCCATTAAAAGGAAAAACACTACATGAGGGCGTCGCTGAAGAGTGATGTCGCCCTCATGGCAGTAAGCTACATCTACGTCCCTGGGAATATTGTAAGCCACCCTAAAATTAGGCAGAGTTGCTTCAGTGTCAAGAAGCTGTGCTTAACCCATTCCTAATACTAGAGTGAGGAAAAGAAATTAAAGGAAAAGAAAGAGGGAATGAGGAAATTTACTAGGGGCTCTAGGAAGTGGTGCTCCTAGTTGGAGAATATATGCAGGGGAGAAGTATACTCAGTAGAGAGAAAGTTGAAGGAGTAGGGAAGCAAAAAGTAGTCTAAAGAGGTAAAAGGAACTATTTATAGGGTGGAAGCATTTAATGGAAAAAAATCATTAAGTTGGCCCAGCTTAATGATTTTTTTTCTTTATTATTATTATTATTATTATTATTATTATTATTATTATTATTATTTTAAAATTTGGATAGATAGGATTGTACAGGGTATGGCCTCAGGCCTATTGGGCCTTGGCCCGGACATTCTCAAGGACCAAAACTGAGCCCAAGCCTCATAGTAAGTCCACATCGTTTTGGATGCATAATAGACAAGCCCATGTCCAGTCCATTATAACTTGCTCGATAATGCGTTTGCTCAGAATAGCCCACGTCCCTGGTAGCTCAGTATTGCCTTGGGGAGTATCGCTGCTGGGCAATCTTTTGGAGGTGGAAATCAGTTCCAATCCCATTACCACTATTTCCAATGGGGCATATTCTTTGTCAGGAATAATCATATTGGACCCCACCCACTCAAGTGAGACCAAAATGTAATTGTGAAACCTCCACCAACCTCAAGTTATAAATAGCAGAATTGAGTGAAGACTTGGGGTTGGCAATTTAGAGGAGAAAATAGAGAGTAAAAGAGAGAGATAGAACTAGTACCACCAAGAGGGGGAGCAACTCAGAGAGGAAACAAAAGGAGTTCGTGAGAACCAAAGAGTGTCATTAGGTCACTTGGCAAGGAACCACCCTTGGTTGGAAACACTAAGCCCACTATACAAGTAAATTGTGAGCCCAATTCTAAGCCCGGTCCCTTAAGCAAAAGTTGGGTACGCACAAGGATCGTTGTTCAAATCTATAGCATCCACCTTATAGGGATGTATAAAAAACTGGTTTGACTATTCAACCTCACTTAAATGAATTGTCAAATGCGAACACTACATTCAAGCAGACCCAAACTAATCCAAAATGGGAATAAAAGACCCAAATTAGCACTGACGATATGGAATAGAGGGTTTTTTGCACCAGTCTAAGCATTATTGGAACGGAAAATTATGACCATTCTAGCCAGAATAGTATTCAAAACCTTACATCTACCACTAACATCACTTCTATTATGAACCAATCACAAGAAGCAAATGTACTTTTTTTTTTTTTTTTTGGAGATAACCAATACATAATTTGGATTACAGTGGAGTAATAACAAGATAAAGTATGCAAAAAAAAAAAAAAAAACTATATAGGAGCTGGTTTAGCTTTATCATACGCTCTTTTGTGCTTTGGTTGGTCATAAACCATTCAAAAATACCCATCTCTTTCGTTTTTATGAAATCATAATTGACAAATTCATGCTTGAACTCGAGATAAAAAGTTAGAATCAGGTTAGTGAATTTTGTAAGAAGTTCCTAAAAGAAAGCAGTATTGTGTGTGTGTTATAAAACTCCACCAAGAACCTTGACTTGCCACTTTGTCACTATATTGTTGAGCACTTTGCTTTACCACTTCATTGTGTTTGGTGACTTATTTCTATTTACTTAACGGAATTTAATTGATAATCAATTTGAATACATATTTGGTTAATTTGTTAAAGTCGATTAATTTTACTACAAAATCAACATCAAAGTCTAATTTTTTTTCCCAACAGGTGGTATTAGAGCAGATTCACTTTGAATATAGGATAAATTTTTTGAGTGTAATCTTTAACCTTTGTTGTCATGGATAAAATTAAATGTCTTGACATACTTACCCATAAAAATTTAAATAAATAAAGCACTATTGATGTAATTTTTTTTTATATGCGAAACTCTATGTAAGGAATTATTTAAATCTCTTAAAATTACAAAAAAAAAAAAAAATCCCACGAAAAGTTAAAAATATGTAAAACTTAAAAAATATGAATTAATTATGAAATTGGATGAAACCAATGAATTGATAGAAACATTTAAAAATCATTGTGACTCTCATGGTTAAAAGTTTGGTCTTAGAAGAGTAACTAGTGAGCTATTAAATTCCAACCACATTTTAATCAATCTAAGATTTGATTTACTTCTATTTTCTCTCTCTTTAATGAAGATTTAGAGACTTCTCTCTCTTTCTCCCTCTCCCTCTTCTTTACAAATTGCTCTTTAAGATTTCATCCTACACGCTAATTTCTGATTGATTGATATAGATATAGAAAGTGTAAGACAAATCATATTAATCCCCTTTTCATTTATACATACAAGTTCGATTTGACAAGGTATGTTTCATATAAATCTATAGAGCTCTTTCTAGTTCAGCTCGATTTGACTCCATTCAGCTCTTTTGCAAGACCTTGAAAAGAAATTCTGCTAATATAGAGAGCAAAAACCTTGGTGAGCACAATATCACTTTGTTTGCATTTCTTTTTTCAGTTTTTTTTTTTTTTTTTTTTTCATTCTGACACAATGTTTTTGCCATCTATAGCAAGACTCCAGTTTGATAGAAAATTAATTAAACAATATTAAGAGTACAATAACCTAGGATGTACGGACACAGGGTTTCGGTATTGGTATGATACGGCGACACGAGTAATTTTAAAAAATTATAACTTGATACGGCAAATAGGACACCATTATGTCACAAGTACGGCACCCCAAATAAAGTGTATGTGCATCGTAATCAATAACCTTATTATATGAGAGGAGAAAGTACGCCATTATTGAACTATCTTGAAATAAGTGCACGAGAGTCTTGTTTATGAGACTGCTGTGGCCTCAGATCTTTACTTCTTTTTTTTTTTCTTTTTCTTTTTTTTGGATTTGCAACGCCCATCTGCATGCATATGGAACATGTTCAATATTGTCAGTGGTAAGGCTTATTGCTTTTCTATACCTTCAATGTTTGATTGTTATACCTCGCTTGTAAGTGGCTGGGAAGGTGAACCCATTTGGCCTCAGATCTTTACTTCTTCTTTTTTTTTTTTTTTTTTTTTCTTTTTTTGGATTTGCAACGCCCATCTGCATGCATATGGAACATGTTCAATATTGTCAGTGGTAAGGCTTATTGCTTTTCTATACCTTCAATGTTTGATTGTTATACCTCGCTTGTAAGTGGCTGGGAAGGTGAACCCATTTGGCCCGATCGAATCTCATTCCTTTCCTCTAGTGTAGCTGTCAGCAGCCACAGGGAAAGAGTGCAGTACACTATAGTATCAAAGCTCCAATTGGTCCAAAGATAGGTACTCTACTAGTGTGTGTATATATATATTATGGAATGAGAATTTTGGAAAGGATTCCCTCAAGAAAAAATAAGGGGGGGGGGGGGGGGGGGGGGGTTAAAATTTTCAAAAATCATCCTTATACTTTAAATCTTTTAAAAGATCCTAACCTGCATTTAAGTAAGATATGAAATATGTTAAATGTAGAAAAGGATGATTGTGGCATAAATTCCATTTGTCAAATCAGTCATTTTCATCAATCAAATGATGGTAAAAACTTATTCTATAAACAATTTTGAAAGGATAGAGATTAAAGTCAAATATTTTAAACAATAAGAATGGTTTTGAAACAAAGATCGAGGATTATATATATATATATATATATATAAATTTTTTTAACTTTTAAATTTCTATATTTATGAAAGTGGAGGTCTCAGTTGATTCAAAGGCTTTTAACTAGAATTTCAATGTTTAGCATTGCATAAACTATCTTTGTTCCTCTTCAAATTAATTATCTTGCGATGGATATTTTCTTAGTTGTCTTGAGAGTTTCTCTGAGCTTTGGCTATTAATATATATATATATATATATATATATATATATAGTCAAAGTTTAGAGAAAATCTAATTAAATTTTAATTGAATTTTCAATTTTGCGTCACGTGCCTTATTTAATTTTTAATTTTGTGTCAAATGAATTATTGAGTGTAAAAATCAAAGAACTCAAATCTAATTATATTCTAAATTGGATTTCAATTGGAATCCAATTTTTTGCCACCTGTCTATTTATTTTTTTTAATTTTTCAATTGAATCTCTTCTAAAAAAATTGTATAATTATTATTGTTTTCAATTATAGTTGTGCATATGCATGAGACTGCATACTAATATATATAGAACAAGAAACTTGCGGAGAATTGAGTGTATAAATTGAATTTTACTGTTAAGCTATCTACCCAAAGTGCTTCCATGCCAAACACGTTAGGCACCCTTGAAGCAACCAATTCAGAAAACAATTCCTCATGTCACGCAAAAAAAAGAAGAAGTATATATTCATGTTTTCACTCTCATTTTCAATATTCCTACCAAACACCCATTTTCCAAAAACTGTTATTGTCAAAATTAACTGATCGAGCGTATTATAAGGTCAAATATATTAAAATTTGATGCACGAGTAATATAAATATATATAATAATATATACATGATTTCGGATAAAAATTAAGTATAATCACATAATGGTGCAATAGGCATGAACATTATCATCACTGAAAAGATGGACAGTTTGATCAGGTACAGTTGAGTAAGCTTGGTCTGGGAAGTATCCATGTACACTTTCGTTAAAGCCATGCCTGTAGTAGTTATAAGAGGTTGCGTATGTAGACTCGTCTAAGTAGCGAGCTGCGTAGGGATAGTATTCACTGTCATATGGGAATGGCCAAAACTCTGCTCTCCTTCCTGTTCTTCTCACAACCTTCAGCACCTTCCTCTCGTCAACGTATCCGGTCACGGTCACCTTTTGTCGGTCCATGTCGATTTCCAAGCTATCAACACCTGCTTCCAATATGAATTTGAGAGAGAGAGAGAGAGAGAGAGAGAGAGAGAGTTGAAGGATCAACAAGAGCTCCAAGCTCAACAGGTTAATAAATTTAGAACGGTGCATAAATCTGAATTCCATATATAATATCATTTCTTAACAGTTTAAACTTTTGAGATAATTGGTAATGTAAAGTTGAAAATCTAAGAACACCCACCTCCCAAAACTAAAGAAAGAAAGGAATTAAAAAGAAAAGAAAAGCATTTGAAATCTTAATCCAATTCTAACTACATGGTCGTGTCTGAACATGACTTACTGATTTTTTTCTTCTCCTTTTGTAGTCACTGTTTATATATGTGAAAATGAATCTTGAGTGAATAAAACAACAATCAAATTAAGTGGGGTGTATTAGTAGATGAATTCTTGCCCTCTATTTTCGAGATTGCTCTTCGAATTCTCTTTTCACATCCTTCACAATCCATGTGCACCATGAGCTCCACAATCTGTGAGATAGACCAATGAAAAAGAAAGAAAATGAATTAATCATCTAACACATCTATAATTAAGCAGTCCAAATCTGGCATGCAAGAGATGTATCACTTACAGACAGGGCATTATATAATTGTGCCTTCCTAGCTCGCCAACCAAACATGATGGGAGATATTGCTGTTACTCCACAAATCAAACCTGAATAATACACTCTTCTTCTGTCTTATGGTACATTAATTTTATCCTAAATACATATATGCCTTTCTTGATCAGCAACTTGTTTTCATGTATAGGCAGTTGTTTTTGCTAGTGTTAACTGTCACTTTTGACACAAGCTCTATATTCCATGCTAATATTCCATTCCTTCAACTTGAAAGGTCTCATTTCAATTTCAAAATTTTTTTTTTTTTGCTGCAGAAACAAACTATAGATTAATTATGGGGTCATTTTCAAAATCCATCCCGAACTTACACAAATTTTTACAATTGAGATTGATTGGTAATGTCAACCTAACAATCCATATACGATGTTAAGGAAAAAAAAATCATTGAGTTGAATTGGGGTGGACATTGCAAATAAATGGGAAATAACCCATCTCATCACCCGATGGTCCCAATCAACCCAATTATTTGTAATTTTTTACACTAAATTAAGACAGTGGATTAAACCTTACAATTTTGATTTTAAGGTAAACCTTACAAATTAATCTTAAATTAGAATAATGGTTTCAAAATTTTGTAGTTTACAGTGAAAATTTTTGATGACCTTGTAGTTTTAGGTAGTCATAGATGTTTTTTAATTTTTATTTCCTTTTTACCTGGGGAGGAAACAAATTAACTTAACCAGCCCAACACAACATTATCTCATTCCCAGCTACTATCTCTATCACAGGTCCAGCCTTCACGAGTTTTGAAGGCATTCCACTTTTTAGCTGAATTTCCCCTTTGTCATAAAAGTATAAAAACATTAAAATGGCTAAAATGTTCAAATTGTTTTTCAATTCGAATATTATCCTCACTTGATTCTTTCTTCTTTCTGACTAGCTACATTCCTCAATTCTTTTATTTTTATTTCCTTTTTACCTGGGGAGGAAACAAATTAACCTAACCAGCCCAACACAACATTATCTCATTCCCAGCTACTATCTTTATCACAGGTCCAGTCTTCACGAGTTTTTGAAGGCATTCCACTTTTTAGCTGAATTTCCCCTTTGTCATAAAAGTATAAGAACATTAAAATGGCTAAAATGTTCAAATTGTTTTTCAATCCGAATATTATCCTCACTTGATTCTTTCTTCTTTTTGACTAGCTACATTCCTCAATTCTAAATTATAGGCTGAGAATTTACAAAGGTTTGTGTATGCTCTATTATTGAAACTAGCAGCGAACCCGTGCGTGATAATTTTTTTAAAGTAGTTTCATTAAATTTATTTTTTTACAATTTGGACTAATTTAATAAAGAATAATATATTTTATAATTATATTTTTATTTAGTATAGGAACAATCATAAACGTAATGTGGGAACTATTATAAATCATAAATATAAATTTTGTTGCACTAAAATAAAAACAACACAATTTTTCTCTGAAATTCAAAAGGTAAGTTAATGAAAATATTCATTTTTTAATAAAAGTTATTTATAACATTTTGTAAATCATTAAAAATAATATAAATTTTGGAAAATTTTCTTTTAATTTTAAACAAACTTTTTCAAACCCTATTTTTTCCGCCCTACAATCCAAAACACCAATAAACCTAATTAAATAAAAAATCAATAAAACTTAACAATGATTAATTGGACCAATTAGGAAAGCAATTTGTTGTTGATAATCTATTAAGGTTATTTTCTTTGAAGAAATTGCAATTTTGTCCACCCAAAACATATTATCAAATAACAATCATTTGAAAAGTCAAAGAATTAAATTTCTCTATATGCTTTGTCATAACTAATAATAATAATTAAAATACAATTGCAAAAACTAAAATATGTCACCCATTCGATTATTTTCGTTTGACTAACTTTTGTTTTTCTCTAAATAAATGGCATTATAAAGTATTTCTAATAAAATTATTAAAAGTACTTTGTCTACCCCAAATGATTAAAAAATAAACAAAAATTAGTAAAGCCTCATAGTTTAACATCTAAATTGTTCACTATAAAAATCAAATTCTAATTTGCAAAACAACTAATTATTAACCCAAATCAAATCAAACCAAATGGGATAAAGAAAAGAACTTGTGATCGAAAATTGGAATACCGAACTACCTAAATATGCATACAAATTTACCAAAAATATAAACAAATGTGATGTTACAATTAAGTCAGCAATAACAAAAAGAACCATTAGTAGGAAAAAAAAAAGTGGTTGAAACAATAAAAAAAAAAATCCACCAAAAGAGAAAAAAAAATTGAGAAAGAGAGGGAGTATTGACCTTTTTGTCATGGACAACTTTGAAGGAACAGGGGATAGAGATGGAAATGAAGTAAGAAAAAATTTATATGAATATTAAGATGGAAAGAGGTGGAAGTAGATGAATGGTTGAATAAAGTAAAACTGTAGAATTTAAGAAGATATAAATGAAAAAAATTTTAAATCTAAAGGGAATCAATTAAAAATTAAAAAAAAAATATATATTGGAGGGGATGAAAGATTGAACTAAAAAGACAATGGTTGAAGAAGATGAAAATATGAACAAAGTAAGAATTTCAAAAAAAAAAAATGCTAAAAGATGTAGTGCATAAAGAGTTTTATAAAATTTATTACAAAATTTCCATAAATATATATATAGTATAGGTATGTATTGACATTGTTTTTGGTTTTTGATTATTCATTTATTTCATTATTTAGTTATAAACATCTAAATTAAAGTAGATGAATATGTAAAGGAAAAATTAGAATTAATGTTAAAACTGCCCAAAATGAATATGTAAAATCAGTAATCTATTTATTTTTTAAAAAAATATGAATTAAAAATAAATAAGATAAATAATAATTATGTGACCAATGACGTGGCGACGAGGTGATGCAACAAGAGCTAAGGCTGTCCACGAGTCCGGTCGAATCGGGTTAGTGGCTGACCCGCACCCGACCCCATTGAATCAGGTGAACAGAAAATGAACCCACAATCGACTGAATGTTCGGGTTGGACCCGGTGACACAGGTCATCGGTTGAATGGGTCAAAACCGTTGGGCGATTTTGAGTTTGAATCACAACAAGATAGATATCAAAACCCAATGAACAAAGAAATCAAAACCCAAACAACAACAAAGAAATCAAAATCCATATAACACACAAACCAAGTCCAAAAACACCAGATCTATGAGATTGAAAAGAAAAAGAGGGAGATAAGTCAAAACCCACACCACCACCATCATTCCTTCCCCCACCATCACCATATCCACAAGATTAGTACTTTTTTTTTTTTTAAAGCCAAACTTGTTTGTCACTAACCCACAAATTGCACAAGATCAGAGGAGATTTCAAGATCAGTGGAGGGATTCATCAAGATGAGTTTCAAGTTGAACTTTGAGTCAGTGCTAGCAGCAACAGTTGCAACTACAACAATAGGCCCAACTAAACATCAAAGGAAATATGGAGGCTAGGGTTAGGGGCAACAACAGAGCCTAACTGAGCGATAGGAGATGGCGGTAGTAAGGAGGCTAGAGTTAGGGATTTGAGAGAGAGAGAGAGAGAATTTTTAGAAACTAATAAGGGTTGAGGTTGAGGTGTGTTTTTTGTTTTTGAGAAGGGTTGAGGGTTTGACTATCTAAGGCTTGTTCAGCATAGAGGTACCAGGTTCAAGAATTTCCTTTTTAAAATTATAGGCAGTTGGGTCGGTTTATATGGGTCAGAATTCAAGGGACCTGAAAAACCGATTTTTAAATTTATCACCGTACTTGACCCATCTAGGCATTTGGATTTGCCCGTGGGTCTTCAGATCAGGTCGGGTCAGGCGGGTGGGTTGGGTTTGACAGGTTGATGGACAGCTTTAACAAGAGCTCAGCAGCAATAAATACTGCGCTTCAGTTTGTAAATATATATAGATGGATAATTAATGATGAGTGATCTGAGTCTTCAAAAAAAAAAAAAATAGAAGTAAACAAAAGTATAGCTCAAGAAAAAAATATGATCTATTCTAGTGCTTCTAAAACGTCCATGATTTTCTTTAAGACATTCTTCCATTTCTCCGTGTGTATATTAAAATACTTAGTATTATCAAAAAAAAAAAAAAAAGTCCATGATTTAGTAACTACTTTTTCTAAATAATTAAATTTTCTTTTATTTCAACAAGGCGCATTCACTATGTCACATTGTTTTTGTTTTTTTTTTTTTTTGTTTTGAGGAAGTCACATTGTTTTCATTGAATCAAGAAATTAAAAAAAAAATCTTATAAATTAATATAACCTTAAAAGAATGAATGTCTTAGAATTTTTCTTTAAATGTAGGCCTAATCCTAAATGCAAAAACACCCCCTTTGATTTGGGTTAGTTGCAAAAACATTTATGGGATTTCAATTTTTTCTTATAATTCCCTGAAGTTTCCATATCTGCCAAATTAGCCCTTATGACTAACTTCCAATAGTTGTTTTGGAAGAAAAAATCACATAACCATCACATGACTAGTGACACAAATTAATTGGTAAATTTTCTTACTGCGGTCATGTGATTTTGAAAACCTCTGGGTCAATTTGGCGGATATGAAAACCTCTGGAAGTTTTATAAAGAATTGAAATCCTAGAGATGTTTTTGTAACTAACTCAAACTTCATAGGTGTTTTTGCATTATGGCCGTAAATGTATAATGAACACAAATAGTTTCTTATTCCTCTTTTGTTGCTGGGAGGTGCAAGTTGAATTGAGGGGCAAATTTTCTTGCAGGGAATACAAAGAGGAAAGCAATGTTTGAATTGAATGTTGTTTGGGCAAGACAAGTTGGTGTGGCGTCAGGCATGCACGCTAAAGGAATCTGTAGCTTTCACGGCCATCTATTGTATTCGTATGGCATATGCTTTATTTGTATTGTCTTGCTTTCACAATTTAATAACCCATCCCCAAAGTCTCAAACTTTTTTTTTTTTAATACAGATTATTGATAAGTTATAATTATATAATGTCTTGATTCTTCCTATGCACATTACCCACATAAAGGATATGACTAGCTCCAAATTTCCAACATAAGAGGGAGAAAGAACACATTATTATGATTATAATGGAAAGGACTTCGATCACCAAAGGACTGTATTCCTTTTTGTAAACCAAGAAGTGCACCAATAGTCATTGATATTCTTTAAGTCGATGTTGAATTCCAAACTTAATTCTTGGAAGGAATCGACTCTAATAAAACTACCCCTCCGAAAAATATTCAATTAAATAGAAACTCAAATATTAGTAAAAATTGAAGAGCAATAATCATTACACATACCGTACACACACACTTGATAGTGACTTTGAAATGTTTTGAATTGAAATTGTGACTTCAAGTCAGGATTGAGTTAAAAACAAGCGTGTGTGTTAAAGTTTTTTCCCAAAATTGAATGACCACACAATTTCTCATCACATATCTTCTTGTAATCATTAATTAACATGTTCTTTGAGTTGCATCAATTTTATAGATACAATTTTACAAAGAGAAAACTTGATTGATGGAATAAACTCGATTTGAGTTGGTACTCAATTTGATAGCTCAACTAATGAAGCAAGTCGAAGCTCAAACTACTATTTATTTGCGGGATTAAACTTTAGCTTGATTTGAGCTAGTACTCAATTTGACATATTGACTAATGAAGCAAAATGTCTAGTTAGTTCGTGCTCAAACTACTTCAATTTTTAAGAAGCTTAAATCCGAACATTATATAACTGAACTTGATTCAATCTTAATCTAGCTTAAACACTTTGTTAGTCTCGGCAAATAGAGATTGAATAATATTACACACACAACAATAATAACCAATTTTTATTTGAGATAGAATGCAAGTAACACTTCACTTACTATAAACTCCTCCAACACTTGGTTGAAATAGTTTGATCCTATAAATTCTTCCAATCCATCGTTAAAATTAGATCGGACTTGGATCCTAAATTTTTTGAGAGAATTTCAACCTATGACGTCCGCTCCTGATAATAATTCTTTATCATTAAACTAAGATACTAATTGGTTTTTAGTATAGGTGGAGATTGACTAACGATCTAGGACTTAGATCCTTAGTCGTTAGTCAAATCCATTTGATTTTACATAAAAACATGTGCCTAATCTTAGTTGGATTGGGATTGGCCTTGGATTAGGGGTTGCAATATACTAATACAGATGGAACAATATTAGCATTTTCCAATAAAACAAGCATTTAGTAGAGGCGTATCGGGCAATCAGTGTGTACCAAAACTCGTATCACACGACACAAACAAGATAACATTCTACATAGAAAAATTCCATAGGTTTATCAAAAGTAATGTGGGAGGGACATGACGCACAAATACAGCCCAAAACAAAATGGCTGATCTCACTGATATCCCTGCTTTCTTTTGTTGAAATATCTTGATGAAAGTTCTAAGGGATCATGTTACTCCTTGGAAACCGATTCCATTGTCTGGGCTGGCGGAGCTGTGACTACGGCCAACTTCAGATCAGGAGATCCAGAATTACCAGATTGTTCACGGATCTCTCGGTATTCTTGACAAATGGCACACAAATGGCAGAAAAAATGAGTAACAAAGTCCCCGCATGGTGCTTCCTTCAAAAGACATCAAAAAGAAATGGTAAGCCATAACAAGGTCTTAGCAGCAACAATTTTATCAGACCATTCAATGGAATAGAACAATTGACCATTAAGAGCAACCTAATCTACTCAGTGAAGGAATAAATTGCTACAGGTTCTTATAGTAAGCTGATTTATGTAGTGCAGTAAAGGTATAATTTTGTCACACAAATCAGATCAATCCCAATGTAATTGTGCAACTTGTTAAAAACACCACCAACACCACCACCCGCCCCCCCCCCCCCCCCCCCCCCAAAAAAAAAAAAAAAGAGCACACCTCTTTTTTTTTTTTTTAATTATAAATAGCTTACTGAAAAATGTTCATTTTCCTATCTAAAGAAGAATATTAGTTATAATTTTCAGGTAGCCGAGTAACTACTAGCAAGTAATTATGTTTACAGTGGCCAAGTAGCTTGAAAGCATGAAAATGGGGCAAAAATCACAATTTTTAACAAACAAAAAGACTAAATCTGCTACACAGATGTAAATGTCATACCTGCAAATTGTACTTTGACCGTAGGGCCTGACGATAGCCACATGCATAACATGCAACAAAGCATCCAGGAAAACCCAAAAAAATACCACCAGTTAACAAGCAACAGAGAGAATTGAAAAGCGCCCACAAAACAAAATGGGTTGCGCATGATCCCATCAGAGTTCCAGAACCAAGAAATTCTGCATTCTTTCCAAACAGAAAGCAAGGACAAAATAGACCTACACAACCTATACCATGATAACAAATTGCAGTTAGCTGATACTCCCAATTTTTAACATACATAGAGACTTAAAAGTTAAAATATAAAACTGCAATATACTCCTTTAAATAATATTGAAATGATTATTCACTCGCAGGCTGTTGATTAAATATGGGCAAATACACTTTTCCAATCCAGAGTATGGAGCTAGTCTGGTTTCCCCACCTGAAGTCTCTTGTACTTGTCATTAAAATTTACCATGCTATCAACAATCATAATTACCAAATGCAGATAAAGTGTCATTATTCTAAACCATTGATAAGTAAAGTGCTAACTTTTTTTTTTTTTTTTTTTTGAGAAGGATAAGTAAAGTGCTAACTTTTAAAGCACATGAAGGAAAACTGCTACATTTTCTCAAAGCACATGATTTGCACGTGCATAAATTAATGGCATTTGATAGAATGTTAACAGGATGAAACTTAGGTTGGTAAAGTGTAACTTTCTAAACAACAGGAACTTGTCCCATATCACAAGTGGGCAATGTGTAGTTTCCCCTTAAAAATTCTACATTCTAGAACTTACCCAAGCATGCCTACATCCATTGGGAGAAGTCATATCACAGACCCTCCACCCCAATCCCCAAAGACCATTTTTGTCATTTCAAAAGTGAGAAGAACAAAAACGTTATATACCAATGAACAAGCTTTCCCTCCCTCCATTTCTCTTCCTAAAATTACATTTCTTGTTTAGAAAAAGCCAAATGCTTTATTACTACATTTTACATTTCTTCTATCTTAATTTGATTTAATCTCTAGAAATAGTACCAACTTGAAGCATTTTATCATTGAATTTCTAGTAATATTAAACTAACCCCCCCGCCCCCGCCCACCATCTTTCTCTCTAATTTTTCTGATAAACAATGTATATAAAAGTGCACTATAAAGATATGTACATGATGAGATTTGGTTTAATTGACCAAAGATGAGAAGGATGTGGGTTTGTTGGGGAATAGACCAACAAAAGCTATATTCGACATTTGACGGAGATGAACAGAATTTACTATAGGAAACCTCATTAGTGGTCAGATCATAAAAGACTGGGCTATTACATCAAAAAATCTCAACCCTTCATCCATCCTTAAAGATGACTGGCATGGTTTCAATGCAGTTTGTACAAGACCAGGGTTGCATAGGAGAATCAGGAAGAAAGGAAGAATCAACATACTCCTTTTTCTGTAAGAAATTTTTCTCCAAGGAATATCAGTAGAAACAGACTACCACTCCTTTTTCTAGAAACATACCATCTACAATAGGCATAAGACAATGATTGCATAGGAATTTTGTGTAGAAGATCAAGTCCTTTTTCCATAAGACTAAGATTGCCAAGGAATGTCAGTGGAAACAGAGTCTACCAGAACACTCCTTTTCCTCTCTCTCCCTCTCTCTCCCTCTCTCTCTCACAAACACACACACACACACACACACACACATCCTTTCCTTCTACTTCTTTCAGCAGACAAGGGGTTTCTACGCTCTGTTTTAAAGGTCAATATCCCACTCTCCAGTGCACATGATTTCAAATAGCAACCACTACCATGACCTGAATGCCACTATTTTCTCTTTAATCCATTGGTTAAGATTGAACATAAGACCTGAACCCCATCCCAAGGTGGAAGATCTTCAGATTCACAACACAAGATCTTAAGTTTCTACCAAATGCCAACTATGAAAAGTAATGCTCAAAATTAAAGAAAAAATATTACTAAAATCCAAATTAGTGTTTTCAGGATCCAAAATAATCACACAAAAAAGGGGATGTAGCACATTCACATGCTTATATCCTACGAAAGTAAAAAAATAAAATATAAAATGACTGCATAGGTATAGCAAGAGTCCTCAACAAACACCTCCCCCCACGACCCTGCACGGGGTCTCTTCCAAATCAGAACTAAAAAATGTTGACAATGGGTGAGAAATTTCAAACTGGGTGAGACTCCTAATTCCAGGATTAAACACCCAGTATACCCGGCCAACCAACATCCTTAGACAATACACAGTAGCAAGACAGTTGACTTAAGGAGCCAACTGTCCTGCTACAGCAACAGATAAGTAAACCTTATGCGAAATTTTCATTTATACAAAGATGAATTTTAAAATATGTATGCCACTGTGCAAACAACAGATAAGAACACCACATGATGTAATAACTAGAGTGCCACTAGGACCATTTTCTGTCAAGACGAAGCAAATGGCAATTTCTGATCAACACAATGTGCTGATAATAACTAGAGTGCAGCTAGGATATATTGACCATGGTCTACTATGAATGATGTTCTAACAAATGTTGATAACGCAAATATTGTAGGGCAAGAGGAAAAATTTCCTCTTTAAAAGCTTAAGATTAAGGCTAGGCCCAAGAAAAGTAGGTGTCCCTGATAGTTAATTTGGTTATTAGTATTTTAAGTTTTATCTGGATTTTTCTAGATTCAAGGATATTTCTGTAATTTTGTAACAGTTGATTGTGGGTCATAGTTGTGGGCCTTGGGTTTTTTATTTATTTATTAATAGATAAGTCTTTCTTTGTTTATGAGCTTTTATGTGTGTTTTGGAATTTAATTAGGATTTGGTTTTCTAGTCAAAAGAGTTCTGGTTTTATATCAGTTACCGTTAAAATTTTTAGTCTATATATGTTTGTTTATAGTTTTCAAATAAGATGAAGTGGATTAATAAAAATAAAAAGTGATTTGAGTATTGAGGCATGTTGCCTTATTGTGTTCTTCCCTCCTTTTCTCTTCTTCCTTTCTCCTCTCTTTGATATTCTATCATTGTTCATGCTACTGTCACATGCACTGTGCAGACTATTATTCACGTGAATCGTTCGCATATCTGTGGTAATATTCAATTTCAATTTCTTTTCACATCTTTTGCAAATCCACACTGAATCTTTTCCTTCTCAATTGTAACCCTAGTCATTAACCCTTTTTTCTAAATGTTCTAAACCCTAAATCCTCAAACAGTACTTACCTTAAACCCACCAAAAGAACACGTAGATAGATTTCCCTATTTGTCCTATGTCAGATGTGCTACACAAACTTAGTATATATATCTTACAAAACCCTATTAGAGTTAGGCGTTTGTTATTTTTATCATGGATTTCATGTTAGTGAAGCATGGATTGCACAGGTCAAGGTCATCATACATTATCGACTTGGTAAGAAATTGCTGTACCATAATCCATTTAGGTTTTTTCATAATGCATAAATAGCATTAATGTCATCAGGTTTGCCTATTTCCTAGCAGATCGTACATGATATCAAACTAAGGACACTCCTAGTCCAAGCCGACTTGAACAGTTAAAGTATGACATTGAAAGGGTAGTGTTCACCGTTGAACATACCTGAAATCTATGACACCATTATCAAATTAGTATTTTTATTCAACAATAGCTATAAATGATATTTTATACACCTTCAAAGGAAATAAATTTTAACTTCATAAAGATGAGTAACAAATCCAAGTGGGTGCTATATATTCTTAATACGTTATATCTCAATCACCCACAAAATATATGATCATTTCTAAGCAACTTAAATCTACAATTTGATGAAGTATATCATATACTGGCTTTGGCTCTCAGATATACATTTATTGAGCTTTTATGTACCCAAGTCTAGATAGCAATTTGGTCTCTCTTTCGGACACCCCCCACCCCCCCACCCCCTTCTTGATCAATAAGTTACACAAACACCTAATAAGTGTTGAACTCATGACCACACTCTTCACTCTATTCGTATAAGAGGAGATACCATTGGAGTTAGAGATTATTAAGAAAAAAATTTATTCTATTACAAGACATCAAAGAAACTTTTGTAGCATTTCATTTTAGAGGTAAAACCATGATAAAATAAATAAATAAATGGTAGTAATAGAACATAAACCTGAAACCAAGCAGTAAATAAAACTTTTTTTTTTTTTTTTTATCAATTGCCATATTCAAGAGGCACCTTCATAATTTTATCTTCTGATAAATCAAGGTCACAAGGCAAAAAGTAGCGTACAGCTCTGCATGTCATCAAAACAAGCACAGATTCCAGAAGACCATTGTGTTGACCCGTTGCTAGCGTGACCATGCATGGCAACACCTTCATTGCGTGGAACGATCTCTGCTTCAGCATCTGATTGTTCCAATGGAACATAAGAGGGAGGTACATAACTGCTCTGGTTTGTCATCTATCTAATGCACACACTGCCTGCATTCAATGAAGAGTGCAACAAGGCAATGATTAAGAAAACACAAACATGGGACCCTGAAATCTACAATAAGTACAGTTTTCAGAAAAATATGTATCACATTTATAAATAAACAAAAAAAGGTGGTTTCAAATTAAACCCTAGTTATTGGTTGTTGCAACTAAAAAGCCATAATTTCAAAAAAGCCAGCATTTCTCACTTTCCTTTAATCTTAGTTAATTTGGACTAACAAAAAGTGCGTGATGCTCTAACCATTAAAAAAGTATTAGGACCCTCTCCATTTGAAACGCATCAATCTCATGGTTCAAATTAAATATTTTACAAATCTAGAGGCGTATTCAGTGTCACTGTCACTTCATTTAAAATTTGAAATGACATGGCACTTTGTACACCATTAGACCCAAGAACTAAAATCCAAATCGTGAAATAAACTATTTCCATTTCATCTTGTTCCCCAAAAGGGGCCTTTAGGCCTCCCTATACCCATCACATAAGGCATTAGGATCCTCTCCATTTGAAATAGATCCATTTAATAGTTCAAATTAAATATCAAAAACCTTAATGTGCATTTAGTGCCAAATCATCCACAAAAAATCAATTTCTACTTCATTAATGTGGTGTATGTCAGGCAGGCTAGGGTAGGGTTCTTGAACCCATACTGGCTGTCAGCCTTGACGATTCTTTTCTTCTTTTTTTTTTTTTTTTTAATTGTTGATTTATTAGTTTTATGTAATTTTTGTAACTGATTTTTTATCCCAGTATACTTCCTGTATACTCGGGTGACTCCTTTTTCTGATTTATATATATTTATATTACTTATTAAAAAAAAGAGTTCCTGAACCCATACTCAAAAAGTCCAACATAATCAATAAAAGCTCAAAGAACCCAACTTTAAAAGTTAACAATTCAACTTGAAAATTATAAAACAAAACCATCAAATACATAAAAGATCAACCAAACCCCAAACTTGAAGCCATTTTCAAACAGACAGAAAAATGGCATATAAACCCCAAAACAATCACCCCCCCTTAAGAAAAACGAAACCCAATAATGGGAAAAACAAAATTATAGCAGAAACTTCACATGGGTGTCATCAATTTCCATCCTATTAGATTAGTACTTTAGACACTTACGTATTAAACATAAATCAAACATTTAGAATGAGTAAAGTTAGAAATTACCTTTGATATTTATATAATAATGGGTGCCGAGCTTAGAGGGCCTAGCGTGGACAGTCGCAGCTGGTGGTGAGTGATCCAAGAGTATGTCAACTGTCAAGGCGTTGCATAGAAATAGGAGAGAGAAAATAAAACAGAACAAAATTGTTATAGAGGGGCTTCCAGTTTTCTTTCTTTCTTTTCTTTCCTAGAAAGACAACCGTCGGTGTTGTGTAAAATTATAAGGGCTGGTGAGGCGTGTGAGTTAGGCTTGGGATCTGAATATTGAATATTGAAAATTGAAAAAAATAAAAAAAAAATAATTTTTTATTGTTTATTACGTTATTACGGTTTATTAGCCTAAAATTTGTATTTATGACCAATAATCTGTGCAAAATACGCTAGACTTAAAAAAAAAAAAACAAAAAACGCAATGCCCAAAACGCAAAACGCGTAATGCAAACAAAGCGATTTAAAAAGGAGTTCAGACTTATGTAAACTAAGTTCCAATAGAATTTTTATTTTGTAAAAAATAGAAAAAAAAATATATTAAATAAAAAGGTTTATACATATAGGTTTCTTTAAAAAATTTTAACGTAGGTATTATTAATCACTACTTTCAAAATAAATGGGAAAAAGTATTTTCTTAACTATATATATACATATATATACTTTTTTAGAGGTAGTTCAGAACCTTCTCTCTATCTATGAAACCAACTAATTTCTCTCTCTATATTTGAAAAATGAGCAATTACTTCCAAAACAATTATGCAATTATCAACTTTTTCTTTTCCTTGTGATGCACGGCTAATAACTTCTCCAAAAGATTTATATTAAGAAAGTAACGGATTGTGAATATTCATTCATTTCCCAAACCAAACTTTAAATAGTGGAAAGTGCGTTTTTCCCTTCTAAAAAACTTTGATATGGTACAGAGAAGATTTGTATATTAAAATTACTAAAATATATTTTTATTTATAATTTTATATATTATTAAGCATTTATTTTTCGCATATTGTTAAGTATATATCAATGTAAGAGAGTAATAATAGATAAATGCTTGGTGGTCACTCCACAAATATAAATGCTTGTGGTGGAGTGTGGGGGGTAAGAGTCGGGGTTCGAGTCTCTAAGAGGGAACTTCACACACATATACACTTAAATTAAGTTAGAGTAGAAATTTTATCTTATATAAAAAAAAAATAATAATAGAAAATAGATAATAAAATGAATCCATAATCATTAAATAATGTTTAGAACACAACCCAAGATCTTAAAGATTAAGAATATGTTTGAAAATTGAAACAAAGGAAGAGGAGACTCAAGAGAGGGAAGGTGTTTGAAGTATTCCCTCCATCCAAACATAAAATAAACCAAACATAACTAGAATGACATGTCATATTAGTGCATGAATGCATTCTAGTCATATTAAAACTTGATTAAGTTATGGACACTTGACATAAAATTAGAACACAATTGGAAGTTAATTTGGATTTAATTGTATTTTAACTTTTATGTTTTTAATTTGGATTCTAATTGTGTCTTGGAGCCATTAGACAATTTGAGTGTTTTTACTTAAGCAAAATCTCCAAATATCGAATTATCATGAGTAGTTAAATTTATATTAAGTATTTATACTAGCAATCGATCTTGTCTCCGTTTGGGAACAGTTTATATAGCTGAAACTGAAAACTTTTTGCTAAAAGTACTGTAGATAAAGATAAAAGTTAGCTGAATAGTACAACGAGACCTATGAACAATACGAAAAGTGCAGTGAGACCCATGAATAGGAACAATACGAAAAGTGCAGTGAGACCCATGAATAGTAGCAAACGTATAGCCTATTATTCATAAAATTATGACAGTACAAGATATCTGTGGAGCGCAATGGTTCCTCGCTAGTATATACATCTATATATTACCAAATTTAAGAAGATGAGGCATTGATCACATATAAACCTGCTGATGCATTCCTGTCAAGAAGTAATCTGAACACTGTTCTCGAATTAGTTAATCTTCTATTTCATTGAAAGGGACTTAAAATCTCCATATGACCCTGCTGAAATGTGATTCTCCAAGTCCCAAAACAACTCCATACTTTGTGCTAAAGAAGCCATTAGATACCGTTGCAAGGCATATGTTGTTGTTAATCTTTAATTGAAACTGCATTTGAACACATCTAAACATTTGCAAGGAAAAAAGAAATGTGTAGCAAGAATGGACTTAAGTCGCGAGAGAACAGAAAATTACAGACTAGGCAACCAAATATCGATGAAAGACGATGTCAATTTAGAATTTAAGAAAATATACGGTACTGCATAAATTCCAAATTGAAACTATAAAATGTACATACAATGAAAAGACTCATGAACTACAGCACTAGCAAGAAGACAATGTTTGAAGGGAACAACAAGCATAGTCTTCTAATTGTTGAGGAGACGAGAGAACTAAGGTCAGCTGATGAAAATTAGAACTACATAAACCAGAAGGTATCAACGTAATGGTCATATATGACATGTAGATGTCAAATCGGGGCCGAACTTGTCCTGCGGAGCTGATACTTGGGCTCAGGAGGTGGTGCAGATTGCAAGACCTTCTCCTCCTCCTACAAGGAAAATTCACAAAGAGATATTTACTTACCAAAAAAAAACCTAGAAGAATTTAGTACAATGTTGCTTCTTTAAGCAACAAGAAAGAAGGAAAAGAACAGTATTCTTCCAGTCCCATTATCAGAGTCAATTTCATTAATGACAGCAAAACTAAATTCAAACACAAATATATACAGGGCAGTCAATCCTGCAGCAGAAAAGTAAACAGCAACACAAACATAACACTTGACTAAGCCAACAAGTCATAATCTATCGTACACTGTTAAATAATTGAGAGAAAACAAAATTCATTCCAACTCCTCCAACTCAGAAGATAGCTGACAACACAAAACTAAGATTACAGGTATAACCTTTACTGGGAATCAGAAATGTCCAGTTTATCATGTTAATTATAATAGCATGTTGAGATCAGGTAATTCGAACAAAATGGTAACCAGATAGGCCACCCAATCAAAACACTATTCATAATTCTAGGAGACTTGAGAAGAATTCAACGAAGATAGCTAAAATGAATGGCTGGGTTGGATGTCTATAATGGAATCCTAATGAACAAAGCACACAAGGAAAAGTAGCAGTGGGAGGCTTTTCCAGTGGAATGTTTCCCTGTCAATATGTCAATATCAAATTCATCAAAATTTTGGCTCATGATCACATTGCGTTTTTTGCCCTGTGATATTACTCAGTTCCAAAATTCAAAACTTCCAAGTAGCCTTCAGCATATAACACAAGTACTAAGGCCTCAAAAAAATCCACAGCATTATTCTCTTGCTAAGAAAAAATGGTCTAATGCAAAATGCCCAAAAGGAAAAGTCTCCATTCTTCTCTATCTTATTTACTAACATGGTTATAAAAAAGGAAAGAAGGTGGAATAACTCATATGATTCATACGACTTATATAATTCATGTTAACATTGCCAGCATCTATGATCTGTTTTTATGTTATTTCACATAGCATGAAGTAATGATCTAACATGATTCCACAGTAAATGTTTGAAATAACTAGCCCGTGAACTACTATAATGCGATGCAATAGTGCTCCCACTGAAATCATCAGTACATGCATAAGGATGGTCTATTGAACCTTGGCAGACAAAGTTGGTATTGGTATGTGGTATCAATCTGTCAAAACTAGAATACAAAGTAGAGTATAAACCTATTGCATTTGTTGACAAATTACAGAACATGAGATGTATGTTATAGAAAGGAAGTTAACAATACAAACAAACATAGTGATGTATACTTATCATGTTCCGTAAGTCTGGGGAAACAAAGAAGCAAAACTTTTATTTCGGCATTACAAAAAACATATTTTAGCAAAAGTTGATAACTAACATGTCTGGCTATAGTAGTCAAATTATATCAAAATGCCAAACTGAAAAAAGTAAATGATTACAACCTGGGAACAGTATTCTTCTATATTCCTGAAATTTATTTACCTTTTCTAAGCATATTTGAATATAAGATCTACCAAAACCCTAGCTTAGCCAAATACCACCTGAGTCAAGGCCTAGGTAAAACATAAAAATTGCTTGGGGAAAAGCCCAAAATCTTTTGAACTAAGAAGGGAAAAGGTTTAGTTTGGCTATGGAGTGTAATCGTCTTAGGTTTTAGTAATCTGGAGTTTTAAAATTCCTTTCAATAATTTAAACTAGCCAGGCCCAAAATTTTGGGACCAAGGCTTGGTTGTATTTAAATTGGAAGGTTTTGTTAATATTAAAATGCCAGGTGCAATTGATGTGACCCAATGATAGCCTCAAGATTTGACAACTATTTACACAAATTTGCTACACTTTGGATTTGAGTGGACTATTAAATCAAAATTTATTTTCAATATAAATATTCCCTCCTCTAAATTAAGAGAAAGATATTTAGTTCCAATATACATTTCCAAAGCTAAATAACATGCAGCTTTGTGCTGCCAAATCATTATTTTGGCATGTAATATATGTATATAGATCTTCAAAGTAGCATGATAGTTAATGATATGATATAAGACAATGATAAGCCAATGAAAGCTGAGTCTCTGTGTTCACTAAACCACCATAAATGATGCACTCAAGCACTCCTCATTGCAACGCACTATCACAGCACATAAAAAAAGAGTCTATCTCAAAATTTTAACGAAAATGCTGTTGAGAAAAAAAAACCATGTCAGAAGATCCATCCTTGTCTATGGATTCGTTTGGTTAGGCATTTTTAAAACTCAAAACTCTGTTTTGCAACCACAACTCCTCATAGCTTTTTTACAAATGCTCATTTTAAACTTAAAACACTGTTTTCCAACAGTTTATACAAATGCACCCTATATAAAGAGCATCTCAAAAGCAGCCTCCAAATATTTGAAATCTCTCCAAAAAGTCAGGGCATGTCATGTGATTGTGAACAACACTATAGGGGGTCTATATCTTACTATGTGCCCAATTTCCACAGTCCAAGCACGTGTGGCCCTGATACACCTTGTGCATGTTTTAGCCAAAAGCATAGCCTAACCTAGAGACTGGAGAGGCTTAGGTTATCAAAGAGGATGCAAGCCTAAAAAGGGATGACAATCTGTTCTAGATATCCCTATATAATTGTCACATAAAACTCCCAAGAACAAGATAAAAGGCTACCAGTCTGACCTACGACAGGTTGCAAGAATAAGGAAAGAGTGCAAAAACAAAACAACGCTAGCTTCACCACCTAAATTTGATTGAAACTCCAGGCTTCACCACTTATGGAGGGTTGGAATGACCAAACAGAGAGAGAGAGAGAGAGAGAGAGAGAATTTTTATTCCATTTTTTTCATCAAATTCAACATAACAATTATGTTTATTACTGGGGCCTATAAAAAGGATACCATATTACATTTTTTTTTTGATAAGTAAGAAAAAGTATATTCCAAAAGCTACCTCATGAAAACACATAAGGCAGACAAAAAAGTACAGAGAAAGGAACAAACAGACAAAACAAAAAAAAGCTAGATACAAAGGAGAGAAGAGAGGAACAAAGGGAGAGATTCACTAGAGGTGAGTCCCCAAGCCCTAGACCAATCAAAAAGAGAACCACTAAAAAAAGCAAGCAACTGGTCCTCGGATTTGTCCATGTCCTCGAAAGTTCTCCAATTCCGCTCCCTCCAAATACACCACATTAGGCACAAAGGAGCTAAGTTCCAAATGCTAGAAGAGTGCTTTCCAAGCCAATTCCACCAACCAAAAAGAGTATCCGCAACCGATTTTGGCAAGACCCATGAAATCCCAAACGATCTAAAGACCAAGCTCCATAGCTGAAGAGCTTTCTCGCAATGGAGTAACAAATAATCTACTGTCTCCCCATTGCATCTACACATAATGCACCAGTCCACAAGATTAAGGCCTCTTTCCCGCAAATTGTCACCTGTAAGAATCTTATCCCAAACTGCAGTCCAAACAAAGAAGGAAACGCGCCGAGGAGCCTTGACCTTCCAAACACCTTTCCAAGGAAAGATAATAGGCAAGGGACCTCTAAGCTTATGATAGAACGAGCGAGTGTCAAAATTCCCATTTTTCGTCAATGTCCATCTCATACGATCTCCATTCACAGTGTGAGGCAACTTAGAACTTAAGAACCGAAGAAAATCGTCCACAACACCCAACTCCCAATCGTTGGGTTCCCTCTGTAATCGAACATTCCAACTTCTCTGAGCCTCAGTCCCCAACTGATCAAGGGACAAGGCCACGGAAACCTCTCTATTGGAGGCCATCCCATACACTACCGGGAAGGACAACTGGAGAGGAACATCCCCACACCAACGATCAGTCCAAAACTTCACTCTATCCCCCACCCCAATCTCGAACCGAATATTATTACTAAAGACCTCCCAACCTTTCCGAATACTTCTCCATAATCCACACCCATGTAATCATATTACATCAAATCAGGCAAATCCAATCATAAATAGCTCTAGCTCAATTGGCAACTCCCTCCACCAATTCCCTCCCCTTGTAAGTCGTGAGTTCAAGACCCATCGGGTGCATGCAACTTACCAATCAAAAAACATTTTCAAAAATCATAATCTGCATCAATAAAATCAATCAACATTAATCTATGTAGCACGGACATGGATATGGGCACATCACGGGTACGACACATCGACACGGCAATCTTTGAAATATTAGGACACGGATACGATGAGGATGCATATATTAATTCATTATTAAATATATTTTTATATTTATTTTTAAATATTGTTAAGCATTTTTTTCCAATATAATGTCAAACATATATCAATTTAAGAGAAATTAGTGATAATAAAGTGAATTCATAACTAATATATGATATTTAGAAATTAGAATACAAACCAAATAATAAGATCTAAAAGAGTAAATAAAAGATAACTAGATAACTGTTCAAGATTAAAACTAAAAAGAAATAGGAGATAAGTGTCCTGGTCGCGTCCTGCAATTTTTCTATAAAAAGAAAGGACACGGCTGGGACATGGGTGCAAAAGTGTCCTAGGTGTGTCCTGTATCCAACACAGGTATGGTACCCCAAATGAAATATCCGTACTTTCTAGACATTAATCTAGTGTATACATCAACTGTCTTGGGGTGAGAGAAACTCGACCCCATCATGTGTAGCTCATGATAACACTAGATGGGTCATAGACCTCGGAAAGTGTGGGCTCAAAGATAGTTTAAGTTTTGGTCCTTAATTGGGACGAAAAGGATAAATTTTTTTTTTTGGGGGGTTATTGGGTTTGTTTGTTATGTTTGAGCTTTAATTAATGGGCTAACCTGGACTTGCAGTCATGATTCAATTTTTTTTTTTTTTTCTCGGTCTACACAATCGAAGCTAACCAACAAAGAGGTTGTAAGTCTTGCAGAAAACTTGTTTGAGCAACTCAATTTGGTGGTGGCAATGAGTGAGGTGGATTTCCAAAAGACTCCACTGGCTACACAATATTTGCTGGGTGCTGATTCCTAAGTTTTTCTTTGAAGAGGATGTAAATCATAGGATAAGAGCAGGGTCGAGAGTGGACAAAGTGGAGAAGTGCATCAAAAGTGTGGTGTGATCGTAGAATACCTATTAAGTTAAAGAAAAAATTTTATAAGACTGTCATAGAATCAGAACAGGTTGCTCTTGATTTATTACACCATATATGCAGTCAGAATGAACATGTCTCTGTTTACACTTATATATAACATCCAGAAATAATTATCAATCTAGTATCAGTGGCTAGTGTCTCTATAGGTAATCAGGACTCTTAAATTAGAGTTTCCTTTGGTCAAAAACTAGGTGACATTTGTATGGTCAGAAATGATTCCACTGCCTTTCCTGCCAGTATTTTTCCTACCACGCTCTAAATTAAATGGTTAGTTTCAATTAGTTCCTCCAGGAACCAACATCTGGTATGGACCAATATATTGAACGAATTAAAGAATTACAGTCTAGAAATGGTGCAATTTTATTGAAACATTCAAACTGGAGAAAAGCTTTTCAAGAGATCACAGGCCTTGGTGCTTCAGAGACATTGGACACTTCCATTGATTATGAGTTTTGGCAGTGCACCAAATAATAAGATGGGAAATGTGTCTAGACTAGAGCATGGTAAACAATGAAGGAAGCAGGAATGGAAGATGAAAATGGAGGCAGAAGATTGAGAAGCAACAAAGAGAACAATATAGTAAATGCGGTAAATTGCATCTTAACAAACATAGGGCAATTTTAAAGGAAAATTCAATTCTGAGCATGGCAACAGACAATTACTAAACTTATGAAAAAATACTGCCTGAAATTTTCAAAGTTATATTTGTTTGGAAGAAGTCCTCTACAATAGAGCAGCTCTCCAAAACAGGAAAATGTTTTCCGTAAAAAAAGCATAAAGCCTTCTCCCTGAGCTACTAGCCCAGATATTCCTCCATGGATTTATGTATCTTAAATGACCACGTGTAGTGTGCAAGACAAGCACCAAGAAGCTATGTATCTTAAATTCAACCAAACTTAGTTTATCAAACTCTATCAAACATAGGTGCTACCAGAAATTTCTTTATATTTTGTATCTGGCTTGGTTAACTTGTAATATACTTTTCAATAGGATATACATGTGTCTGGTTATTTGACTTTTATCATATCTATCATGCAATGACATTACAAAGTATAAACCCATGAAATTATCTGCTTCCTGACAGCATTGTTATTTTTTCCACTAAAAAATCACGAGGAAAGAGAAATATGGAAAGTTCAGGATCGGAAAAATTAGTGTTTGCAACAAAGCTGTTCCACATGTCACATCAGAAATACAGGATGGCAAATCACAAGGGCAGTAACCTGCTTTGCTATATATAAAGTTCATACACAGAAATCAACACAGCAAGTTAAATAAGGTATCCATACTATCAAAGTGGGGGGATTGAAAAGGAGGGGTGGGGGTGAAGCAAATGAGAGCAGATGTAAAAGATGAAGGATACCAAAGTACAAATCACCTCAGAACTTTTATCCCAAAGTGTCATCTCATTTTACCAAATCTTATAGGAGAAAAATATACTGATCAAAAACATTCATTGGAGTAAATTATATTGCTATACTAATTTGGGATGAAGGTTATAATTGAAGTATATAGATATAAAATGCAATCCAGAGCAGAAGAAAAATTTCCCAGCCTCATACTATACAGACCAATTCCCCCAATCATCTCAAGACCAAAATTCATATAAAAGCTAACATAATTGATAAAAATAATAATAATAAAATCCTAGATAAACCATTTTTATCACTTAAATTTGATAAGTTTTCCCATTGGTTCAATTTGCCCCTTCATGATTAGCTACATATTGAACTACTAATCTGACAGATTACTTCCTCTTATTCAACCTCAGAACTTAAAAATCTAGTGCAAAAATTAATCTATGTTACTAGAATCATTTGAATTGGATGTTAGCACACATAAAAGACATCATTAATCCAAAATGTAACACAACCGATAGGGACTCCAGCTAATGTGATGGACAAGAGATGGAGTGGATGACGAACTGTTAGCTTTACAACATCCCAAACAACCAAGATGCAGGAAAATCAACTAAACAAGAATGAACAGCCAAATTGTTCCTACCTTCTGTCTTCTAAGCCTTTCATTCTCCTCTTCCAGACGTGAGACTTTGTTCTCCAGCTCATGCGTATAAGCCTGTCCATCAACATAATTATTTTCAAAGATCACGGGGAAACACATGTAAAACATTCAGAAGGGATTTTTTTTTTTTGAGGGAGGAGGGGGGGGGGGGGGGATTTAATATTTAAAACCTGACCTGCTTTCTTGCTCTAGACCGAGCTGCAGATTCCCTATTCTTAATCATTCTCTTCTGCCTCCTTTCAACAGTCTTCTCAACCACTTCCCCAGTAGCCCCCCTTTTCCGCCCCGGCGTCTGAGTATCTGATAATGTGCCAATCAAAGAAGTGGGAGACATTGCCATGTGGGTATCCGAGTATGGTGCATCCATAACCGGAAGAGGCTGCTGCTGAACCTGAACCGGAACGGGATGATGCATAAGAACCATCATATTCTGCTGTTGTTGCTGCACTGAAGGGAGCTGAAATTGCATTTGCATCCAATGACTGTGTTGGGGTGCAGCAATTGAATCAACCCCTAAAACACCAGCAGCAGCATTGCCTTTCTCACTATTATTATTATAAGATTCAGTGACTACCCCAGCTTTCACCAAAAAATCCTCAAGGGTTATTTCACCGAGAGTAGGATTTTTCTCCTGAACCTTATTCCTCTCTTGATCACTGTACTTGTTGTTCTTATGCTGAATATCTTTCCACACCTCATCAACAGTCTTCTTGCTCAGATCCCTTGAAAGTGTTAAGCTTCCCTGCTTATGCAGACCCGAGGCTGAACCAGAAATGACATTATTACTATTATCAGGGACCTGAGTAGCTTCTGCAGTCCACACAGTCTTGAGAAGCTCATCCAGATTCATGCTGCCTAATGGCTTCCCCAAATCACCAAGCTGGGTCTGAACCTCATCAAGGGTGAGGCTGTACAAGGAGCCTTGGCGAGCCAATGACTCTGACTTGTGCATTTGGACAGTACTAACACCACCACCTTGAGATCCCACTGACTGAGCCCCCATTCACCTATATAGTTTCTATCATTCCAGAAATCAATCTCAAATACCCTTTTATCAAGAAGAAAAAAAAAATTATAATACTAATGTAAAGATGGTAACTTGAATATCAATAAATCCATAAACCCAGATCATAAATCAACAAATAATTTAAAAACAAAGCAGTTTTGGGGTATGAATTAAAAAACCCAGATAAAAAAAAAAAGGTGAAGAAAATGTAGCTATTGACACTTCGAAAGCAAGAAAAAAGGCCCAGAAATGAAACAGAAGTACCTACATTCTATACAAGAGAAGGAGTTTTTAGTTTATTTGTTTGATTTGAGTAAAGAAAAATGAATTAAAAAGAAAGAGAATTTAGGAACCAAACACAAAAGAAGAAGAAGAAAAGAGAATCTGCACTTGTTCTGACTTAATAATAAAATGACAAAGAAAAGTGTGTGTGTGTTCAGGTGGCAGGACTTTCTCTTTTCTTTCACTTACACTCGCCGCAGGATCCGTTCTGATGGATCTATAAAAGTGACATTTTCTGGGTAGTGGGGACAATGGCACACTTGTATCAATTCTTCTTCATACTAAAAACAATTTTCACTTAAAAAACAAATAAAAATACTACCACTTAATAATAAAAACATACATTCCCAATTTCCCATTCCCCAACTGCATTCCATAACCATTCCCACCTTCTCACACTTTTTCTTTTCTTTTCTTTTTTTTTAATTGAGACATCCTAGGTTCCTCTGTTTCTTTTTTCCTATTCAACTGCCACTTGGTTTTTTTTTTTTTTTTTTTTGTCTCAACTCCAGTTAATTGCAGTTGAAGTAAACAGTTTAAATTATAATCTAACTTTTTAAAGACAGCCTGCTTTTTAGTTTCTACTTGTACTAATATATTTCTCAGTGGATGACCGCGTGTACTATGTTTCGTACACGTGAGAGAGATTGATAAGAAGAATGAGAAATCGATTATAGGACTGTCAAATGAGCCAGGTAAAAAAAGCTGAAGTATATTTGCTAGCCCAAATCACACATAAAAGTTATGCATGAGACATGGCAAAAAGGGTTACACCCCACGACCCGTCCGAACCTGAATGTTTTGATCTCTAAGTAAGGATTTTTTTTTTAAAATAACAATAAAAGCCAAACTATTATGTTAGTTAGCACAATTTTAAAACTATTTAGGTATCTAACAACTCGAGATCAAAGAACTCGATTTTGAAGTTATAAATCGAGTATAACTTACTTAATTTTCCCATCGCGCAGCAGCTAAAGTGCATACTTGGGCCACGTAGGCGCCGAACGCGAGTCAACTGGACTCGAGTTATGTAATATAAAAATTGAGTCCATAGGACTCGATTTAGTTTTGCTTCCTTCAAGCACTAGAGATGAACTTTCTTGTTCTTCCAAGCCTCAAAAACCCTTGAACAAAACCAAATACAAAACCCAAAATAAATACCTGAACGGATCAGATTTCCCTCGCCTGAAGCCTTTGCCGCCATTGCCTGAAGCTTTCGCCGCCTAGGTTGCTTCTCCTCTAGCAAGATCTTCTCTAAACTCCAACGTGTTCTTCTCCTCCACTAGAGCGGCAGCAACATCACCAAAGTGGCGGCGAGAAACCACACCCACATTAAGTCCAATTCGATTTCCCTTGCCTGAAGCCTTCGCCGCCATCGCTTGAAGCTTTCGCCGCCTAGGTTGCTTCGTTATTGCTTCTCTGGTGCTTTTTCGTTGAGTATATAGTGTAAGAATTGCTGGGTACCAAAATCGAGCCTTACAAAATCAATTTGGATTTAAAAGAATCGACTCTGTAAGGCTCGATTTTCATGCCTACGTGGACAAATTTTCACATCAGCTACAGCATGGTGTTGAAATCGAGTGCAGTGTACTCGATTTAGCATTCCAAAATCGAGTTCTCTAATCTCGAGTTGTTAGATACCCAAATAGTTTCAAAACTGAGCCAACTAACAAAAGAGTTTGGCTTTTATTGTTATTTTCAAAAAAAATCCTTTAGAACCTAATTTTTTTGCAGGTTGACCCAACCTAATCTAATCCTTTGTTAAAAATAAAATTCAAACATCTGATTTATAGTGCACAACTAAAACTTACGTTTTGTTTATTTTGAAGTAAAATGTTTTCAAATGTAAAATAATTTTAGGTATTTTGTTTGACATGTAAAAATCTTCAAACAAACCACAAAAACTGGTGGCTAACTAGAGCCGAAGGTTCAGTGACCAAATTGTCGAAATTAGTAACCAGAATACTGGCTCCGGTGACCGGATCACTAGTGACTGTTGTTGGAACAGTGTCTCCAATAACCAAAAGGCCAAAACCGGTCACTAGAACATCAGCTCCAACGACCAACAAATGCCATCGGAGCAACGTTTTTGTTGACTAGACTACTAGCACCAATCATCGGAATCACTGCTCTAGTCACCAAACCACTACTAGCACCAATCATCGGAATAGCTGCTCTAGTCACCAAACCACTAGCAACTACCATTGGAACAAGGGTTTCAATGATCGGACCCTTAGCATCGGTCACGGGTATAGCGGCTCCGGCCTCCAAAACGCCAACGTTGGCTATCCAACTATCAGATCAATGACCTAGCCAACAAATGATTAGGGGGGGGGGGGGGGGGGACCACTATGTTTTTTGAAAATGTTTTATCAAATTTTTAGAAGTAAAACATTTTGCAACTTTTTATAAAGGACTTTACGGTCAACGAAAAATATTTTATAAATTTGATCACAATTATATGCAAAAACAAAACTTTAAATGAGAAACCATTTTTTGAAAAATGTTTTACTTTATAAAACAAACGAAGTATTAATTGTCAAATTGACAATTACATGTTGCTGCTACTGCTACTGCCAACTGCCCAGCCAGATAATTTGAAAAAAAAAATTAAAAACCATGAGAGCATCAAGGTTCTTTCTCTGGTCCACTCAGTGCATCAAGTTTTGATGCTCCACATTTGATGTACTTCCATGCCAATTGCACTCATGAGAGCTTTATTTGCAATGAAAACTGATGATGGACTGAAATCAGTGGACTAAATGCTTCAGGTTTTGACGATCTTGGGGGCCTGAGACTTGGGCTGTGTTTGTTTTGGCTTCAAACAGTTTCCGGAAATGCTTTAACACCCATGTGTGTGTTTGGGTGGGACTAAAAATTTGGTCAAACGGAATTCTATTTCCGCGTGGACCGTAAAATTGGGGCTTTGAGCTGTAAAATGAATTCAGGTTTCATTTTACCTTCAAACAGATTACAGCCCTCAAGTCACTCTCTCCAAGCTTCTCATCACACGCACACTCCTTCACTTTCCTCTCCAACCGAGCTCCATTTTCTCCCTCCATCTTCTCCCTCAGCTAGTCCGCTCCATCTTCTCCCTCAAAACGCAGCTGGATCTCGAAGCAGGTAGTCCGCTCCATCGTATCCCTCACGCCAAACGCACATCATCCTCTCCCTGACGCTAGTCTGATCCACCCACGGTGAGTGTCCTCCTCTGTTGTTTTTTTTTATTTTCCATAGCTCAACCTCACCTCACCTCCGACGACCTCATCTCCTCACCACACCCACCCTCTGCACAAGCCTCCTCACCACACCCACACTCTGCACAAACCGATCCACCACACCCACCCTCTCCACAACCCGATCCACCACACCCACCCTCTGCTACTCTCCGATCCACACCCACCCTCGGATCCGATCTATATATATAAATATATATTTATATATATATGTATTTATATATATAAATATATATAACTATTTATAAATATTTATACATAATTATTTATAAATAGTTATATACATATATATAAATATATATATATAATTATCCTATTTATACACCCACCCTCTCGGATCATCCTATTTATTTTTTTTAATTATCTATTTCTTATTTAATTATTGATTTAAGAATTTAACTTTTGTTGGTGTGTTTCAATTATACAGAAATATTGATTGTGATGGTATTATGTTGTGTAATGTGATTATTGTGTAAATATTGAGTGTGATGATATTATGTTGTGTAATGTGATTTGTTGTGTAAAATATTGATTGTGATGGTATTATGTTGTGTACGTTATTGATGTTACAATTATACAGAAATAGAATGCAATGTGATTTGTTGGTGTAAATTTTGGTACTCGTTATCAATGTGGTTTGGACGTTTTCTGATTGTGGCTATTTTTATATACTGTGTAATTAATTGTTTACGTACCTCTTAGACCACACTATTTGTGATTTTTTAGATGAAGAAAAAAACCAAAGCCGCAATTCTTGCCTCAGTTGCATGTGTCGTCCTTGTGGGGATTGCATTGGTAAGAAAATTGCGGCGTAGATGATTGCCTAGGGCGCCGTATGTTAATCATGCAGTCGAGAGAGAGCATTACATAAATAGTATTCTGCATGGAAGTGAGAGACATTGTGTGAGTCAAATTAGGATGAAGCCCATAGTTTTCAACCACTTATGTCACATCCTCACTGAGGGGGAGTACGTACACCTGACTATTCACATGTCCGTGCAGGAGCAAGTGCTACTTTTCTTACACATTATTGGTCATAATGTGAGGTTTCGTGTAATTGGTAGTCGGTTCTATAGATCGATTGAGACTGTTCGTAGATACTTCAAGGTCGTCCTTAGGGGGGTCTTGAAATTATATAGAGCTCTAATAAGACTGCCTAGCGAAAATACACCCCCAGAGATACGGGATAGCAGAAGGTTCTACCCATTTTTTAAGGCAATATTTGAGACTTGTGTATTTTTGTAAATTGTTAAGTTTTGTGTAAATTTAAACCATTATATCTGTCGGAAATTAGGATTGTGTTGGAGCAATAGATGGTACACATGTTCGTGCATCTATGCCACCTGAAATACAAGGAAAGTTTCGTGGTCGCAAATATGGAACCACGCAAAATGTGTTAGCTGCCATTAGTTTTGACCTAAAGTTTACTTATGTATTGGCTGGATGGGAAGGCAGTGCACATGATTCACGTGTGTTAAATGATGCATTTGCTAGGCCAGGGGGATTTTCAATTCCTGAAGGTATTATAGGATTACTTCACCTTTTTGGTTTATTAGTTTACTAAATATTGTGCGTTTTCCTAAGCGTAATAGTGATTTGGTTTTATTTTTGAATATATGTAGGTAAATATTATCTTGGTGATGCTGGGTATGGTAATAAAAATGGAATTTTGTCACTTTATCGGAGTGTGCGATATCACTTGAAAGAGTTTAGTGATCGTCCTCCTGAGAATGAGCAAGAATTGTTCAACCTCCGACACTCTTCATTGAGAACTACCATTGAGCGAGGGTTTGGAGTGTTGAAGAAACGTTTTCGAGTGTTGGATGCAGAACCATTTTGGTCTTTTGAAACCCAAGTGAAAGTAGTGTTAGCATGTTGTGTGATTCATAATCACATTATGGGGGTTGATCCTGCTGACCATATCATGGAAGCTGCAATGAACCAAATAGAGTCTAGTGGCCCCCATCAAGAAACACAGTCACGTCGAGACTCCATTGAAGACAGTAGAGTGTGGAATGCTAAGAGAGATGAGATATGTCAAGCTATGTGGTCTGATTATATTAGTTACCTAGAGTAGTACTTTATTTAGATTTTTATGATTGTAATATGTGCTGTATTTTTCTTTTATGTAAGGACAATGTATTTACTATATACTTCTAGTGGTGTAAGGAAAAAGCATTTTCAGCAATACATTGTCATTTCCAATAGTTGTTTCATTCTATTGTGCACATCTATTTCGGCGGTTGTATGTGTGTTTGATTTGTTATTTACATTCCGAGTGTAAAATACTAAATGCTACTCTCATTATTAAATGTTTTTCTCATTATTAAATACTTCTCTCATTATAGAATTTTCATATGTAGTAATGTCAAAGGGAAAGGAGAAGGCGGGCGGCACTAAACACTTTCGGTGGCTGCCCCCCATGCATACAACTATGCTTACACTACTTGTTGAGGAGGCCGCAAAGGGCAACAAGCCCTCTAATACTTTTAAGGCTGGCTCCTTTGCTCTTGTAGTAAAGGAAATATCTGCGCAATTTGGGGTCGAGTGCCACCCTTCCTACGTAGAGAATCGGCTACAGACTCTAAGGACCATGTGGAAGGACATTCAAACTATTCGGAAGAAGAGTGGGTTTGGCTAGGATGATAACTTAAAAATGATAACATGCGATGGAAAGACATATCAAGAAGAAGTCATGGTATGACTTCTAACTATATTTGTTTTAATATAAATGATAATATATGTTTTTAGCTTTTATAATCTATGAATTGAGAACAAGACAAGGCTGCTTAAGTAACCTATTTATATGAAATTTATATGTCATTCTTTTTAGGATTCCATTACTTTTACAAATTTTCAAGTGTAACTTTCATGTGCGGATCTGTTATAAAATCTGGTCTTAGCATGTGTGATGGTATTATGTAGTATAAGCATGGTTTTATGAGTGAAGTGACAATGTAATGCTTTGTTATTATACATTCCTTTCTTCCTTACAGGCGCATCGTAAGCATGCAGACTATTTGAACAAAAAAATTGAAATGTATGATGAATTGGCCATTGTAGTGGGAAAGGATATGGCCACAGGTAGCTTCGCGAAGTCGTATGTTGATATCGACACTGAGCAAGATAATGCGAAGAGCACTGAGATGGTGGGTGACAATGGGGAGGAAGATGTGGTAGACAAAGGGAAGAATGTGGTGGAATCATCCACCACTGGGTCCACACTTTCAAAGTCTCGCAAAAGAGGCCGTGCACCTCCGTCTGATGATAGTGCTCTAACTGATCTGTCGGATCAGCTGAAGGAAATTGCTGTGGCTTTAAAAGAAATCAATCGGGGGCCTGTTGATCACACAAGTCTTTATTCTGAGGTGATGGCTATGGTGGCAGATGGGTATAGCGAAGACATGCTTGCAACTGCCTTTGACCATCTCTGCGAAAATGAGAAGGCAGCAATGGGATTTCTTGCGAAGAATGCGAAGCTGAGGAAGCGTTGGATGGATAGCTTTTTGTTCACACAACTTTGACTTGTCTGTTGGTTCTGACTGTGATGTTAGCTTTAGGGATTGGGATTTGTTGTAGTACTAGTATTCACCTTTCATTGTATTATATAGGTGACACAATTGTATTATCGGTAAGCCGGCTATGTATTAATTTCTAACCTTTGACATTTGCTGATGGTACATTCATTTTGTGCACTGTTATGCTACATTGGATAACAGTTACGTACCTTAACTGTAGGATGTGTAGTATTTTGTATTATTGGGACGATACAATTACCCAAGTTATGTATGTGTACAGTTCAGATACCATGTGTAGGTATCATTTTTGTACACCATAGAGGTGTAATGCTACATTGTGGCTGTTTTGATATGATATTATAGATGTATTCGGATGATTATTTTTGATGTTGAAGTGAACGATAATAATTGTATTATTACATGTTACAGGTTTGCAAGCATTTTTTCAACAACAGTTGCTGGGCATTTTTTGCTTTCTGTAAAATGTTGGAACAAACCAAACATGGGATTTTATTTTCTGTAAAATGAAATTTTATTTTTTGTAAAATGTTTCAACGAACCAAACATGGGAATTGATTTTCCGTAAAACGAACTCTATTTTTCATAAAATTTTTGACCGAACCAAACATAGGAATTGATTTTCCGTAAAACGAATTCCAAAGCAGCCAAACAGCCTGAATACATTTTACTTACGGGAAAATAATTTCCACTGAAATGATTTTACGCTCGAAATTGAATTTCCGTTCAACCAAACGCAGCCCAAAACACAGGATCAAAGGCGACCGGTGTAGCCGGCCAATAATCCTCCGATAATAAAGTTAGTTTCTCTCCTTAAGGCTTAATCTTTCTCAAATTGTACATAAAAACACACTTACCTTTTCTTGTCAGAAATGAGTGTTTATATAGTGTCCTGGAGGCAGTTATTTGTCTTGTAACTTCCCCTAAGTTTGTGGAGATCAGAAGTTTTTACACTTGATTCTTGTAACCGTTGAAGTAGTTATGATATTTTCCATAACTGCTATTGTGGGGGGCTATGACAATGCACAAGACTTTTCTTGGACAAGATTAATGTTGAGAGTCGTCCATACATGGACGACTCTCTCTTGGGTTCAGGATTTCTTGAGTGTGAAAGGGCTAGTGAATTTGGGGTTCAGCCATGTTTTCGCTTAGAGGTGAAACGTCCAAGGATGAGCTTGGACTGCATGGACGGCTGAAGGAGGAACGTCCAAGGACGAGCTTGAACTCTATGGACAATTGGACTTTGACGAGCCACACTTGAGCACATCAAAAACATTACTACAGCATGACACATTCTAGCAACTAGAGACACATAAACACACCTTTTCCAATGGTAAGTAAATATTATCTACATTAATCATGCAGTAGCAGCAATGAACTTATTATGTCATGTAATTGGTCCATCAGCCCTAGTATATAATCTGGATTGAAAGCTAATCAGATTGCAATTTTTTGTCATTATAGGGTGCACATTAGCAAACTATTTCCTATGAACCTAAAATCTTACAACCTAAACATTGCTAATTCCAAATAATTTTTTTTTTAAATTTCAAAGCAACATTTTGAAACCAATCTCACAAATCACAATCAACTAAAATGGAACATTCTTTCTTTCTTTTGTTTTTCAGTTAATTTAAAAAGCAAACCTTTGTGTTTGTACTATTTTGATTTTGGTTAGCAATGTTGAGATTTGTGTAATTTTATTATTAATAAACATGTATCAATTTGTTGATCTAAGCTCTTTTTTTACATGGACAATTCTAAATTAATGCATTTTACCCCAAGTAATACTTATTATTTACCAAATGACAAATACATGTTTTATATAATATTAAAAATATATATGTGAAAATAAGGGTAATGAGTGTTCCAAATTGAAATGAATGTTCCAAATTTCACCTATACCTTTGAGATATAAAAAAAAGATTTTTTTTAAATGTAATTTGGGGGGTTTTAATAGTTTTCAAGGTATTTTAATAATTTTCATATAGTTCAAGCTTAATTTTATGATTTTTATGGTCTTAGATTATTTTGGATATTTTCATGTAATTTAGGGTTGATTTGGTGATTTTAGTGTCTTAAGGGTATTTTAGTCACATGTGGATGAATCATGGTTAAATTGATAATTAAGGGATTTGGTACTCTTTGTAAAGTCCAGAGAAATTTTGTAATTTCTTAAAGTCGTAAGGTCAGTTTGGTAATCTCAATGAGGGTTGAGAGCAATCTTGCAATTTTCTATAGGTTCAGGAATGTTTGTGTAATTTTTGGAAGTTATGGGGGGCATTTTAGTTGTATTTAGAAATTGTGGAGTATCATGTTAATTCTTGGAAAATTTAGGGGTAATTATGTGATTTCTTGGAGATTTGGGGGAAGTTATGTAATTTCTGGAAGTTACTGGGCTAATCTATAACTTTATAGAGTGTAAGGGTACTTGCGTAATTTCAATAAGATTCATGGTTGATGGGCCTTCAAGAATAATTGGGCTTGGTATGATTTTTGGTTTTGGATACTAAAGTTGGACTATTGGATTATTGCGCCAAGTATAATGTGTTAGAGTTGGGCTTGGGTCGTGTGGCTTAGTGTAGGTTTTAAACTTTAGGTTGTAGCTGAGCCAAGTGGAGTTTGGGCTAACCCATACTGGCCTGTGTCGTGTGGCTTAGTGCTTACAGTGTTGTGCATGCAAGTAAGTGTAAACACCGCATTTTGTACCTCTTACGACTCAGGCACCCGTTCTCCAATGATACTGAAATTCTAAGGCCCAAATTTGGTTTTGGGCCCAATCAAATTCTAAATTGACTTGAGAGATGTTAAAATAAAAATATAACTTTTTATGAGAAAATAAATCTATTTTTGAAAAATAAAGTTTAAGGAAACCTTCGGCCTACGTACGCATACATGCGTATGCATACGCAGGTTTGATGCTTACGAACGCAGGCACGGACCTACGTACGCAGCTAGGGTTCCAAAGAGCTATGAAAGACAAGTTTTTTGCATTAAAGCTGAGGTTTGGAATGAATCTTACGTGATATATTTCAAAATAGAAGAGAAAATCCTAAGGGAAAACACAATATTCACAAAGAAATAGTGAATCAAAAATGGAGTTTTTCACAAAACATCCTCAAGTCAATATTTTCTGATTGGGGCCTGCTCTGGCCTTAATCTTTGAGTTTTAATATTACTAATCACTTCATTGTTTAATTCTGAATAGATTTGACTGAAGGTAACAGTCAAAATCAAGCTTAGGAGCTTTTGTTTTGAGGTATTGAGTTCTAAACTCTTTTCTTTCATTTCTGCTTTAATCTTGTTTCCTTGCTTTGTTTGTGTTTAGATATGTTTGTTTAGCCTAGGGTTTAGTAGTTTTTATGTTTAAAAGTATGTTAGGTTGCTAGATTTATTGTTTTAAGTCCTGCTCTATTTTATGTGTTTCTAAGTTTCTAGGTTAGGGTTCATTATGTGTGTTTGCGTATGCATGATTCTATATGCGCAAGACTCGTAATATGTGTACGCATACAACTAGCTTGCGTACGCATACACAGACCTATGTATGCGCACGCATACTCATGCCTAGAAACCCTAGTCTGGGTTTTTTCTACTCTTGTTTCTTCATTTCTTTTATATAATATGCCTCTCTTTAGTTCCTTTTATGCCTTTTAAGTCTCTGTTCCTCTGTTTAATTACTTTTTTGCCTTTAGCATGCTAGATTAGGGTTTCTTTTTCATTACTTGCTTTAATGCCATGAACATGCATTCACATGGCCATCCATTGATGCATAGGTGCTGAGATGCAGCCAAGTAAGTGGGGGTAAGTCATGCATTTACATGAACATGCATTGGGTATATGTTTGATGATGAGTATTGACATGTTTGCTTGGATGATTTATTCTTGATGCAATCACATGTTTATTTGGATCTTGCCATGTTTGTGTTTCTACCATGTATACTTGCTGCCATGATTTGTTTGCTGCCTTGGATGTAATGAGATAGGAACATGCTAGGGTTTATGATGATACGATGCCACAATAGATGTATGTTAGAGTTTTGGGATGATTGGTGTCATGTTGTATGTTTAGATGTATACTAGTGTGTATGTGAGTATAGAATGCAATTTCAAATGTGTCTTTAATAAGATTAAGACGTAAGATATAATGACTAGAAGCTGACCCATGGGGCGAGCGGTTTTGGGTGCCTAACACCTTCCTAAAACTGTACCTAAACTTTGAACCCATATTCTAGTAGTAAGACTTAGTCCTTCCACATAATGGCGTTATTAAATGGTTCCTAAACCTAATCTAGGTGGCGACTCCAATCTTTTCTCCGCCCCGATCCACTCGCCCGAGGCATACTTCCTCCCTCCCCTTTCCTTTAAAGAGGAAGGCCCGCTGGCGCTCGCAGTAAGGTTTCTAAACCTCTTCTTTACTTTTATGCTCTAGCTTTTAGATCTAAGCATGTTTAGTTTCTAGGTTTTTTCACGTGCTCTTAGATTAGGGTTTATTTCAATTTCAACAACATGTTCACATGCTTTTATATTAGGTTTTTTCAATTCAATGACATGTTCATATGCTCTTAGATTAGGGTTTGTCACGCATCGCACACATGTTCACCATCTCTCTTTCAATATCCAATATATGCATGCCTTGAATAGGGTTTCATCATATTCTTGGATGTTTTACTTTGCAATCACATGTTTTGGATTATATAAACTCTTAAATGATATGATATGATCATTGGCCATCACAATCTATAAGACTAATTTCACCAAGTAGGTTGGGTGCCTAACACCTTCCCAATCCTGTATTGTAACCTTTGAACTTAGATCAAGAGTTAGTATATTAGGCTTATTATTGTAATCTTCTCTTATCTAGATTGTAACTGAAAAATAGCTATATATATATATATATATATATATACTAGGAAGTATTTAGAACCCTTAAAATCAGATTTTAGGGCTACATTGGTTTTAACACTAAACTAATCAAAAGTTAAAGTGTAAGTGACTTAGCAAAATTTCCAAAACAAAAATTACACTACACAAGCATGGAAATATGGAAAGCTAAAGGAAATAGAGAAAGGAAGACAAGCAAACCACACATAACACCACAAGTGTTATGGCAGAGGAAAACCTGAGTCCCGTGCGTAAAAACCTCTCCCCCGACCGTCTATCGGAAATCTCCACTAGGCAAGATAGTTGCAGTACATAAAGAATACAATGAACCCTCCAAGCCCAAGCTCCTACATGTACTTGAGCCCTTAAGCTCCAGCTAGCAACTGACTTCACCGAGACCTTTCTCTTCCTAGCTTACCGGAGATCCTCCATTAAAGCTCCAATGGAATCACCACTAATGAAGATTGGATTTAGGTTGTGGCTTCTCAAGTTTCCTTACCCATTCACTCACTCACAAGTATGTGTGTTGTGGATGAGGAATATGTTTACAGAATCTCTATCAATGGAATGAAAGAGATGGAAAAGGGAGATGAAGAACTTGGTTTTTTTCTAAGGAAAAAGCTCTCTCTTTTCACACAAGGGAATGGCATCACTCTCTTGGCACCTCCTAAGGTTTCTAGGTTTAGTCAATACTTATCTAAAGCCCTTTGCCATGCCTTAGCTCTATGTGTGTTGGTGTGTGTGTGTGTGTGTATGCTAGATGAAAAATAGTGGTTAGTGCAATTTGCAGAGTACAAAGATCGTGCAACTCGCGACCTATTCGCCCCCTAAGGTCGCAAGGTGCACGTCTACACTCTCAAACAAACACCTGCCACGTGGACTTCACGGACAACTTAGGTCACGAGCAGGTCATCTCCAGGCCGCAAAATATCGGGTTGATGCAGCTTCCAGTCTTCAAGGAGAAGCTTAAGTACACTACCCCAACTTACATGAAAACCCATAAAACAATACATCACCAATAAATGTATTACATATAAAGTTTTGTCACTGAATAAAGCCAACATAAAACATGACTTCTCAATAACTAGGAATTAAGGCGTTGTATTTTGTTTTAAATTGTATCCAGAACTAAAGCAATGTAATTTTTGGTTATTATCAACGAGATGTACATTTTCAATTCATCAATAAGAATGATGCCCTTTTCAATTTGGTTTTTTTTTTTTTTCCCCAATTAAATAAGTGGGGACTCGATTGTACAAATTTTGACCTACTAGGGATGATAACAACAGTAGAACCTCCTCATTATCTCTTGAGAGACAACCAACACAACTCCACCCTATTTACATGGGACAAGTGCCAAAAACTTAATTGGAAGGTTTGGGTCGGGAGCGCTGTCTCTCACAAGTTTACAAACTTGGTTGATTTTCATTATACTATTGGGTTAGATAAGGTTAGTTTTTGGTTGGGTTGGGTTTCAAATGAAATGAGCTTCAAAATGTTAGTTTAGTTAGACTCGACCTAGCCAAATTTAAATATAAAGGTTCACCTAATCAAATGACATGCACTTTTATATCCTTGAGTCCCTTTATTTTTCTATTTCTTTCTCTCAACTTGGTTAAACTTAATAGGGGAGGGATTTGCTGCAAACTCTATTGCAAGACTTGCCACAAATAGAGTAAGGTGGCAAGCCATAAGAGTGACAAGTATCCTTAGCTCATGTGCATTGCACATGACCATTGTAGCACATGATCACTTGCTGTCACACTTATGGCCTACCACGTAATAGAGTTTGCAGCAAGTCCTGCAATAGAGTTTGCAGCAAATTCTTTTCCAACTTAATATATTATCCTTTTCTTTAACTCTTTCTTGAGCTTCTGCCACGATCGAAGCCCCCTCTAATTATTCTCCTTACCTTTTCTATGGCTTTCTCTCTCACTACTTCAAGTCTTCACTTTCTCAACTATTCTCTCAAATTCATGGATCTTGGTGTGGGATTGGGTAGTGAAAAAAAAATATATAGTAATAACATAGACGAGATAAATAAATAATGAAACATATATAACGTAACCTTAGAATAAAATTCATATCTTTAATATCCCTAGTGCTCTATAAAACCAAAATTAATTCCTATTTTCGAAGTCTACAAAATCATAACTTAAAAGCTCTGAATGGATGCTCAATTAAGAATTATGAACTCCTCAAATCTCTGTCATTAGTAGATGTGGAATTTGTTGATTTAGTTCAATAGTTTATGACTATGAAATGCATTCCCTCTTTACCCATTAAATTGTAAATGATTGTAATTAACGCTCTATTTGTTTTGATGTAAAATATTTTCAAGAAAATATTTTCACATTTTACAGTGTTTGTTTTACAGTAAAATAATTAGTCAAATGTAAAATATTTTCAGTCAAAGGAAAAAATAAAGGCATAAACTGTAAAATATTTTACACTTAAAAAATCTGTAAAACATTTTACACTTTCTTTCTCCCCTCTCACTCCCGACTCTGTCAGTTTCTCCCCCTCTTACTTTCTCAGTTCTTCTCCCTCTCTCCATCTCTCAGCTCTCTCACTCACTGACCGATGCCACTGACAGACACCCATCCACTAATCACGCCTACCCACTGACCATTGCCCACCCACTGACCGATGCTACTAACCCATCTTCTCTTCTCTCTCACACAGCCCTTGGGTCCGACAAGAACTCCAACGATATGAGCCAATGGAATCAATATACTTGATGGCTTGTCTTTTGATCTTACTTGAATTGTTCAAGTCACTGCCTGGAATTTGCTTATTCTTAAAGGACATTTTCATGTCTTAAGCCCCTACCTTCAATCAATGCTTTAGTGCAGAGAACTTTGGAGAATCTTTAGGCCTAAGGAAATGCTTCTGTGGTTGAAGTTTTCTTTGGACACATTTTTTTTAGAAAATCAAAATTTTTATGGACTATTGCTTGACAATGATCATTATGAATGCCTATGGTAACTGTGGTTATGACCTAAAGATGGTTTTGGTTGCCACCCGATCTCACCTCTGCTAGGTTTTTGGAGGTTTTTCTTGGGTTTTTTTTTTGGGAGGGGGGGGGGGGGGTTTCTGATCTGAGTTTGTGGAGGTTTTTCTTGGCTCCCTGATCTAGATTTTTGGTTGATGGTGGTTGTCTTTTGGTTGGTTGTGGTGGTTTGGTGGTTAGTGGCAATTTTGATGGCTGTTTTTTGAATGGTTTGTGGTGTTTTGGTGGCTTTTTTTAAATTGTTAATGGGGTTTGGTGGCTGGTGGTGTTTTGGTGGCTAGTTTTTTCTTCCGATATGGAGTTCTGGATGGTAGGTGGGGTGGTTTATGCACCCGGTGAGTTTTGAGAAATACGAAGAAAAAATTTTACATTATATTTTCATGCTGACAATCAAACACGGTAAAATGAAAATATTTTACTGAAAATAATTTACAAGTAAAATATTTTACATTTGCAAAGAAGCTAAAGAAGTTTCTGAGTTTAACATCTGTGGGTGAGCACATTTACTGAGACCATGAAGAGAGGACAATTTGTCTTGAAGAAGACTTTAGAGTCAATTCTAATTTTGGTGTGAATAGGAAGAAAGCAATGGTATTTTTGGTTTATATATATATATATGAGATGGGTTCAAGTTAGATCTGGTGTTACCTAATAAGAGTTACGCCTTGTTCTGACCATTGATTTTTATTAGATTTAACGATAAATAATACACTAATTGCCATGTTATCAACTTGCTAAAAATAAGTGATATCAAAGCATTAAAAGTCATTAAGCTCCACTTTCTCTCCCCATCGTCTTCTTCTTCTCTTCTCTTCTCTTCTCTCTCTCATCTGCCTAGGCCTCTTTGAGCTCACCTCCTCCTCCACTAACCCACTCAACTCACTGAAGCTACACGTTAAATTTAGCTAGTTAAATTCATTTAGTATAATTCAGTTTTAGATATAAGTCTAACACCGATCTGTTAAATTTTTTTACTGGTTTAGAGTCCTCCGTCACTTAACAATGAAATAGGGGTGCTCTAGTAGTTTGAATGAAAATTTGATCAAAATTCAGAGAATTGAAGCTCAATAAGAATTAGGTCAAAGTTAATTGTTATGATGATTTTAGAGTTGCATTGTTTTAGAAACTAGTCGCTAACCCGTGCGATACACGGGATAGTTAAATAAAAATTAAAAGTACTTATTTTACTTAAAGTTATATGACTTAAATTTTAAAAGTGTATAGTTTGAAAATGAATGAAAATAACTAATTTGTTCAATATAATGATTTTGAAAAATTCTTTTTCTTTCATATCATTAGTTTCACATAACACATTCCGTCGTAGGCTATTCTATGGTGATAACTTCACATAATACTCAACTGCAATTAAATCTACTATCCACTACCAATCTAATCTATGTTATCTTGATAGTAGATCTACATTGCATTCTCATATTCTTAGAGCTTACCACATCATTGTTATTATCTATATATAATGTAAACATGAAAATTTTAACTTTTTGAAATACTTATATTAGAATTAGGATTAAAAAAATAATTTTTTTTTAATTAGACCTCACGTTAGATTTTTTTTTTTTTTTAAGACTCACTTTAGGTTAAAAAAAAATGACTCACGTAAAAAAAAAATACTTTAGGATTAAGAAAAAAAGAGAGAGGAACTCCTATTAGGACTCTCTCATTATTTAGTTTAAAAAATTAAAATTTTTTATAAATTAATATGGTGAGGAAAAAAGAGAGAGAGACTCATGTTAGGACTCTCTCACTATTTAGTTTTAAAAATTAAAAAAAATTATAAATTAAAATGATGATGTAAAAAATTATAAAAGTTTCAGAAGTTTTGGTTTTATATATATAGATAAGAGCCACACATGGGACATGGCACAACAGCCTCGTTATTTAGGATATATGAAAGGCTATGGTGATCAAAGAAAATAGTGTGAAAGATATAAAAGGACAAATTTATCTATCAAAATACTCCTCCACGCAAAATGCATTTTCTATGGTTTTAATTGTAGCAGTCAGTAAATAAAGGGCGAGAGTATGAGCAATTTTGGAAAGTTAAAATGAGGAAAATCATAGCCATGCCTAAATCAAAGAAGTCCTTGATCTCTTTAAACGAATCTTAGAGAAAATGAATAAAAATTTCTTTTGAGGCCACTGCGATTGGGTCTGCCTCCTCGAGCTCCTTCTCATTCATGCCACAATTATATCGCAACTAGCTCCGTATTCACCGACGAAGAGGGTGGCATCGAATTTGCAGTTTTTTTACCCTCTTCCTCTCAACGTTTAGTTGACTGTAAATGTAATAAATAGGGAAGATGAGGTGGATATAAGAGATTTCTATCCATTACATCTAATAGAAATTAATTAATGATTATAAAAAAGTGTAAGTCTTGTGGAGTTATACTAGGTGTAACTTGAACTCATCTATATATATATATATATATATATATATAGACACACACATGTACGTACTTAAAAGATGTAATCTTTGTTTTCTTTCCAAAACCTTATAAACAAATGTATGAATTGAGGCAATGCTAACATCGTGCTTTGCTCTGTGTGTGTGGGGGTAGCTCCGAGGTGGGAATCTCAGCTGCATGTGGGGATTAAAGGAGAAGCAATTGGACAAACTCATTCAAAAGCACATGTAATGCATGCATAAGAATCCGAGTGTGCATTCCACCGAGGAGAGAATGCACGTGAAACTGTTTATCATATTCCTAAGCTATGCCTCTAAAGAGTGTAAAGTTTTCTGCTTTGTGTTAGAAATATTACAAATATTACTACATAATTTTTATAAAATAATGACACTAATTAAGAAGAAAAAATGTAATTTACACATTTGTTTATTGTGTTTTTTTGAAATCCATTAATCACTTTTGTTATTATTACATTGTAGATGTTATCATATGCGGTAAATTCTGTATTATTTTAATATTTTTCTTATATTCTATCAAGAGCTTCCATTTCAATATGATATCTATTACCTTAAAAAAGCTGTTTACTTTTAGAGTATATAATCGACAGCCATAGGCTCAAGTGTGGGCTATCAGTTTTTTTTAGCTTCATTTCTATAGTCTTTGAAAGTCTAGAATACATTATCAATATAAGAGCCATTGAGCCAATACAACGAGGACTGAAGTCAGAACTCTCTCTCTCTCTCTCTCTCTCTCTCTCTCTGTGCTCTTTCACTTAGATAGAACCACATGCAAGAACAATATTCAGCAAAGGGCCATAATTAGCTTTACATATTTTAAAAACAATACGCACGCATTAAATATATTTCTCAAAATTATCTTAAAATTGCCAACTAGCTAGTTTGACAAATATATTACTCATTTAAAACCCTTATCATTACCTTAAGTAGTCAGTGCCATATTCTTTTGGAGTAGTTTTTAATGGCCAAATCATTTGGGAATCGTCTCTCTTGTCTACTTCTTTCTCCTCTTTAACAAAGTCTTTTCGATGAAGCCAATTATATCCTGTCCTGTCAGAAAGAAGGGGTTATCCAAGACCAATATATGTGTATGTATGTTTCTCTAAAATAGCAGTCTTAAAAGGTCTTTTCTTTTTATTCCAACAGGTGGATTTGCATTGTCACATTTGGTTGGGTGGGGTGGACCAAGCATTTGCACGCCACACCTCACTACGCACTGATATAAGTATAAAAAAAATTAAGGATTTCTATATTATATTTCTGAGGCTTGCTTTCATCTCACAGTACCTCATCTATGCCATGAACTCTTGGTCTCTAATAGATTAATTAAACTATATTATTTCAAGTTAAACGGGCGGCCATATGAGGATGAGGTCATGAATCTCACTGAAGTGAAGTGCTAGGTTTACACAGTGTTTGGTAAATGGGGGGGGGGGGGGGGGGGGGGGGAGACATTGTGAGGAAAACTATATAGGGTGGATATTGTTTGACAAAATCAAAACCAAAAACCCAAAAGAAGAGGAGAGAAGAGGGAGAGGAAACCTCATCTTGACCCTTTCTGTTCATGAGAAAAGGGAAGGAAATCATCAATCATCACACATTATGTTCGTTTATGACAACAAGGTATTTGGAAGATAGCACAGATTAAAAGATCGATCTTTATAAGCGTACTAAGACTAATTACATTAGTATTTCATAATTCAATCATCCTGTTGGTGATGTTATCAAAATCGAACTAGGCCTTAATATTTATCTTCTTTCTAAGACAAAAATTGAAAAAATTTCAACCCAAATATTTTCTATTTGAATTTTTTTTTTTCATATATTAATACTATCATCTTAAATGAGATAATTATGAATAAAGATACCTCTCATCCTATCAAATAATTTGCATTTTGGCCTATTGTAATTATAAGAAATTACTACTCACAATCAAAGCTGTGTAAACATATTTTTTCAAAATGAAGTTTAGAATTAATTATTAAGAGAGATTTAGCACACAAGTCTAATTTCAAACCTATTAAAATAGTTTGCAATTCAAATTTTGTTATAATAGATTGTGATTTACTAATGCTATCGATTTTGTTCTGTTCCAACTAGAACGGCCATATATTTTATGATTATTTTTCATTAATAATGTGATTTTTTTTAGCTTATTAATTTAGCAAAAAAAAAAAATCTGAATAAGGAATTCTTCCCTCTTTTAACTCTTATTAAAAGTATCTCAGTAGATTGGTTATAGAGTGTAAAGTATTTCTATTCTTTATTTGTATCCCTTATGGATGGATTCTCTTTGATGAGCTTATCTATCCATTAAGACGTACGTTTATATATCCTCTTTACCTCCAAACAATCTTGTATATTATAGTGCCATACCATCATATCTAGAATTTATAAAATTTATCAAATACATACTCGTCGTCTCTCATGTCATCCCTCTTTCAAACCCCGCACCTTAGAATAGAATGAAAATGACAGGCTTAAAAGGCTAAAATGCTTAGTAGCTCTCTTAATTTCTACCCTTTTTTTTTTATGTGAACCTTGCTATAGGTTTTGAAATCGAGTAATGCTACCAATCGACAAATTTTTTTACAATATTTTTACAAATTATTAATGTAACAAATTCTTATTAGTTATCATCTAAGTCACTATTAATATCATTCTTTTATTTCTCAATAACCATTTACCGCATCAACTGTTGATAAAATTTTTCATAAATTTAGTATTTTCCTTTGAAATTTTATTGAAAAATTCACACCCTCACTCAGACCACCAAAACACAAAAAGAGAAGTGTGTAAACTTTTCGGTAAAAAGTTCTATTGCGTCTAATCTTATTGTTTCTATAGAGGACAGATTAGATTGGGCATGCTGCCTAGTGCCTACCTACAACTACAACTGATTATGTATGGGACATTAGGTAGCATGTGCGATGATGAGCCATGGTAGCTAGCCTCGTGAGGGTTGGACATGGACGTGTATATATATATATAGTAGTGATGAGTGATGTATTGACTAATTGTGTTGTGTGCAAGGCATGACAGGATAACCTAAATGTATATATATTGGCATATTATTGGTTCATGTGGGAAAGACTGCCTATGGGCCGGGCCCGGGTGGTGATGTGTTGTGGGGTTGCGTGGCTAGATTTGGAAGAGGTGACATTGACAATTGCCAAACCCTATACTTAGTGTGCATATATAGGCTATGGCTGCATTGTTTAGCATGCGTTTGGGTTGCCAGATGTGCTTGCATGGCCTGTGGAAAGCTTGCATATAGGCAATAATACACATATATATGGAGAGCAAGTGGTAGAAGCAAGGTATGCTTGTCACAAGTTATCATGTCGAAATGACCTTGATAATAATGTTCTATAGCGCGCAACATGGAAAAGCTAGCTTTAGAAAAAAAGGAGCAGTTTATCCCAAAGGCAGTTCCCTAGCTAGCACGAATGTGGTAGCAAATTTAGGTTCTTTTCTTTTCTTTTTTTAGTATAAAAATTAAGACATTAAAATTCTCAATTTTGTATGACAATTTCTTATCAGACTTTATACAATCTTATATTCAGAATGATACCAAAACCTCATAATTTTAATAAGTTATATATATATATATATATATATATTTAAAGACGTTCAAAAGAGATTGAATCAAGAATCTTCATATGGTATTAGTTTACTTCCTTTTCTAATAAAGCATGATATTTTCTCCTTAGACTTTCTAATTGGCATGTTGATGACCTTAATTTGCAGCTGGGGGTTTGGGAATATAGGATAATCTATGATGATGCTAATAATGCGTTCCTTCCATGACACTGTCACTGTCCTGCCGCCAAATCTGAGATTCTGGTTCATAAATGTTATTAGAGTCGTAGTTTGGTTTCCTTTCTAATACACCATTTGCCGTAATATATTCTCTATACAAGCTCATGACAACTAAGGATAGACTTGCTAGATGGGTTTATAGAGAGATGTGGTTTGCTTTGTGTTTTCTTCTGCAGTGGGATTTAATCTAGGGACCGCCTTTTGTTTAATTAATTTGCTTGTCCTTTCTCAATGGGAATATGTTCTTAGAATGAATTTGATTCGTTTCTCGTGGTCAATGGTCATGTAATAGTAATACTCCTTTGATATAAAATTCTATCCACTTACTCTTATTATACTATACACACACTCTCTACACACCCACACCAGACCCACATCACATTTTTCATAAAAAAATTTGAAATAATATGATATCTTTTTTTGCTAAACTGAAATAATATGTTATCTCTTATGCCGTCTTTGAAGTATTTTAATTGTCTTCAAGTAAAATATTACTTTTACTTTAACAGAAGTTGCTCATTCAAACAACCAATACATTATGTAACCTAATTAATAAGTGATCGGTTATTAATTTATTGCGTGACAGTTTGATAGGGCCAAATGATTTTGGAATTGTGTCTGTTTGTCTAGCTAGTTAATTCCCTTTAACAAAGTTCCATCTCCATGAAAGCCACTCCTTTGTTTGTCAGACTCAGGTGGAGTGTTTGAGACCACTATTATTAGTCCCTATATGAAACTCCACCAACAACTCAAAGGAGCTCTAAGAATATACATGATAAGAACAACTTACATAAAGGAAATAACGAATTTCAAATTAAGAAAATCATAGAGTAGAATAAGGAACTAATTTCGGTATGGAACTTTTTTTTATTTTGGTTGATAATTCCATTCTTACAACAAGATGAGAGATTTAAATCATAAATATCTCTGTTAGAAACGCCAAAAGAATATCAAATAATTGAGCTAGAAGAGTTCCATTATCAAACTTTAGTTGTTGTGATCTGATCCCTTGCTTAGGTATAATGGGCTTATTCAAAGGAATAAGGTCATGCGGATTACCCTCCCACTTTGTATGACCACATTGAATGAATCAAAAAAATATATATATTTGTTAGTGACTTTCATCACTGTCTTCTAATAGTGAAAAAAAAAAAAAGGAACAAGAAGAAGACCTGCAGTCTATCCAATCTTTTTCTCTGCCCACTTATTGTAGATTCCAACCACACTTGTAGGATATGTGTAGTAGTACTCATGATCATGATCAATGTTATCCTTGGATTGGATCGGATTGGATGTGTTTGTTTCAATTGCGTGGACCACTAGCTAGTAAAATGCACTAGCTCTCTGATCGATTCACATGCACGCTTTGGAAACATTGACGTCCGATGTGGACTTTGTTGGATACTCCATCTTAAAGTGAGGAATTTGTGCTATATTTGTAACTCTCTCATTCAGAAATATCACTTTCACTTTACTACTAAATTCAACCCCATTTGAATTTGGAACTATTTTTAGCCCTATACAGATTGAAGCTAGCGATGGGATTGATGAGTGTGTGATTTTTTTTTTTTTTTTTGGCTAAATAATACTCAAATTAATTCCACAAAAAGAGAGATACAAGCTTTCTGCCTAAGACCATCTCTAGCTAAGGTCCCTTAAATTTGCACCACAGTGAACAAATTTTAGACAAGACGAAATTAATTGGGTTTTTTGAAAAAATAATAAATTAATTAATTGGGTTAGGAATTAATATGTGAGGTTAGGAAATTTTGGGTCTACAAATTGTAACCTTATAGTATATATAAAGCTTTCAATTCAACCTCTGGTTAAAAGCCATATGGTAATAAAATTAATTGGGTTTTAAAAAAAATGCCATGTGGTAATCTTTTTCTCTCTATCCAAATGAACGACCAAAGTCAAAGTAATTGAACATGTATATCACACCACTTTCAGGACCGTGCCCAAGGCATTTGAGCCCGAATGGTATCTCTTGGGCCTTCATTGGGTGGCCATGATTGAAGCCCAAAAGACGTCTCTAAAATGGTTTTAAGAGATCTTAGGCACACCCCCTTGATGGGCTGGACTGAGAATGAAAAATGTATGATATGTATCGAAAATTTTCACACCACTTTTTTATCTATACCTATATATTAGAATTAAAGTACTCTCTTTAATTAGATGGGATAGAATTTCAACTTATAAATAATCTATAAAGTCTACTTCTTATAATTGCTCTTTTTCATTTTTTTTTTCTTTTCTTTTGTTGATCAACTCTTTATCATAAAAAAAAAAACACCAATTGGTTTTTGGATTTGCCTAAGATTTTGCCCAACCCACTGCTAAATGGTAAATGCCCTAAGTCTAAGCATAAAAGCCAGCTGCAAGCCAACGCAGTAACAGTCAGCATAGGACCACAAAGATTGCAACGAATCTGATTTTATATGATCTTACTTGTTTCAATAGAATGCCCATTTCGTTGCAGCTTATCTAACTTTCAAATATAAATGAGGAATAAAATTAGCTATTTTTTTTTTTACTTTTTCACTAAAAGTACTTTAAAAAATTAATAAAATAAAAAGCTATATATGCAATTGCAATTGTGCCTGCCCAAATTCCCTGGCGGGACCAAATTTAGAGTTGGGCTCACAATTAATTTGTATGGTGGGTAATGAGTTTCCTACTCTGGGTAGCTCCCGGCCAAGCCTTAGTAAGGAGTTCCCCTCTAGAGTATAATTTCCTCCCTTTCCCTCCTTAAACTACTCTTGCTACTGCTTTGTTCCCTCTCTTTCTCTCTCTCCTCTTTCTCTCCCAAAATCACCAATCCCTTCTATTCTTGCTCTTCTCTTATTTATAGCTTAAGGTTAGTGGAATGCTTATGATTTCTCTCTAGTTCCACTTGTGTGGGTGGGGCCCAAATTGATTATTTTTGACAAGGAATATGCTTCATTGGAAATGGTGTCAAGGGCGTTGGAATTGGTTCCCGCATCCAAAAGATCACTTGGTAGAGCAATTCCCTAAGGCATTACCGGGCTGCCAAGGCATCGCCGCCCACCATAGGGGTGTCTACGTACCGTTTTATACCTGGACAATATTCACATGCCAAGCCTATGACTAGTGAGCCGGTCATGCAATTGGGCTTGGGATTGATAATATTATATGGGCCTATCCAGGCCAAGGCCCAAGACAAATGAGTCTGTGACCATATGCCGTACAACAATTATATGTTAATACTTCAATATAAAAAATAGCTTAAAATGAGAAAACCAAATGTTGAACATAATGACTTATTAAGAATAATAATAATAATAACAACAAATTGGTTTGAATATACTTTTTATCAAAGAAGATAATATTTCAACATGATCATCAACTAGATTTATCGAGGAAAAAAAAAAACTATGATGTTACTGGTAACTACAAAAATTAACAAACTGACTCCAAATATGTATCAACCCCACATATGGATTATGTGATATTATTAAACTACTTTCATCTTTGGCTTATTTAAAGAAGAAATCACACGTGCTACACATGGATTTTAGACCCAGGCCGTTCAAAGAAATGGTAAAGGAAGAGATTCAAGATTTTTAAGGTGAGAGCAGGATTCGACTAAGGTCGAACCGCGATGATGTCATAATTAATTTAATAATTAATTAAAACACATATAAATATATTAAATTTATAAATATTAAAAAAATTGAATAAAAAGTATGAAAAAATTAATACAACTTTAAGATGAATTTTTCAATATATAAGGTTAATAGAAAATAATAAAAACATAAACAAGCGTTAAAAAAAATTAGTAATCCTTCAAGTAGAAAGCATTTTAATCTAAAATAAGTGATCATTTTTATATAAATTCATAAATACGACTTTCGCCTTCAACTTCAAAAGTACAATTCTTATTCACAAATAAATTTAGTAAATAAAATTTAATGATATGTTTAATAAGAGATAAGAGAGGGGTGACATAATAAAAATGAAACAATATTAATCATTTAGAAAGTAATATATATATATATATATATATATGTATATTGTAAGGTTGAAATTTATCAACCATTTTTTTGGCTTTATTCCGTGCCAATTTGCTTATATTTCAGCACTTAGAAACCCTGTATTTAGGTGGGAATCATGTAAGGGTAGTGTGTGAGAGAATGTGAAGAAATACTCAAGTCTGTGCAGCAGAACAGAGACTCGCAACTGGATCTCGCAGGTGTCTCGTGACTGGCAAGCCGCCATATGTTGCACACGAGTGAAGCGTGCAGAGAAGAACTCGCGACTGGATCTTGCAGGTAGCTCGCGATTGGCAAGCCGCCAGAAGCTGAACTGTCATGCCAGCTGTTGCACTACAGGACAAAAATTCCAGTCTGGCCGTTCAGTTACTTCACGGCTTGAACTCGTGACTCAATCAAGCCGCAAAGCCAAGCCGCCAGCCAGCCAGCTCTATTTTAGAAAAACTAACTCTTCGCATTCCTTTCTCACCATAGTATAAATGCCCCTTATACCCATGAAATGTAGGGAGCTTCTAGAGAGAATTTTGATAGAGAAACCCTAGAGAAAAACATGATTGACTCATCCACAATCTTTACCTTGTGACTCTTCAAATTCCCCTACTCTCACCATCTCCATTGTTAGATCATTGAGAGGTTTATTATCAAAATCCTTTTCTCACCTCACCCACATCTGTGAGAAGGTTGTTTGGTGCTTTGGGAAGCAGTTAGGAAGGAACCAATTTCATATTGGTAGATGTTATGGACTAGTAGCGGAATTCGATAAGCTAAAGAAGACAAAGGTTCGGCGTAACCTCGTTGAAGCAAGAAGCTTGGAGGGCTTAGGTACACTGGGTAGATTAGGCTTGGAGTGTCTATTGCTGTCCTTGTATCCCAACTACATTCTTTAGTGGATTATTTGACCGCTTGGAGGGCGACGGAGAGGTTTTACGCCGAGGGCTTCGATTTCATCTTCAATAACACATGTTGTGTTGTCCTTGTGTTTGCATCTCTCTTCCCTTAATCTTTGTCATTTAATTTCTGCTATGGATGTGATTTTATTTGACTTAGATTGTTTATCAATTCTGTTTTAAGCTTTTGTTCATTTTCCGCACGTACATCGTTTGATACAAAGTTTGAATTAGTAATTTGTAATTGGGGGGTCTAAACGTTCAAGGTGTTTTTCACACTATTTGAACTTTCATATATATATATATATATATAATAGTTCAATATCAGTCCCTTTTTTTTTTTTTTTTTTGAGAATCGGTTCAATATTAGTCACAAGAAAAATGATTGGTCTATTGGTTAGCTTCTGTACTTAAAAAATCAACTTAATAGCCGGTTCACCCCACGCCTTCTTTCTTTGATTTTTATCAAAATAAAAAACTTCCTTCTCGGTGCTAGTGGTTCTTAACAGCCGGTTCATGGGTAACCTAATTGGACCAAATGGTTCGATTCGAGTCTAAAAACCATGGTGCCACGTCATTATAATAACCTCTCCTCCCCCATTCCTCTCACACATATCATTGTGTCATATCTACAAAACTCTTTTCTCGTATCCTTATCATCATACATTCTAACAAAATTATGAAGAACAATTATAGCAACAATAATGAATTTTTGTGTGCATTTCTAAACACCAAAATTTTCTCATTGACAGTGAAATAGATCAATGGACATAAATATATATATATATATATATATATATATAATAAAATCCTCTAGCTTTGTTGGTCTCAAACCTTGTTGAAAATCAGGGAGGTAGAACCTCACCCCCTAATGGTACAAGGACCCCTTTCTTCATAAGGTCCCCCGAATCAATGAGACAAAATTTCCTACAAACAAACACACCTTAAATATGCATTGGGCTGATTACAAATATCATTATAGTACCTAAGATCAATTAAACGAATTGTGTCTATCAATATGATAAGAAGTAATGTTTTATTCTCCCTCGTACATAGGAGTCAATAGGAAACTCATACTGAGTAATCCTAAAGGACATGCAAATGAGCACTACATTATTAACAAGAAAAAATATCATTCCACAAGGTTTCGTTTGGGAACTTGGATTTGGATTTGAATTTAGATTTTAAATTAATAAATTTGAAATCAATGGATTTCAAATCCATTAATTTTAGGAGTTATTTCAAATTCAAACATTTTAAAGGTTTAAAATTCTTAGTAGAGTTATGTCATATCAAAATCCTTGACATTTTTTAAAATTCTCAAACAAGTCATTTGGATTTTAATCACTCAAATCCAAATCCAAATGCCAAAATCATGTCATCCAAACACACCCTAAAAAAGAAGTGAGAGAGAGAGATTAAAAAAAAATGTTTGATGTACAATGATTAGAGATTTTTGTTCACTCCCAAAGCCATGCATAACCAAATCCTAGGTGAATAATTAGAGATTTTTGTGTTGGTATCTTTGCCTCACTCAGATTTCTAGAATTCTTAGTGCTTCCGATGATTGGTATTCGGATTTGAACAAATCAATTTTGATTTGTAATCCAAAGGATCCAAATTGCACAACATTGATATCGGCTCTTGAATCTCTTGAAAGAGAAAGATTGAGATAGAATTCTTTAAGGACAAAGGACAAAGACAAGGAAGCAAGGCCTCGAAGACCGGCCGTAACACTCTCTCACCCAAGTACCACTCGTTGTGGTCCAGGTATATCAACTCCACCCAGGCAAGGAAATTCGATCAAAATATCTACAGTTGGCCTAGCAGCTTAAGGCTTATCTCCAAAGGGCCTCCAGGTGATCTACATCCATATAGCATCAGTCAGTCATCCACGCAAATGAAGAAAGAAATATAGCGAAGAGCAAGCTTACTTGCAGAGGAGTCAAGGTATCAAACTCCTATCAGAAAAACAGTATCTCAGTGGTAGAGTGTTCGGCTGTTAACTGACTGGTCGTAATTTCAAATCCTATTTGGGAGATTTGATTCATTCTAAATTCTTTAAATTCGGAATGAAATGCACCTGGCGTGTGACCCATTGGTCCTAAGCAATGTCTTATGCGAAGTGACCCACCTAGAAACAACCCTCCTTTATGTTAGGGGGGCACTCCAATGGAACTTCAATCGGATGCAGGTATTTAATCTCGCCGTTGAAATGTCCAGCGGATTCTCAGGCCTTGACGAAAGGCCGAGAACCAAGCAAGGAAGCCAAAAAGGGGGCAATGACCGCTGCTGTTGATGTTGTAGGAGCTTCCAACTAGCAAGGAAAGAAAAGATATTGTCTTAAATAGATTCTCCAACAAGTGGGTTTCATCTAAACGGTCAAACTTCAAGAAAGTTGGTTCCATAAGAGAGATGGAATGAGTTGTGACTTCTTTTGAGAGATCCACTTTTCCCTATTCAGACCTCTTCAATATATTCCCACTCCCAATTTATTTGCCCTGTTTTAAAAATCAAACTGTCTAAAGGAACATCATTTATTATCTTGTTTATCTTGTAAAAATGTATAAATTTTCAAAATTACCTTTAAATAAATTTATCAAAAATTTTGAATATTAAATTTGATTAGCCTTTTTTTTTTTTTATTGAAGAGTTAATCTTAACGAGGCAACTAAAAAATGCCCCATTAGATTGATTTTTTAAATATTTGTTGGTTTTCTTTTCAAATGATTTTGGAAATAAAGTATGAGCATAATAGGAACATTAGCAAATTAATAACTTTTAATTTCGGAAACCGAATAACATTTTGGGACATCTTAAAATAAAATAGAGGACAAAAAAAATTAGAACAGTGCAGTATTAAAATAAGCATTCGTCCAAACTACAATGTTCTCTGTTTTAAAAGAAGCATCAGAGCTCAATGGCATTTGGCCCAATTGATTGATTATCCAATTTTTTTTTTTTTTTTTAAGGTCCATTAAGCATATTTGAGATGAAATGCTATCGTTCTTCCCTTATATGTTCCCCTTAGCCTCCCCTTTCCTCTTCCAATCTCGTACGTCAAATTTTAACCTGATACATTAGGTTATGTTAGGCAAGCTTTTGTTAAAAAATCATGACTTTAGGAGAAATGGGTTAACCAATAGACCATGTAATAATATTTCTCAAAATGATAACTCAATTGATAATATTGTCCCTACTAGATTGAAATTTTAACTTGGAGTCACCTTTTATTTTATTAAAGGAAAAATTAGAAAATTAAAACAAATGAAATGAAATACAAATTTTGTTAATTAAAATGTTTGAATTTACATTGATAACATAAGATAAAATTAAAATAGAATTACAATGCCTTGCTTCCTAGTTACAATATAAGAAAATAGGGTTTTGATTCCTAATTATATTTTTAAAAATATATAAATTACATGAATAGGTACTAGCTTGGAACCAATGATCTAAGTTCAAAGACTACATTAAGGAACAGAGAATGGGTTATTATTAGTTAATCCACTCCACTCAACCCAAAGTCGATCTTATGGCCATGGATATGCAAACACACAATCCTAGTAAAGCATGCCAACATGTCATTAAAACAAGAAATTACATGTATGATTATGAAAAAACCAAATTCAACATGTTCATGCATTGATCATCCCATGATTAAGTGTGCAAAATTAAAAAGTTTCGCAAATTAATTCAATTTAGAGTTTATACTAGCATTCACGATTTTCTTATATGTTTCTTCAAAAAATAAAATAACATAAAGTAATCTTTCTAAAAAATAAAATAACCATCAAAACAAACAGAGCAATATTATAAATATAAAGGAAAATTTATATAAGAAACTATTAAAAAAAAAACTAATATATTAATATATTTAGTTTTTTTTTTTCAAGTTTTGGTTTTTTTTTTATAACAATTTTTAAGTTAAGTTGAAGCATTTTTATACAAATATAATACTAAAAAGAATTTAGTACACGTTTTCTTATAATTATTAAAAAATTAAAAAATATATTTTTTGGAGTGCTTGTGTCTTTAGGAATAGGGTTTAATGAGAAATTGGGATCTTGAATATTACAATGCGGGATTAGGGTTTGTTGGAATTGTGAATGTGAGTTAGAGTTGAATGAGAAATTGTGAACGTGAGTAGTTGATAGTTTGAAAAGCTTTTTTTTTTTTTTTTTTTTTGATAAATTTTTGTGGAATAAAATTAAAATGTAGCGACTTGTTCGAGGCCTTAATCAAAACGGAAATAAAAATAGGCACGGAGAATCGCTTATTTATAAATTTTATATTGCCACCCTTCAATGCAATTTGCGCCATTTTTATCATAGACGCTCTTGCAACAAATTGGTTTTTTTTTTTTTAAATAATTAAAAAAAAATCTTTTTTCACATTCAATCTTACAAAATTTTGAAACATAAACCAAAAACAAAACAAAGATGAACTAGACTTCCCTAGTATTTGATAGAAACCTAGGAGATTCGAAACCTTCGATTTTTTAGGAGGAGATGCAAAAGTGCGTTGGTGATAGTTTGAACAGCTTGAACGAGGGATTTAGATTATGGGGTATCAGCCAAGGCCAGGGAAACAATTGTGAATGTGAGTTTGGATGGGTTCTTAAAGGGAAATGGTTTAGGGATTTATCATAATGTACTAGGGTTTTGGAATGGAAATGGGAAATGGAAGATTGATAATTGGAGTTTATGGATGCAAGAATGAGTTGAGGCTTAGAGAGAGAGAGCCAGAGAGAGAGAGAGAGCCAAGTCTAAACAACACAAATTGTAAATTCATTCATTCAATAAATTGGAAGCATAATTATTTCTATTAGCCCACATGGCCACATCTTGTGTTTGTATTATTAACGCTAACACATATTAAATTTGATAAGGACGCTAGGGTTTGTAACTAACCATTATATGGTACAATTATTTGGACAAGTTGTCTTAATTACATTAGCCCTAACTTGAATCCATGTCAATACTTGTCCGGAACTATCAACGAGGACGTGTTCGAAAATAGAAGCAAGGGAAGGAGAATAAAGCTGTTCGGCAAATATAGTCAATGAAGAAAATGCTTGGGAACAGATACCTCATCTTTGTGTTACGCCTTCGTTCCTTGACCTTGAAATTGAATCAACTTGTGTTCCTATCAAAGTTCACGTTTTTTTTTTTTTTTTAATACAAATATAATAGAAAGAAGAAAAAAACAAACAAACAAATATAATAGAAAAAAAAAAGTTTATTAAGTGTTCTATAGTCATTAAAGAAAAAATATATAATTTTAGGGTGTGCTTATTTCGTAAGGTAGATAGGAGCTTTCAAAATAAAAATACGTGTAACTTATAATAGCCGGATTGAGATCAAGGTATTGCACCTGATACAATAGTATTGGGTGGTTGAGATTGAGAGTTAAAAAAAGAATCTCTCAATCTCAACCATTGAATAAAATAAAGTAATAAATATTTAAAAAGTAGTTGTGATAAAAAATTTTGTGAGAGAGGAGAGGGGTAAAACATCTCATTTAAGCATTAAAAAATATTTATCGTATCGTGGGGAATGTATTAAAATTTAATTGAAAAACCTAATGTAATCATAAGGGTTGTGTACACCATATTAATATACATACTACAACCCGGTATGCAGCACATCTTTCCTCATCCCAATAAGACAACAGGTAGAGTGAAAATTTACAACATCTCTCACCAAAAGATGTGTCAACTGGCATAACCAACAAACTTGAAAAGCAATTTCCACAAAAATTGATATATTATAGCAAACTAGAGACCACGGCATTTTTTAAAATCATTCATCATGTGAAAGTTCATATAATAAATTTTAGAGATTAAATTGGGTCAAGACCTGGCGTAAAAGCTGTGTTTTACGCCAGCCAATCCTAACCTGACACGTCAGCAAAATAAAAATAAAAAAACCATTTTCTCTCTTCCTCTCTCCTCTTCCCATCTCCTCTTCCACAATCTTTTTTTTTTTTTTTTCCATATCTTCCTCTCTTCTGCAAAATCCTCTGAAAGATCTGCAAATTTTACAAAAAAATCCCAGCAAAGGGGCTGTTCACACACCCAAACCAACCATCAATGGAACTCACAACAAAATACAGTGAGAAACCCATGCCACAAACTCAGATCCACCCAAAAAAAAAAAAAAAAAGAATCAACCCAGCAGTTTCAACTAGCAATTTTGCTTCAATCTTGCAATACCCAAGCCACAAAGAACAACATAGACAACAATATTACTAAAAAAAACTCAAAACCACAATATAAAGCAATTTCACTTCACAGGCCTTGCAACAGAAAACCTTCAAATGCATCTTTGAATAAAGATAAAAAAATTAATTAAAAAAAAAAAGAGATAGAAGAAAAAAGTGACCTGTGAATCTTGAACTAAAGAAGAAGAACTCGGTGCTGTGATGAGAGGCGTGAGGGTAAAGAGGGAAAAGGGAAGAGGGAGATGAGCTTGTCATTAAAAGAGAGAGTAAAGAGCTGATGTATTGGGTCAAGCCTTCAATGTTTCTGAGAAAGTGAGGGAGATGGGAAGAGAAGAGGGGAAGAGAGAAAATGGTTTTTTTTTTTTTTCTTTTTTTGCTGACATCTCAGGTCAGGATTGGCTGGCGTAAAACACACCTTTTACGCCAGCTCCTGACCCAGTTTAATCTCTAAATTTTATTGTTCAAATCTTGAAGGCAACCAGATAACATACGATAAATATTGCAACTTAAAAATTCCAATGATCATATACTTCATAGATTGTGTCAAGCATTCATCACATATTGCAATAGGCTATCAATTATCACACACAGCTTGAATGTGACAGAGACACACTAGCCTTCAAAAACCTTCATAAATTAATACATGAAGCAAATAGGATTGTAACATGAACAATCCAATTGTGTAATATGAACAAGAAATCAATCATCAAACTGTAAGTCTAATGTGTTACCTTCTACTTGATGAAGTCATATAATTCTCTTAGGAAAATCAGCAACCTGAGAAATCTGTTGCAGCAATCACAGAGCAGGCCTCCAATAATATTTTTTTGGTAAATCAGCCTCCAATATTATTTGATTGTAAGAAGCATGAAAGTGGGGTCAACAAAACACTAAACGCCCAATTCATCATATTATGATAGAGTTGTATTTTAAGCTTATTACTTTTATATATAGTAGAAGAGAGAGAGAGAACTACCCAAATCATATACATTTGAAACCTCTAAGACTGAAAATGGCAGCTGCTGGAGCAACATAAACCTATCCTAGTAAACCACAAAATCCATACCCCTTCTTGAAAAAATTGAATCACTAAAAGTCCTTTACATCCTCTTTACCAAAATAACAGACAAATAACCATATACTTATAGTGATCAGGCCCAAGTAGGGGGGAAAATCCATGAATCTGCCTATTAGGACCACAAATAAAAACATCATTTCAAATCTCCATAAAATTTTTGCAGACAGGGAAATTTCCAACTAACCCATTTGATAGCCTATTTGCTAAAGTTGAGACAAAAAGATAAAAGTTAGCTTATTTTCGGAAAAAGCTAGTTTTGGGGTTTTATTTAAAAATAAAAAGGGTGAGATAAAAGGTAAAAAATCTGGAAGCATACATTTTAGCCTATTCCCAAGTGTACTCCACCCCCCAAGAGCATGAGTTTTGGGTAAGTATTTGCTAGAGTGTAACACACTAACGCAAGGTAGTAAAAACCATAGCCTGTAAACCTGCATGAAAGTCTTACCTGCAGTAGAAGTAGTTGTAAGCAAACTGAACAGATAAGAAGTTAGATATACCTTTGTGCATAAAATTTTTGTAATTCTTTTAGGCTATGTCGTTTTCATTATTGCGTACAATAAAATACCATTTTTATAATAATAAAAAACAGTCAAGATATAATCATGAACAATGTGGTGGTCTTCAAATTTCAATAGAACACAGTAATACATAACCTTTTAACTTATGGAGCACCATTCAGTTACATAAAATCTTTTTTGATACATACCATTCAGTTACATAACTAAGCATATCATATTTACAAAATCAGACAAAACAGATTCAAGAGTGTAAATGTAGGACACAAATAAACCAAAGCAACTATATCAAAACCAAGTAAAATACATAGCATTAATTAACCAACTCAAGGGCTCTTAATATACAACCATTATTTGATAAATAACACGGAAATTTCAAAAGGCATGTTTGTTTAAAACTCCCAAACTCCATGAAGTACAATAGATTTTAACTTGAAAATAATAAAACAGTTCCAAGGCGTTTAAACGATAAATGGGAAGTCAAAATACTACAATATTTTGAAAGGAAAGCAAAGAGAAACGGGGATTAAAACCAGTAGGGAAAACCAAAACTCCAAATGACAATTTTAAGATTCTGGTCTTGTAGTTTCCAAACAGTAACATTTCATCATATAATATAAAGACGCCATTTGCATCAGCTCCTTAAACTTCAGAAGAATCACCAGGCCAGTACTAAAAGACTGATGCACCTAAGTAGGATCTGCAAAATGAATAAGAAAGCATGAAAAAAGATTTCATGAAAACAAACGAAGGTTTTTAAGACCAGATCCTTTACAGAAAGGGTTGAGCGGATAAATTAGTAAAATATATAAGTAAAGTTCAAAAAACAATTATGTGGTTCAATATTTAATCAAGATTGTGGAAAAATTTATTCGATAACATCCTTAAACCTATGAACTCCAAAGAGAAACCATCCTTGATAAAATATGAAGAAATAATGGTGGCACAGAACAGAAAACATTTTGAAGAATTTGCTAAAGATGTAGTTTAAAATGTAATGTATCACTTACCTTTGTAGAGAAAAATAAACATGAAATCCATGTGATAAGAAAATTAATAGACATGAAATCCATGTGATAAGAAAATTAGCTTTGAAATTAGGGAGAAAAAGGACAGAAACATTGAAGTTGTATTAAACCTGGTGAATAAAGGCAGAAGATGATTGCAATTCAAAATGTAGAAAAACAAACTGGTTCTTGATACTAATGCAGGACCATAAAGAGGTCCCCCCCCCCCCCACCTATCCCTCCCTCCCTCCCTCCCCCACAAACAAAAAAAAAATTTAAGGTCACTATTAGCTCTTCCTGTAAGCATGACAACAGATACAGCATAAGGCGAAACTACTACTTTTCAAAGATATCCACACAAGACAGGATTAAAAAGCAGACAAAAATCACAAAAATTTCAAGTGGCAGTGAGAATTACTACATAATGGTATGCAATACACAAGCTGCAAACATGCACAAATATATGCATACATACATGTATGGGTACTTAAATGCCTCTAGAGCTCTCTTATATTGCAAATCTTCAACAGAAAATTCAGAAATAAAGTGGTCCACCCAACTCTAATTGTCAAGAATGGGAAAATCAAGAAATACATTAAGTGACCAATGACATCGAATCAATCCAACACTTGGGTGGTTTCTTTGTCCACATCCTTTAACATAAGTATCTTACTCATATGAATGACAGGTTCCAGCTTATAGAATCATTCCTTTACCAAAAGTAGAGCACCACCAACGTCGGAAAAGGATAATACAGGCAGAACAAATGGTATAAACAATTTGTTAAATACCATATAACATATAATATAACAGCACAGCATCATGTTAGCCATTGGAACAATGATAAATAACAAACAATTTTTTATCCTTTGCATAATTTCCATACTTCTCTACAAGTTAGAATCAATTAGTATATTACCGAAGGCACAAAACTATAAAGGAAAGAGTGTGAACCTGCAATACCTGAGGGACAATCTAGTGCCCCATGTAAGGAGCCATGTTACCATACTGCCCAGCTCCATGCTGGCCTCTTCCAGAACCGCCTTGACCCATCTGCTGACTTGGGTAACCACCCTGCAATCCTCCTTGATTTCCATACCCTCCAATCACTCCGGGACTAATATTTGTCTGGCTCGGATAAGCGCCCTGCATCCCATGCCCTGCTGCAGCAGGCACACCCGGGTTCACAGCAGCCGCAGCCGAACCAAGCGTCCCCAACAAATTAGTCAACCCCAATCCAGCACCCTGACTAGCCAGCAACGCCGTTATGGCCTGTCCAAGTGCAGGATTCAAAGCCTGAGCTGCTGCAGCACCCTGATTATACCCCATTCCCGCTCCAGCTGCAGCAGGAGCCATCAAATGACCCGGTCCAGTACCAGGCGCTCCAGCAACATATCCAGTATTATCATTCCTTTGGAATGGCACAGTATGTGGGTTCGGGTTCTGGTGATGCTGGTGCTGTTGCTGATGTTGATGCTGCTGAGACTTGTTTGGCTTGGGACCATCAATAGCCCTCTGGCAATGCAATATATGGCCCTCAAAATTCTTGTGAGGCTCTTCTAGAGCCTTCTTAGCACTCTCAACTGTCTTATAAACAAACAAACAAAACCCTTTTGGCTTCCCTGTAACCTTATCAAGTCCCAACGGCCCTTCTTCGATTTCTCCATACCTAGCAAAGAAAGCAAGCAATTTCCTTGGATCCAACTCTGCCCCAACATTACTAACATATATCTTCTTCTGCGTATACTCCGATAACGGCGCCGCGGGGGCCGCCACCGAAGACGTAGCTACCGCCACCGCAGAATTACCCATTGGAACCGGCCCAATCGTCGCCAGCTGGCACGCCGTCATCCGATTTCCGATCTTTTTCTGAGGCTGCTTAAGAGCATTCCGGGCGCCACGGCGGCTCTTGAAGAGGATGAAACCGTAACCCTTGGATTTACCTGAGATCTTATCGCAAACCGCCTTGCAATCTTCGATCTCGCCGAACTGCTTGAACACGGCGGTTAGGGTTTCGGCGGTGGTGTCCCAGCCGAGACCGTGGACGAAGATCTTGCGGTGGGCCGGGTCCTCATCCGCCACCTTTCGGATCCGATCCGCCACATCACGGTGCTTATCCGCTGCTTCGCGGAGTAGGTTTATAATCTGGTCCTTACTGAAAGGTTCCAGAAGGTTCTGTATCGGCTCGTCGTCGCCGTCGTCGCCATCGGCGCCGGCTGAGGTGGAGGTGGAATTAGCCGTCTGATTGGCCGCATTTTGTTGTTGTTGTTGTTCTTCATCATCGTCATCGTCTTCGTCTTCGTCTTCGTCTTCATCTTCTTCCACTTCTTCTTCTACTTCTTCTTCAACTTCTTCTTCGACTTCTTCGTATTCGATGTTTTCTTGTTGTTGTTGCTGTTGTTGCTGTTGTTGTTGTTGTTGTTGTTGTTGTTGTTGTTGTTGTTTCTGTGGAGGTTCGATTGTTGGTCCGCCGGATTGGGTTTGCGAATCGAGCTTTCGCTTCCTCGCCATTGGTAGAGAGTAGAGAGTACAGAGTACAGAGAAAACGAAAGCTAAAGTGTGGCTGAGAGACAAAGCTAGGGTTTAGGTTCTTTGAAATTTTGGATTGCCTTTACTTTCAGTTCAGCTGAGCTCGCTTTACAATTGCACCAAAAAAAGAGACAAATTTTACATTAACTAACTTCAATATTATTTTATCTTAAAAATAAATAAATAAATAAATAAAACTTCAATATTATTCAATCACGTGGTTTGGTCCGTTTTGTTAGGCGAAGCCCCATTTTCGTAACTATTTAGTTAGTAGTTTGACTTTACAAACTATATTGGTTACTAATATCTCGAGTCTCAAAGACTCAATTTTGGGCTTATAAATCGAGTTTTTGATGCTCGATTTTCATGGTCCGGTGAGTCTGACATGGCATTCGGTCTGAGGTGGCGAACGCTTGAAAATCGAGTCTTAAAGACTCGATTTCCAGAATAGAAAACAAAAAAAAGTTTAAGTCCACAAACACATGCATTTTCAGACTCACCGGACAAACACATGGGAAATTAGGAGAGGAAGACGAGCCCAGATCGGAGAGAGCCCAGGCCGCGGCGCGCGAGGAGAAGAAGATCAGATCGGAGAGAGCCCAGGCCTCGCGCGCCGCGGAGCTCTCTCCAATCTGATCTTCTTCTCCTCCGATCATGAAGAAGATCAGATCGGGAGAGTTCAGGCCGCGGCGCGCGAGCCCTTCTCCTCCGATCATGAAGAAGATCAGATCGCCGCGGCGCGCGAGCCCAGGCCGCGGCGTGCCAGCCCTTCTCCTCCGATCATGAAGAAGATCAGATCGGAGAGAGCTCAAGCCACGGCGCGCGCCCAAGTGAGCTCTCTCCGATCATCATTTTTTTTTTTTTCCTATCTCTTTGTTCTCTGGTGAGAAATTGTTCGTGTCTTCCGCTTCGTCTTCCTCTTCTGTTTTGTGTTTTTGTTTCTCCACGGGCTTAAACTTTTTTTGATTTTTTTTGTTTTGAGTATTATGGAAATCAAGTCTCTAATACTCGATTTCCAAGGGTTCGCCACGTCAGATCAAATGCCATATCAGACTCACCGGGCCATGGAAATCGAGCATCAAAGACTCAATTTCTAGGCCCAAAATCGAGTCTTTAAGACTCGAGATGTTAGTAACCTATATAGTTTGTAAAATCAACCTACTAACTAAATAGTTTTGAAAATGGGGCTAAAGCCCCATTTTCGCCGTTTTGTTACCCACCTTGGTTTTTCCTTTAAAAAATAGCTTTTATCACCAAAATATAACATAGCACGAATCAAAATGTTAGGGTTTGAAATTTTTAAAAGAGCTTAGGTTATAGAAGCAAGGCAATCTCTACACCTTAGAAACCCTATTGTTCTTCATCAATAACCACCACCTCAAGCACATCGAGTACATACAGAAGGCTCACACGCAGGGAATCACTGCCGTCACTTTGCTTGAGTGAAAACCCTTGCTTGATTATCTCACTAAAAGAGTCTCCTCCTTTGATTCGGTACAATTGAACGACGTTGTTAACCTAAACCCCCAAAAGTTCCCCGATTTGCCCCTGAATTCTTCTGTTATTGCAGCCGAGCCATTTCCCCCCAAATTTTTCAAGCAAAACAACACCCAATTGCCCGAACATGAGGTCTTCGATTTCACGACGGTGATGGTGACCTCGATGGAGCAGCCGTTGAAGGATCGAGAGTCGTTATTTGGAGTGTAAGCAGAGGGATTTCTACAGCATTTTGGAGGCGTCGACAAAGCAAGAAGAGGAGTGGCAGTGAGTTGAGTTGCAGCAGAGGAAAGACAGGTTCGTTGCAAAGAATCGGCTAATGGGTTCAGAGGAAACTCGATACGGCGTGATGAGTTTTACCACCAACGGCGATGGTGACCTCGATTTCACTGCGTTGAGACAGTGCCTTTTGAATTTTAGCAAGAGAGATGAGAGAGATATTTTCTTTTTGTGTTACAAAGACATTTTGTGCATTATTGGAGTTCTTGTTCATTATTACAATGTTTTCACGCTTTTTCGTTCCCAATCAACAAAAGAAAGAGTCTTAATTTAAATTTCCACTCTGTAGTGGGTACCAATGTAGACCTTTTTTAATGGTTCATCATAAACAATCCTATCTTTCTTGCCTTCTTCCTTTCTTGATTATTTTTCAAAGGAATTTCAGCAGAGGACCAGTAGTTTGCATAGAGACACAAAACCCCATAAATCAAGCTCTTTCAAAAAATGCAAACCCTAAGTTTTTTATTTGTGCTATGTTATGTTTTGGTGGTAAAAGTTATTTTTTAACGGAAAAGCCAAAGGTGGGAAACAGAGACCAAATAGAGCTAAACACAGGTTAACAAAGTGTTAAGTTTTAAACCACAGGTAAGTAAAGTGAAAATAGGCCAAACCACATGTCGATTTACTGTAATTTCCCCATCAAAATATTAAACCATTTTTCCCTTAAAATTTTATTACTATTATTTTTAATTTTTAAATTTAAAAATTTTATAAATAAAATAATTATCAATTATTTTGAAATTTTGTAACCTCTCCATCTAAGAAAGCAAAATGCTAAAAATATTTACAAATTTTATCATATAAAACTTACAAACTAATCGTATGACAATTAATATGAGATTGGTATTTTTTATTTTTTATTTTTATTTTGGAGATCTAATAGGTGAGTTTCAACCACTAATAACTAAAGGAAAAAAATAGGTATAGTATCTTAGGTACTGTTTCTTAGGTTTCCTTCTTAAGATTTAACCATGTGATGCGAACCTCAACAGACTCGCTTTGAAACCCAACAAACAATATTGGAATATTGCCCAAGAAAGCTAAAATTCAGATTTTTTTTTATAGAAACCCTGACCCAACGTTTATAAGAGAAACGCGAACCAAAGGTATAAGTAACAGACCTTGACCCAATGATTATAAAGGAATCACGAACCAAAGGTATAAGTTTGAACGCCACAAGGAAGAATCCTTGATAAGTTCACAGTTCTTGAAGAACCAAAGAGAAGAGCAAAGCCTCACCTTTTCTGATTTTTATTCAATAATCCCCTTTATTACAATGAGTGCATGCTATTTATAAGGCATGGCTGAATGTAGAAAATATAAAAAAACGTACTAAATAATAAAACCCTAATTAAAAACTGATTTGGTCTGAAAATAGCAGATCCAAAATAGGAAAAACCCTAAAAAACGTTCTAAATAATAAAAGCTTAAACTTAAGGAAGATCTGGTCCAAAATTAGAAGATCTAAATTAAGAAAAGTATCTATTAACTGATTTAGAGCTGGAAAGTCAATCAGCCATAAATCTTTGCCATAAATAACGCCCAATTACATCAGATCAGCCCTCAATAGCTTGGATTAAATTTATTAGGCCTTCATCTTCTTTTGGGCCCAGCTTGGAATGTGAATCAGCCCAAATCCCTTAAATCAGCCCATTAAGTGCTTCTTTGATCTTCTTGGATCTTGCTCTTGTCATTGGCCTAACTGGAACATGCAATGGATCCTTGAATGTTTGTTAATTCTCATCACCATGTGGCTACATAATTAAAAAATATACTTCCATCCCATAAGAAAAAATCCACATAACAGAATCTTAAGATGGAAACCTAAAGAATAGCACATAAACACTGTATCTAAGTCTTGCTCAATAAATAAATACTTTAATTATATTTAGTGCTTAAGACAAGTTAGTTGGTAAGATTTATATAATAAAATTTGTATTATCTCTAACATCACTCTTTTATAAAATGTCCATTTTATATTGTCCCTTTAAAATTTTAAGATCTCATTTCAATCATGAAAATAGACAAAAATTGAAATGGAAAGGAGTTAGAGTTACAAAGAAGACAATTTCAAAGTGCACCAATATTGTTAATTTGTTATATTAAAATTAACAAACAGTGACATAATTAGCCCAATTAAAAATTATTATGTGCCTCTTAAAATTAAAATACTATATATATATATATATATATATATTAGAAAGTGGTGTCTTAGATTCGGATCTTTATTTTTAAAGTATGTACTTCAAGTCCATTAAGCTCACCACCCAATTGTCCTTGAAGGAGTGAATTTTTTTAAAAATAATTAGGTGATTTAAATAATAATATATGTCCCTTGGAGAACAAAACCTAACGTTCCTCTAATTAATTTATGACATTTGTCACCAATAAAAATTAACCACGTATAATTCAACCTCCTTGAGGCTCTTATAAATAGAAGCAATCATTAATCTTATGGAGGGTTAAATACTATCAAAAGTATGAGAAATTATACAGTTGTCTCGGTAGACCACGTCACTTGTCCATTTTTCCACTAAAAGACTCTCATCTGTTTAAAATTGCTAAGTCAGCTTAATAAAAAAAATCAATTTCTATTTAATTTTTTTTATCATAAACTAACTCAACAATTTTAAATAGGTGAAAGCTTTTTAGTGGAATGGTGGACAAGTAATGTAGTCCACCATGAGAACTGTAGGGATAAAGGGCCTAAGAATATATGTTGAGCCGTGGGCCTTGTCTGAGAACGCTTAGTGGTCCGAGGACAGATAAAGAGTAGTGGAGACGTAAGACTCAGAACTCCACGAGCAAGCTACGACTGAGAAAGCTAGGGAAGGTAGGCCAAGGAGGAGTGTCTCCTCAGCTAAGCGAAGCAGAGGTCAGAAGGTGTGTTTTGCTATTTAGAGTAACATTCCAGGAAATTCTATTGATAAGGATATGCATCATGAACGTACAGGGCAAGTGGGAGCTGTGAAATATCTAAGAGAAAGCTGCTACCACCGCATTGAATGCTCTGTAGCTAACTCTCTGATCACATTAATGAGGAAGTAATACCTGAATAATACTTTTCAGCCTTACAGCTACTCCTAAAGACTTCAAAAAGGTGCTGATAGGACAAGGATCAACATTAGCATATAATATACATGTGGAGGGTGGAGATAAAAGAAGAAAAATAGTATAAAATAGAAAGAAGACCAGACGGAAGGGGATAAAAAAAAAAAAACACTATAGCAACAAGAATTGTACTTGTAATCAAGCTTAAAAGTAATATGTACAAGAATTGATCTCTTCGGATTATGCTGATGATGATTTTCTTTAGATTAAACTAGCCTATCTTTACTTTCTTGCCATCTAGATCCATTATACTTGTTATTTAACTCATTAGAGCCTAGTTTCCCAACTCATTCTCTACAAATTCATTGTATTGGACTTTTTGGGCTTAAACTCATCCATCCCTTGGGCTTAGGAATCCAATTGCGTCCTTACAAGAACTGTATAATTTCACCAAAAGTAGAGGTGTTCACGGTGCAGTTTTGGTCCATTTTTATCACCGCATTGCAAGGTACAGTTTGACTAAAACCATCATTGCATCGCACTTTAGTTTTACAGTCACATATGCATTTTTATACTGTGTATTAGGGTGCGGTTTGGTTGGTTTTGGGCTGCAACATTTTTCAAAATTTTGGGTTGGTTTGGCCTATCCCAAAGCTAGTTTCTCCTTTGTTTTGGCCAATTTTTAAAATGTTGTGCTAGTTTTTCTTTGTTTTTGGCTAGTTAAAAGTAGCCCAACAAGTTTTTAGATGTGAAATGCCTCATCTTTATATTTAAAGGATCAAGTAATCAACACCTAGTTCACAATATATATATATATATATATATATATAAGTGCCATACGGTGCGATTTTGTGTAGTTTTCTTAACACAAAACCGCACACCACACCACACTTTGCAGTGTGGTGTGGTTACTCTATTTTGCAGACGATTTTGGTCGATTTAGGTGTAGTTCAAGTATTTTTGTGAACACCCCTAGTTAAAAGTTTTGAAAGTTTCTAAGAACTTCAAAAATTCCAAACATTGAAACTCTATTGGATTCAAGTCTAAATCGAATTTTTTTTCCATTTGGCCTTAAATTTTTAACAATTTCGTTAGCGGTGATTTTTTAAAACAATGTAAAAAAAAAAAGTATCTCGAGTTTTAAAAACTCGAGTTTCATTATAGAATGCTCGAGTTCCAGAGCTAGCAAACAAAAATTATCTACGTGGAATTCAAGTGGAACTTAAGTCTCTAAGACTCGAGTTCCTTCATTAACAAATACCGTTCAACTCCAAGACTTCTGGGTTTTTTCTTCTTTCTTCTTCATCTTCATTCTGTTCTTTCTTCTTCTTTGTTTAATTTTCAATTGGTTCAGGCAACGGCTAGCCAATCCCAAACCGAATTAGTCCACAACTTTAGTTCTCCAAGTTTTCCAGTTCTGCGTTGTTGCGTCGGTTGCGTTCTTCAAATCAACTCCTCTGTTCAGATCGGTTGCATTCTTCGAATCAACGTTTTCCAGTTCAAATCGTTCTGCGTTCTCCACTCCAAACCTCTATTTCTCTTCTTCAAATATGCGTTTTTTAGATCTTATTTTCTATATCGTGTCTTCTTCTTCCTTCGGATCTATTTCTTCTGTTTTTCAAATACTTCTCGAGTTTAAGAAACTTGAGTTCCACTTGGATAAATTCCTCCATCTCAGCACTAGAACTCAAGCGTCTAAGGATCGATTTTGTCACCGAACTCGAGTTTCAAAAACTCGAGATGCTAGTTTCTTATATGGTTTCAAAATCTTACTAACTAACCATATTCCATTCCCTCACACTCCTAGTTTGCAAATTCCCTATCTAAATCTATAAAAACTTCCACATCTAAATCTTCAAATACTAAGATTCTCCACTACACATATTGTTGTTCAGATTGTTATTCCAAACCTCAAACTTATATTATAATCGGACTTCAAGAACTCTACTCTATCAAAGCTCTGCAACCCTAAGGAGCCTCCACCACACACCTTCAAATACAAAAAGCATGAAGAAAAAGAGTCCCTAACAAGGACTAACCTAATGATTCATTGTAACTCCATGTACAGACGGTTCAATCCATATTATTCCAGTCAAAGCAAAAGACTCGTGTTTGAATTGAGATTAAATTGGCATGGTTTTTAAATTGAAGACTTTTCTAGAAAATTGAATCATATGATTATAATAATAGATAATTCTTTTTTTTTTTTTTTTGAGAAAAAGGTAAGGAATAATAGATAATTTTATCTAATCATTGTCAATACAAATTTACATCTGTGAATCAATTTCAATTTTTTGATTTCCAAACTTAAAATTTTAAGAGGGAGAGTTCCAGAAATAAAAAATAAAAGAATAAGAAGAAAAGCTGGGTCAACCCATAACTCACATGTCAACTCCACTCATCATTTTGGTGGGTTTGGTAGAAGTTGACTTGTTTTCCACACAACCCAAAGTCCTCTACTTATACCTGTTTTTATTCATTGGATTTGACCAGATAATGAGCACGGGCCCAATTTTGTCAAATCAAAATAATAGCTCTAACGAGAACTTATGATAAAGTTCGTATGTTTTGCCACCTTTTCATTTTTTTCCTATCATAAATCTTCTACGTGTGTGCGCGCATGCTTAAGAGGTGTTTGGTATATGTACTTAGTAACATGTGTTTTGTTATTTAAAAATAAATGTAAAAATATATATGAGTGAAAAAAATGTATAAAAATATATATAATATTATTTAAAAACTGAAAATTATTATTTGAAATGGTATCCCCAAACACTCCTTTAAACACAAAAATGTTTCCTTTCAAATTTTGATTTGTTTGAAAATAAGTATATTTTCAAAGATCCTAGGCTTCACTACTTGTGGTCTTATGAGTAGCCCACTCCATGTGGGAAGCTCACAAGATTGCGTCTCATAAAATATCCCCTCTAGAAATTGAGGTGATATCATATATATGTATCCATCATCCCACTGGGGTGGCCCCCACAAGATGTCTAAGGACTACTTCCTACTCGTGAATTGATACTCCGCTCTCGCAGTAGGTAGAATCTACATAGCAAACTATGAGAGAGATAGCTATCTAACAAGTCTGTCATAATAAACTATTCATTCCTAGATAGCGGACTAAATTTTGGAAAATTACTTATTTAATTGTTGTACCGAGGATCAACTTCCATTACACCCAACAAAAAGGACAAAGGCCAAAAAAAAAAAAAAAAGACAAAAACCCAACAAACAATAACGCGCACCTTAGCTTAAACATATTGAAAAGAGGAGGAGGAGGAGCATATTTGATCCAGCTCACAACGTATCTGATACGTTCCACAGCGGAATACAAGGCATTTACACCAACGTGAGAATAACTAGAGATTTTGTATTTAATTACATTTACAAATGGACGCATGTATAAATTTACACACAACGAGGTTTATAATTTCTGCCACAAGCATTACAAAAGACTACATTTAATTTAACAACATCGATTACTATTTTGAACCATCATCTTCTCCCCCCTTGAACTCAGTTTCCAAGTCTAATCCAAACCCAGCATCACTTCCATACAAGTTCCGATCCCACTGACCAACAAAATCGTTCTTCTGGTCACTTTTTGATGGCACTGAGGAGATTGTGAAGCCATCTGTTGGTCCATCATCCACTTTCTGTTTCTTTCGGGGCGAAGAGGCCCCGGCAGAGCCATCACCAGTTGGTTCTGACTCAGATGGCTTTTGCTTAGCCTCATCCGATGGTGAGGTCTCGGATGCTTTCAATGCACCACCTAGTTTCTGCTGTTCCTCAATGATCTTCTGCAAGTATTTACCCTGTGCTTCGATTCTCATTTGCAACTGTCTTTGAACCTGCGATGTGTTTTCCAAATAAGTCAGTAAAAAATACAAATAACAAACCTTGCTATGTTTAAAATAAACATGCAACAAACAGATAAAGAGCCACATGAAATATCTGACCTAATGCTAGACAAATTCACTACCAAACACAATAACTAAGAAGTATATCTCAGAACCATAAGCAAAGCTACTACTCCATTTTCTAATTCCATCCATGCAAATGACAATCATCACGGCACGCAGAAAATGTAAAGGAATAGAAGTGAGACCTAAGGGTGAAGGTAAATAGCCTACGATGTACACAACAATTTCTGATTACTTCAGTTTTCTTTTCCCTTTCGGGCTAATAAAAATGAGACTTGATAGAAGTTGTTAAAGAAAGATGGCCTTTACAACCTTTCAGTTAGCTGAAGGTTGCAAATGTATAGACAGTCATTCTGCTTCATGAGTACAGAACAAGCCACAGACTTTGGCAGAAAAAGACATGTACATTGTTACGTTCCAGAGGACAGTTATATCCTCCTTGATGGACTCAAGCTGCAGTGAAATTATGCATTCAGGATTTCTTTTCCATTTAGTAGTGTATATTCTTTATAATGTATTATTCTCTTTATTTTTTTAGAAAGATATCCTATTCTTATGCTGTCTCCTTTCCCTTCAATATACTGACATTTCCTAAAATAGCTCCCTTTCTTGCAAAGGAAAATGTAAAACTAGTCGACTAAAATTACAAGTTAAAGAGTTGTAGACAAAATTATAACCCTCTTTTGGCAATTATAAAAGCAAAATGAGAGCATGAGACCAAACCTCAAGCTGTTCATGAAGACGCTTCTGAACCTCCATTTGCATCCTCAGTGCCTCATTAATTTGCATTCCCCTGAAGAACAGGAAGACTTTGTACATTATTAGAAGTAAAGAGAACACGACCCAAAGAACTGTGCATGTAACATGGTATATTGTTTTGAAAGGGGTCCAAGACTCACGGGGAGGAATCTGAGCCAGAAAGGCTGTCTCCAGAACTTTTTTTCTCATCTTTAGAACCTAAAGGTCAAAAGTGGAATTCTCCAGATTTAGATTCATGTACCCAAAATGTAGAAACAAAATTCTATCGGTGAAATACAGAGAGAGAAAGGAAAATGGGGCACCTTTGCCATCACCAGGAGATTCTGGAAGGTACTTTGCAAGGCGGTACTTCTATGGGAAAAAAAAAAAAATATACAGACAACTTCTACTTAATTTCAGATACTCAGATATATGAACATTCGAATCTCTGTGTCTGTGTATATAAACAAAAAGATCTGCACCTGTAAATGGCTTTTCACATGATAAATGGTAAGTCCTGGTACGCCCATTACTCTTAGAACACCTTTTGGTGTTGCCCCTGAAGCCAAAGAAATAGAAATTATAAGTATATATTTAATCCATCGATATCTGCTGTATAAGCTTGCATATTAAGGGCAACGGTTGCTATCTACAAATCTATGTCACAATAAAAGCAAGCCACTAAAAAAATCCAACAACCCATAATGACTTCATCATTCGAACCAGCATTTAATACAAAATGTAGATGAAGTACAAAATTTGAACAACTCAGAAATGAGAATTTCAAACTTCTTGTGAGCTACAAGAAATGTCCACAAAATCAATCCACTTCAAAAAAATTTTTTTTTTTGACAAGTAAAAAAGAGGAGAATAACACAGACCGTAAATGCATATCCATTTAGATAAAAGCTGTCATTAGAATATATGTGTGTGAAACTTCCTCCTGGAGACTTGAACATTGGCCCTTGCCCCCCACACTCCACAAGTAACTTGTGGAGTGGCAATCACGCCAAGGATGCGCGGTGGTAGTCCACTTCATAATTTTAAACCTTTTTTTTCCTAAATGGGGAATCTGATAGTATTTTCACATGTGGGCAAGAAAGGATTTGTTCTAGGACCACTATAGACATAAGGGCTTGAAGCAGGGCAGAATTTTGATAGCGTTGAATTAATTTTGTTTTTTATGTAACAAAAATCCATGAAAAGAAAAGTGCAAAAGGGGCACAACCCTAGTACATGGGGAGTATACAAAGGAAAAGCCCAATACAATTTAGGTAATTAGACTAAATTACACTTTTGACCCTTAAAGTTTGGGATTGTTTTTATTTTGGTCCCTTAAGTCCGAGATTTTTTTGTTTTGGTCCACCAAGCTTGATTCCATTTTCCAAATGGTCATTCTGTCCAATCTCTGTGATTAATCTAGCTGTTTAGTTTCAATAAAACAATGTCTTTTCATCTCTCTCTCTCTCTCTCTCTCTAATGGCCAGATTAGTCACAGACATGGACAGAAGGACTATTTTGGAAAGGGAAACAAACTTGCTGGACCAAACTGAAAACTTGCAAAATTAAGGGACTAAACAGAAAATTCTCAAACTTGGGAACCAAAGTAAAAATAACCCCAAACCTTAAGGGTCAAAAATGTAACGGAAACTCAAGGAAGTCCACAGTAAAAAAAAAGTATGAGAAGTCAAAGTCTAGTCATATAAAGTCCTCAAAAACAAAAACAAAAACTTCAACTTCATTGTGTACAGCTCTTTCCTCTTAGAGCACTTGCACCAGTCCTTCTATAATAGAAAAAGTGCATCATTTTACACATTTTTGCTCAAAAACTACCCACATCAGCGTCTCTACAATACTGTCCATTTCCAAAATTGCTACAGTAACCATGTATATTTACACAGTTACTGTAGCTTTCTATTTGATTTTTTAAATATTTTTTCTCTCTCCTTTCTCACCCACATCAGACCCTCTCTCTCTTCCCTGAGTCTCTTCAATGTTCAGTAGAATAAGGAGGAGGAAGAAGCAAGAAGGAAGAAGAAGGAGAAGGAAGACCACCGTATCCCAACACCACTGCAACTCACCACCACCACCCTTTACAACATCATCATAATCCAAACACAATCAGCCCAAAATCAATGAAAATCAAACCTAAATCAACTTAAACCCATGCCAAACCCAACTCAAAATCAACCCAAAACAAAATCAACTCAAAACAAAACCTCCAAATCAACCCAAACCCAAGCTGCTGCCACTGCTATTGCCTCTGCCATGAAGACTTGGGTGTATTGCTTGCCTCTGCCATGCCACTGCCATGCTGCTGCAATGAGAGAGAAAGGGCCTCATCCAAGGTGGCTATGGTGGAGAGATATATCAGACCAGATATGAGCCATGGAGGCGTGTTCAGATTTGGATAGAGAGAAAAAAATTTCAGATGTGAAGAAGACTAAGAGGTGTGAGTGTTCAGATTCCAAAGAGAGGAAGATAGTGTTTTGATGGGTAGGTGCCGTGTAGGTGAAATAATAAGATAATAATAATAAATGATTATTTAAAGAAGATAGGATGTATAATAGATAAACTGATGTGGATGTTTTTATACAAAATGAATATATAAAATAGAAAAAGTAGGTTGTTAGGCTTATTATAGAAGAAAGACTGATTGCTAATGCTCTTAAAGTATCAATAATTTCTTCCTCTCCAAAGGCACCGCATTAAACACGAAGAAACAATTTTCCAAATCTACCCATTGCTTCTTTTGCCTAAATGTCCCTTCCAACAAGATAAAATCCCAACACAGAAGAAAGCATCACCTAGGAAATACCAAACAAGCAGAATATCAAAGACCACAATTCCTGAGCCACTGCACAATGTAGGAAAAGATGAGTCATGCGCTCTCCATGACTCTTGCACAATTTGATAACGTTGAGTTTACTAATGGCTCTAACTTAATGGTTTCCTAATTGGAATTTCTAGCCCCCACCAAAGACGAGTTTGCACCACTTTAAATTTAATATAACCCAACCACCTAAAAAATATACCGCCCTCATAAAAATTTGGCATGAAAACTTACAAATCTTTCTCTAAATGCTCAAGGAGTGTTAGTAGATCTAATAAACTATCCGCATTGAGGATCCTAACAGTTAAACATCACAGCATCTATAAGCAGTTTGCTAATCATGCCACCCCTTGTGATGTCTTGCTCATGAAATAAATCATAACACAAACGGAACCATAACAATGTTGAACCAAATTTATGCATGCTCACGGCATTAGCTAGTGTGATTTACTCTTTGTTATGAAAAGTTTACTTAATGTTATCTAGTACATATTTTCAGAGGTGGGGCAAGGAAGTAGAGCATGTCATGGCCCCACAACAAGTTTACAATCTTTCAATATTATTTCAGATCTGAGGGTCATTCTCGAAAAATTATTCTCTTAGGCATACAAATTTGTTTCCAAATGCTGTAATCTCTTTGTAGTTAGTAGACAAGAAATTTGAACGCTCAGCACTGGTGTCTTAAAAATTTGCTTAGCTGACAAAGAACCAGTGCATGGTAGGCTCAGTCAACTAGCAACAATTTTCACAGTGAAATCAGATAGACGTTTTATTGACACCATGAAACATTACATAATTTAGGGCATATTATATATATTGGATACTATGATATATATAACCAAAAAGCCATATGTTTTTCTAAAAAACAAATTTTCCATGCAAGCAGTTTAAAAGGAAAAATATATCATACTAAAAAAGTTGCGATTAGAACACACACACACACACACACACAGAAGATCATCAACACAAGCATAAAAATCATAATTGTACAATATTAGATTAAATTAGAAAACTGAATAAGCTATAATTCCCATCTTTTATCATCACTCAATCTCTATTTTTTTTTTTTTTTTGAAATTATAAAAATCACTTTTAATCTCTATGATAGCTACCATTTCCACATAAAGTTTCTTTTATCTACAAACAAAACCTTTTTGCCTTTTTTTTTTTTTTTTTGCAAATTAAAAAGAAATATCAGTATCCTACTAGATCTCAATATTCAAGAAGTTGATAGGATTTGGATCCATGACAGCCAAAACACCAACTGTATAAACCCACAAATCATGTACTCACTTTTCAAATGATCTGGTATCAGTACTATTATCAAATCCAGGTGTTGATCAACAAAGGCCAGGCAATAACAAGTGCCGATGTAGGTAACAGCCACCTTCATAGTCAATACATTAGGCTCATCGCCTTCTATGAAACTAGTGGTGTACACGTTCTTGCGTCACCAAGCATCCCCTTGGTCACTTTGTGTCATTTCATTAATTGTCTCCTTCCTTTTCATGCTGTACCCCCAGCAAGCAATGTAGTATTTCCATTCATAAGACAGTTCATACAGACTGTGCTGCATTTGATGGTACTTCTCAAGTACTTTATCACCAAAAACAGCTTTTCATTCTAACTCAGATTTTTTTTCTCTAAAAAATTGTGCAAGCACATAAAATTAAGGATGAAGACATGACTTGATCAAAATTAAGGGACCAAAAAGCTACACTAAATCACAAAAGTAATTAACAGCTTGTTTGGAAGGAGAAAATGGAATGGATTAAAAGGGACTTTAAAGGAATGATGCATCTATTCCTCTGTTTGGGAGTTTAGTGAGAAGGAATGAATTGGTTCCATTAATAATCCCTCCAAAGCATTCCTCCCATAAGCAGGAAGAACACTCATTTCTGTAATGTTACATCTCAACCAGGTCAAAATGCACTGTTGTAACAAGTTAGCCCTAATCATCTAGATCGATCACGACCTGTATCGGATATCTTGGTTTTAAATCACAGGATACAACTAGATGTACAATTCTATGGATAATGCAGCTAGATAAGGATATTATTGGTTATGCAATTTCATCCTCATGCAGGTATGTATAAATGAATGAGTTTGACAGACACGATACATCTCCTTCCACAGTTAAAATCTGACAAAATTGGATTATCCAAGTAGCCTGACTGTTCAGTAGTTGTCAACATATCCATAATTTCTCCGGACATCATTTTCTTAAAACACTTTGCCCTAATATATTGTAAAAAGGGATCAAGTGTAATTAACTACCAACTGTAATTGCAAAAAGCCACTAGAGAATCAGATGATTCCCAGTAAGAGCAGTAGAAAGAAAAGGACACAAGGACAAAGTGCCCTAAGGTACTCAACTTCAAAGCATAAAAGTACCTAATCAAAATATACATGCCCATTCCATCACAGCAGGATTCCTACACCTCTCTCTCTCTCTCTCTCTCTCTCTCACACACACACACACACACACACATACATGTTACACATGTAGTTCAAATAAAATTGGTTGTACAAGATAAGTAAAGTCGTTAGTTATTGACAAAGTAGAAAATATAGCGAATTTAAGTTGAATTAATCAAATTGACTCATATTGTGAACAAACAAAACCAATACTTAGTTTGCCAAATTCGCCTCCTCTAATTGGGGGTTTAATTAAAAATATATTTACTAATACACTATGCATAGCTCAAACAATTATTCAAAGTTTAAACCAGAAGTACAACACTGAAAAGTCTTCCCCCAGAAAAAAAAAAAAAAAAAAAAACACACACACACACAATATGAAAGAGAAGATAATTGGAGACTACATAGAAAGGGTCATAAATTATCCAACAATACAAATAACAACAGAGATATCACTTGCTCGTGTAAGCTTGTCAACAAAATGACAAATCTAAATATCATCTTCTTATTTGCATAACCTCTATCTCTGTCCAACACAATCTGACCACAAATGAAGCTAAATAAAGATCCAAAGGCTAAAAACTTAACCTTCCGAACATAAATAAATAAAAGAAAGACACGTCATCTAAATGCAATGCATCAATGAAACAGATCACCCATTCTGATGCCAGACCTTAACACAACATACACTAAAAGTAAAAAACATCTTTCTAATCCAAATCATCATAAGCTAACACGCAAACAAACTTACTACAATCACAAATAGAGTCTGCTCTAATTAATATTCTACAAAAAGTCTTTTTTTATTTTCTTGTTCTTCAATTTATAAAGAGAATCACTCGCGTATAAAAATTTGGGGAAATTACAGAAAAAGGCCCAAAGCTTGCATCATTTTTCAGAGTAGGTCCTAGGTTTATAATTTTGTCATTTAAAGCCCCCAATTACAAAATTGTTTCAATTTGAAGCCAATATCCATCTCCATTATTCTAAGCAATAATTGGGAGGAAAAATAAGGAAAAAAAAATCATTGATTAAACTCTGTGATTCACTAATAATTGTTCATAAATTAATTTGGCAACCATTGAACAGAGATGGTAGAGAGTAAGAAGACTTCATTTAGAGGGAAAATTTTTACTTAGATTTAATTGCCAGAAATTCAAAATTGATGACCTAGGCGAAATACAAAATTTTATTACAATAATCCTACCGACACTCGCAATTCCACAATTTCACTAACTTGCTAAAGTGGTTGATTGTGAGTAGTTAAAAAAAGTGGCGGGTCCATGTAACAAGTGGTGGGTAGAAAGTGTCCATCACTCACACTCGACAAATCCAACATGTTTGTGAACATTTTTTTTTTTTTTAATAAACGAAAAAAAGGAGCTCAAAAGTGCGGTCTAGGTAAACCCTACTTACAAATGGCTTGAGACTCACCCGCACAATAGTAGGGCTTACCGCTATTCAAACTCACAAGGTGATGAGCCATGAGGGCTTCCTACCATTGGACCACCTCCCATGTTTGTGAAATTGGGTGTGAAACTAGATTTATTCTCTTTGACCAATACTACAGATACACCCAATTGAAGTAGTTTCATAAATTTTGGAACAAAATTAAATGAAAACTTAAAAAGTATAAACTTTGGACTTTCTTATGTAATTTCCCCCCTTTTTTTTTGGAACAAAAAGTAGAATACAATACAGTACAATACAATAAAAAAGAAAATACCCACTATCTGGTCCGCCAAGCTGGGTGATAGCATCAACAAAACGGTCATGAAGGTCAGAAGTCCATCGCAAACGCTGCTTCCCAGCTCCAGCAGAGGCAGAGCCAGAGCCAGAAGCAGCAGCAGCAGCAGCAGCAGAAGCAGAAGAAGCAGTGTTTTTCACAGGAGGAACAGCTGCAAGTTCAACACCTTGTGTTTTGTGAGGCACTAAGCTCGTCATAGAGAATTTCTTTGCGTGATACATCTTCTTCAATCTTCAACCCTCAACTAACTAACTAAATAATCACACCCACCTGCATATCATACCTAAATTCCAAAACATAAAAAAAAAAAAAAAAAAAAAAGAGCATAAATTGAGATAGAATTTTACATATATAAAAGTAAGAAATGGAACAGTAATTGTAATAAATATACCTGAAATTTCATGAATAAAAAACAATCATTGGTTCTGAAGTTCTGAGAAGAAGGATCGATGATGGGTATGGAGAAAACGGTAGCGTTGAAATTGTTGGGTTGGGGAAAACTAATTGACACGGAGAGACAGAGAAAATCGGGATGGAAAGACAACAACAACAACAACAACAACAACAACAACAAAACCTGGGATTCGTTGGTGTGTGATTGTTTGTGATGAGAACAGATTTGAGGAATCTAATGTGTGTGTAAGAGGTTGCGTGGAATGGCCGGCGGCGTTTATAAGGACGTTTTAGGTGGATTGCACGAGTGGGTCCCACCGTCTTTTTTTTTTTTTTTTTGGTGTACGTGTATGTGGTGATATTTATCGATTATTATTACTGGCTTGGCCTGGCCTTACCTGGCTTGTCCTGTTTTCCTTAGCACCTAATGAATCAATGAAACCCCCCACTCATATTCTGCCATTTATTCACTTTCTTTTCACTATTCTTGTCTTCTTCAAAGTTAACCCGAGAAGATCTAGGGACACTTTTTTTTTTTTTTTTTTTTACCACAATTATTAGCTACTCTACCTTGGGGCTTTTATCATCAATTTAATTAATGAAATTTATTATTAATATAAAACAATAATAGATTGTCTCATTTATTTTGAAAGTACTAATATTATGAACAAAATTTAGTTATAAAATTGTTTGTAACCTAAGATTACAATCTGACTCAATAAAATAAATATTACAGCATATTTTAAAATTTTAACCATTGAATTGCATGTTCTTTACACTGTTAATACACATGTCAAATTTTATATCAAAAATATGAATGATATAAGATAAATGGTGAGTTTATATAAAAGTGATAAATAATTAATTATAATATATTTACTTAGTGCTGTAACAAAAATTGTGACACAAATTATAACCTTACACAAAATCAAGTTACCACGCGTACTAGTATAGGCTGTAGACATACAAATTATCATGACATGCATTAATGAAAGTGACCTAACACCTTTTGGCCTTCGGCACTTGCTCTCCACTTGTGTGGAAGATTTTTTAAGATTACATATGCATACATTATATTTCATAATTTGTTTGTTTTAAGGTTTCTTTATGGGTAAATAAATGCATTATGTACCATAATAATATAATGTTTTAAGGTTTCTTTTTTGAGATGAGTTGTGGTCTGTCTTTATGTTAGAACCATTTTCCCTTTCCCCTGTATATGTGTTTTTGTTTCTCAAAAAAAAAAAAAAAAAAAAAAGATAATTATCTCACATTACTTATGAGAGTGTGTTGTATGTAGTATAACTTGCACTGCCCTCTTTTAAAAGTTACAATGAATTTTGAGCGGAGTTGTGGTGTGTTTTTGTGTTAAAACTCATTTTCCTCTCTCCTGTATGTGTGTGTGTGTGTGTTTGTTTCTCAAAAAAAAAAAAAAAAGAATGGGTAATTGTCCCACATTACTTAAGAGAGTGTATTGTGTATAGTATAACTTGCCACACCTTTCCTTAAAAGTTACTGTAGCTTTTGAGTAGAGTTGTAGTGTGCCTATGTGTTAGAATCCATTTCCCTCTTCCTGTGTGTGTGTGTTTGTTTCTCAAAAAAGAAAAATATATAATGTTTTTTTTTTTTGGTAAAATAAAAGGGTATGTTTGGTAACTGTTTTTTCTACTTATTTTCTGTTTTCAAAAATAATTTTCTATTCTCGAAACAAAAAAAATTTTTTGGTAACTCAAAATGGACAGAAAACAAAAATTGATCTCAAAACTTAATTTGCGAAGGAAAATAAAAACATGTAAAAGCCTGTTTTCAGTTTCTAGTTTTAAAAAATTAAAGAAAACACATATTTGATTTAATGAATCTATCTCATTTAATCAGTTAGTATTAAAGTTAAAATCCTAATAACAACATATTTTTTTATTTTTTTTCTTGAAAAAACTTTTTTTTTTAAATTTCAACTAACTAAATATTTTTTTGATTAAAAAAATACAAAAAAAAATTTCTTTTTATTCCCAAAAACAAGTTTTTAAAAATAGAAAACAAAAACTGTTACCAAACATAACCTAAGTATAATTGTACTTTTCATATGAGAAAAGTTATGGCATTACTTTTATCAAACATAATTTACAACTTACTCCATTAGTTTTGAAAAAGATTGTTAAATTTTTTGTATATAGACTGATCGTAAGTAGTAGAGAAAATATAATGGGCATATATAAAAATTATAAGTAGTGAATTACAATCTATCACGTCAGAGTTGTAACAAAATTTGTAGTTATAAAAGAAATCAAGTTACCACCCCGCCTACTAGTCTGGACATGTAAGAAAAATTATGCCAAAAATATCTTTATGGTCCCTATATTTTGGCCAATTTGGTCCTCAAGTTTATATAACTTCATTTTGGTCCTTATATTTTTAAACTTGCTATTATTTTGGTCCCCGTTGTCATCTCACTTAATAGAAAACACAATTCTAGCTAGTAGTGCAATCTATTAATCATATAGGCGTTCTCTATAAGTGGGATAATAAAAGGGACCAAAATGAGAAGAAGTTTAAAAATATTATGACTAAAACAAAGTTATCAAAACTAAAGAGTCAAATTGAAAATATGACCAAAAGGTTTATTTGCCCACTATGACATATATTATTGAAAGTGGCCTAACCCCTTTTGGCTTTTGGCATTTGCTCCACACGTATTTAGAAGATATTTTCGGAATGCATTAGCGCATAATAAATTTCATAATTTGTTTGTAGGTAAATGAAATGCATTAGGTAATATAACTTGTGTGTTGTGGTGTGCCTTTGTATTATAACTCATTTTCCTCTTCCTTGTGTGTGTGTGCATTTGTTTCTAAAAAAAAAAGGGTAATTGTCCCACATTACTTAAGAGAGTGTGTTGTGTGTAGTATAACTTGTCTTACCCTCCTTTAAAAGTTACCCTGACTTTTGAGTGGAGTTGTAGTGTGCCTTTGTGTTAGAACCTATTTTCCTCTCCCTTGTGTGTGTGCATTTGTTTCTCAAAAAAAAAAAAAATGCATTAGGTAACATGCTCATAAAAAGTTTCAAGGGTATTTTTTTTTTAAGATAAAGGTAAATTAAAAGAATTTTCCTTTTTGGTAGATTGATAAGTATAATATTACTTTTCATATGAGACAAGCTATAAAAACTAAAGGACAAAATTAAAAATATGACTAAATTATAGGGATCATAAGAGTATATTTGCGTATTGTAGTATTGCGGCATGCATTATTGAAATTGGCCTAACCGCCTAAGTGCCTAACCCCTCTTGCCTTTTGTGATTTGCTCCACTCGTGTTTGGAAGATTTTTTAGGAATGTATACGCATATAAAAATTTTTATAATTTGTTTGTTTTAATGGCTTTTTTATAGTTAAATAAAATGTATTAGATTCCATATAATGTAAGTTTTTTTTTAAGACAAAAGGTAAATTAATATAATGTTCCTTTTTGGTGGATTGATAAGTATAATGTTACTTTTCATATGAGAGAAGCTATGACATTACTTTTATTAAGCATAATTTACAACCTACCTCAATAGTTCTGAAAAAAATTGTTAAATTTGTTGTATAGATAGATTGACTATGAGTGGTGGAAGAAAAATAATGAGTCTATGTGAAAGGGATAGGTAGTCAATTACAATCTATCATGATAGCTTAGAGTTTTCAACCTATGACATCCACTCCTAATGATAGCTTTTTATCATCAGAAGTCAATCAATTTTTGGTGTGGGCGGAGATTGAACCCTAAATCTCTTATTCAACCATTAGAGATTTTATCAATTGAGCTAACTAGAACCCACTTATGTTGACACCCCATTTTGGAACCTGCATTAACCTCACAAGGAGGGTAAAAGGGTAATTTTACCTTAGGAATATGCATCTTAATTATGGCCATTAGATCCTTAATCTCATTTCACCGAGATGATCTTGATGTTGTAATGATTAAATTGACTGATCATAAGCCCTAATTGGACCATCAAATTGAAATTTATCATCAAATCAAGTTTAAATGATCGAGATGTATTATCACAAACTGAGTCGGACTATATGTGATTATAAACAATTGATTTCAATTGGTTATAATTATAATCAATTTAGGATTAATGATGTGTCATAATTTGATTGGCTAGGACTACATTTTATGGTAAGGTTGCACATAATTAATTAGATAGTTAAACATTAATTATTCAATGAGTAATTTGTGCAATTATCTTTTAATTAAGGTAAATTTGGAGCTAATTAAGTGTGAAATGGTAGTGATTGGAGCCTATTAATGTTAATTGGAAACTAATTTGGGACTTATCAATGTTAATTGTGCTGAAATTATTTTCTAACAAATGACCTTTACTCACCATTTCGTTGATATCTTTCAGAATATTTTAGATCTGTGAATAAAGTTAATTTTCCCAGAAATTAGACATCTGGGGCTTCAACTTGAGCATAAGCACGAGACAATTCTAATCAGAATTGAGTAAGATATGATTTTTTGAAATTGGCTCTACCGGCTGTTACAGTAGGTTCGAGAAAACCAAATTTTGCTTACTCCTCACTCCCACCAATCTCTACATTTAATACACTAGATTTCCTCAAAGACTCAAATAAGGTCTAGGTTCATGATTTTTTGTCCACCCTCATTAAATGACCTTCTGTTCATGTTTTCTTCACCATTACTATATAAATCCCTCCTTCTCATCCATTCCAAGACACCAAAAAAAACCCATCTCTTCTCTTCTCTTGAGTTCTAGTGAAGTAGAGTGGTTTTGTCATATCTTGGTCTTCTTGAGACTCAAGGTATTGAGTGAGACTCACTCTTCTCTCCTAGCTCTTCTTTTCCTCCACCCTTAGGACCTCCACCAAGAGTCTCCTCCTCCACCACCGTATGGATCTTGCATTAAGGTATAATCACTTTCCTTAATTTGTTTTTTATGTTTCCATGATGAGAATTTAAGATTAAAGCATGATAGTAATTATTTAAATTCCCTTGAATATGTTTGAATGTTCTTAAATGTTCTTATGCGTTTTTCACGAGTTCTTAGTTGTTCATCACATGTTCATGCATAACACTAGTTTTGATCTTAAATCTACATCAAAAATATGAAAAAGACTTTTGTTTCAAAATTCTTTCAAATTCTTGAATCTAGGATATCACCATCCACATACACTAGAATTTATTTTTCAATCCAAATGCAATACTTAATAAATTGAATTAGAGTTTATTACATGTTCACACATTAAATTCAACATGCAAATTGGTTGACATATTGAATGATATGATATGAATGTTGGCCATCATAGTCTAAAAGACCGGTTTCACCGGGTGGGTGCCTAAAACCTTCCCACATTGTAACATAGTCTCCGAGCTTAGATTAAGGGTTGATAGATCAATGCTTATCCTTGTAATTTTCAATTTCTAAATTGTAATTAGGAAACAAAACCATGTACTTTATCTTAGATTGTATTTAAGGCCAAAGCCATGTAATTTCCTATAATCAATGTAAATTCAATTTCAAATTAATAAAATGAGAATTTTTTCAATTTTGGTTTTCTTATTCATTCCAATAATTAAATAAGTGGCAACTCTATTGTAAAACCTTTAATATAAAGGGGTAAATATAATCAGTCGAACCTTCATTTTGAGAGGCAATAACACGATCCCACCCGTTCACATGGATTTGGCCCAGCACCTAAAAAAAAGGGGCCGGGGGCGCAGTCTTTCATAGTGGCAACTCCACTGGGGATATTGAGGGCAAAGTTTCAATTAGATTATAATGGTCAACCATATAATTGATTGTTTATTGCTTTTTGTATATAATATGTATAATATGTCACTATATTGCATGTTGTGCATCATTTGCTTGAATAAAATTTATTTTATTTGTGTGCTAGCTCGGAATTCCGGTAGTATCAGCCGTGAATTATGGTCTTCCTAAGACTTACATACCCAGCGGTGAACCTACCACCCATTACGACAAGGAGCATCATGGTTATACCATAGTGGTTTATAGGGACAAATTGTACTGTTCGGACCAATGCAGCGCTCCTAACATCACAAGTTGGGAGGTATGACGTTCTAAATTATGGGAACCTTTAACCTACCTTCTACCCATATTGTAATGACCTATAGAACCTACCTTTAGGTCGGTCCATGTAAATTGCATTTTATTACACATGTATGTGGCCGTTGTTTGAACCATGATGACTTTAGTCCAACGCTTGAGCCCATCATAATTGTTTGAACATTGTATGTTATGAATGAACTCAAGCCCAAAAGCCTATGATTGAACTCTACTTGGCATGGAAGCCCAAAATTGTTTCTTGAATGAGTCTAAGCCCAACACTTGAGCCCATCGAAGGTGTATAGACATGGTCAACATCAAAGGCCAAAAGCTCACAAGATGCATGCCTTCCAAATATAAGCCCAAGCCATTCCAAGCAAATACCAAAAGATCTTAATCAAGGTTCAAGCCTTCCAAGTGCATGCCCAAGCCATTTCATCATAATCAATGTTCAAACATACCAAGTCTCAAGCATCCTAAATGGACCAAGAAGAAGCAAGTAGCCCAACTTTGCCTCACTCCACATTTGGTTTGCAACATCATAGTTAAGCTTAAAGTTTGATTGTTTATTCCATGTTTCTATATTTCTTTGAATTCTAAAAATCCATGTAGCATTTGATGTACTTTGTTCATGTATATATTTAAAAAAATTCAAAAAAAAAAAAAGAGTCAAGATTCCCAAATCTTTTCAAAAAAGAAGAAAAAAAAAATTTCAAATGAGAGAGTATTTGGACTAAGGGCATTGGGCCTTTGAATCATTTAAAAGAAATCTTTAAACTAGGGTCATTGAACTTCCAAGTTACTTTTTCAAAAAGACCCAATTTTTTTCTTCAAGATTTAAAAAGAAAAAACAAAAGAAGAAGTCTCCTTTTCAACGTGGTACATGAGGATCTCTTGGACAACATTTTCTAAATCTTGATGTTTACAGGCTTGAGCAATCAACTTGTACCAAGGAATGATTAATTTCATTTAATCGATGCAAAGACTTTTGCTATTTGACTTAGAATATAAGAATAAATGGTCTTAAAAGGCAATAAAAAAGAATCCATCCATCGGAAAATCCCAAGAATCCATGCACTCGATCCAATTTTCAAAAGTCTTTTGTTTCACATTATTAAAGCATTCATACTTTTTCTTTTAAGATGAATTCAATAAAAGAGCTTGAATCACTGTGCCTACAAGCAAGCATTACTTGGGATAGGAAGCCATCTTTGGTTAAATCAAATTATTTCTTATTACCTAGAATATTCATTATCCATTGCTAGCCCATTTGAGCCTTTAAACACTTAGCCTCTTTTTCACATGAACCCACTAAAATCTAAACCTAGGGTGGGAAAAATCAAAGTATGCATGCTAAATTCTCATGTTAAGGAGGAGTCAACCTTGTAGCTTTGAAGGTAATTGGTAAAGCTCTCCTAGAAGACATGAAAGACAAGTGGAGAATTCATTAAGCTAAAGATAAAAGATCATCAAAGAAAAATGAGGTTGCACTCAATCAATGAAAGATAAATGAAATTCCATCAATGTGAGAGAAAAAAAAGTGTGCATCAAGTTTGAAGAGCTCAAAATTCATCATGCCAAGAGGAATAAAAGTTTCATCTAAAAGAGAGTTCATCAAAAAAGGAAAAGATTCATCAAATACAGAAAGGTGCAAGTGCATCAAGGCAAGAAAGTAGTTTAGAGAGTGCATCAAAATGACTTAAGCTAAGAAAAATAAGGAAGACAAAAGATCTCCAAAAGTTCATTCAATTAAGAGATGAAAGACAGAGAAAAAAAAACGCCTACTAAACTGAAAACCCAAAAGGGCATTTTAGGCAAAGCTAAGCATGGTTTTTAAACCCGGACCGTTCAATGAACCGTTAAAGAGAGAGGTTCAAGGTTTTGTCGTTTTGAAGGTCAGACTGAGGTTGAACTGAAGTCGAACCGTGATGATGTCATAATTAATTTAATTTTTTTAAAAAGATAAATAAATATATTAAATTAGTAAAAGGAGAAAAAATGACTAAAATAGCTAAAATAAATATTGAAATTTATCTTTCAAATGTATTTTTTATATCATAAGTTTTATAAGACAAATACGAAATATTAAATTATAAGAAAAAATAAATTAGATATCAAATTTCTTAATCAAGGGAGTTGATAACATAATGGAAATTGTTTTAATTTAGTGAAGAGAGGGAATATATATATATATATATATATATATATATATATATAAGTTATCCCCAACGACCTAAGTCCCTTTTTTTTTTTTGAGTAACAATAATACTTATTAGAACACACACGAAAATAATAATAGTGTTTTAAACCGGGTTTATAATACATTATATAACTAGAGTACGACTACAAAAGGACCTAACCTTTGTAGTTGTAGACTGAGACTATAAATAGCGGACACTAGACACACAACCAATGTGGGATAAACATCTTTTTAATTTTATTTTTTAGTAAATAGTAATACTTATTAAAACGCACACAAAAATAATAATATTGTTTTAAACTGGGTTTATAATACATTACATAATTAGAGTACAACTAGAAAATGACCTAACCTTTGTAGTTGTAGACTAAGAAGTCCATTTAAATGGTCAAATACTTATGAAATTTAAATTTTTAAAAACAAAATTGTAAAATCTGGAAGATTGGCAGACTTGCCCATTAAAAAATTTGTTAAACACTAATACAAAGCCCAAGTTAATGGATGACAGCCAAGCATTTGGTACAAGTATTTGACACTTTACACTTTGAGTCTTTGACAGCCAACCATTTACTATCTAGTAGGAGACTGTGATAGAAAATACTTAAAGCTCATATTCATCATCTCATTTGCAAAGAAATAGCAGACTTTAGAAGACCCAAAATGCAGAAACAGCAAAAACGTAGAGAGAGAGAGAGAGAGAGAGAGAGAGAGAGAGTGAGAAGAAGAAGAAGAAGAAGAAGAAATGGAGATGCAAACTCAAGATCTGACTACATCTCACCGTGGTTGAGAAGTTTTAACAATGGCAGTAAGTATCCAAAAAAAAAAAATTCTGACTTGGTTGAACCTCTAAGAACCGTCCACGGTTTTCAAAACCAGGAGGCTCAACTGCGGTTCATAGGGTTCGCAACTTTTTCTACATATGTCGATTTTGGGAGCTAAGGCTCCGTTTGGGAGTTTATAAGGGAATATAATGGAATGGAATGATTATAAGGGAATGGAAAGGAAATGAATGGAATGAAATGTATTTAAGTAAGGGAAAGAAATAGAAAAGAATGGAATGGAATGGAATTAAGTAACCTTGATTGGATGTTTTAAAATGAAGGAGTGGAATGGAATGAAAATGAATGAAATGTAAATAATCTTGTTTGGGAGTAACATAGAGGGAATAGAATGGAATCATTTTATGACAATATTACTATAAGACCCCTATTTTAAAATAAAAGGTTGAATATATAAGGGTATTTTGGGAGTTTTAGTAAAAATTTCATTAAACCTAAATTCATTCCCTTCGTTAAAACTCCCAAAAAAGGGAAGGGAAAAATATTTTGAAAATATTCCTTTTATTCTTTTCCATCCCTTTCTCCCAAACGGACCCTAAGGCTCGGCTTGGGAGTTTATAAAGGAATGGAATGGAATATAATGGAATGATCATTAAAGGAATGGAATGGAATGAAATGGAATTTAAAAATCTTGTTTGGATGTTATAAAATAAAGGAATGGAATGGAAAGTAAGTAACATCGTTTGGAAGTGACATTGGAAGAAATGAAATGGAATCATTTTATAATAACATTACTATTATACCCCTCATTTTAAAGAACATAAAAAAATAATCAATGAGAACTTATAATTGCTTTGAAATGTTTAGTATTTAGTAGATGATGTGAAACTAGTTAGCCACAATTGGGTCTGTGTTAGATTATTGAATTACAATATAGTTTTTTAAGGTGAATAGATTGCATCACGCTAAGACCAGAGGTGATAGAACTATTAACATATCAATTTCCTGATATAAAACTAAAATAATTCTAGTTTAAGGAAAAAAAAAAAATTTTATTGTAGCTAAAAAACAAGTTATGTATATTTCTATGTTGTAAAGCAATTCACGTATCACATATTTATTCTCAACAAAATAAATATTGTCTAAAAATGCAAAAAAATATCTTTTTTTTTAAAAAAACTCTGGTAATGAGTCTTGCCAAAACAAAACAAAATAACATAATTCATTCCAAAATTAAGGTTGGCCAAAAAATCCCACACTTTTTTAATTTTTAGGCCTAGACATCAGTGTCAATAAGACACATTTGCGCTCATGATCTGGGCAACCAAAGAACATCTCCTTATATGTTGGATTTTCCATCAAAAATATGTAGGCCTTAGTTTTTGATATTGGATCTAAGTCCAATATGCCCAAAGCTGCGCGAACTTCTACTCCATATGACTTTGAAAAGCACTTTGCCATAACCTCAGTCGCCCTATCAATTGCCTTTGATCCATTATCAAATGACTGGGAAATTACATTCTCGAGTTCATCATATTCTGCCAGTTGTCTTTTCTTGCTTTTAGAAGACATTGCATCTTGTGATAACACTCGAGAACGTGCAACATTAATTTCTGGTTACCTCTGATCATCTTCCACTTCAAAGTTCTCCAAAGAAACTTCATTTTGAGATATCAAATTATCAATCTCATCAATATTGGTCGATGCAACATACCTAGCACGTTTCTCCTTTGCAGTTTCAGCATGATCACCTTTTGCTCTATTTTTAGCCCAAAGTTGTGCCATCTTAGAGTAGTTGGGTATAGGTGTTGTCATCCATTTCTTGGCTGCATGTTTATACTGTTACAAACCAAGACAAATAGTTAAAAAACAGATATAATTATGTAATACATTGCTAAGTGTATGGTTTTCAACCATACACGTGGGTGGACTACTCTTCTTGAAATGAAGCAAAGACAAGGCATGAAAACTATGACTTTAGTGGGGAATGAGTTAGCTTTTTTTATATTGCTAAGTGTATGGTTTTCAACCATACACGTGGGTGGACATGACTCTTCTTGAAATTGAAGCAAAGACAAGGCACTACAATAGTCCAGAAAACAGTTTAAACAACTTGAAGTTAGTAGAAAAAGAGTTTTACCCAAAAAATAAAAAAAGAGACAGAGAAGGGAGATCAAACAAAGAAAGATGGAGATAAACTAAGAAAATATGGAATGCAAAAAGAGAAGAGAGGAAGGACTAAAATTGAGAAAAGAGTCAAAGACTCATCTGTGGGCTCAAGGTGGGTTGCATATCAGTTTAGTTGTAGATTTATTGGTGGTGTTGTGTGTTGTGGTAGTGTAATTTTTTTAAGTATGAAGAAGAAGAATGCACAGAAAGATAGCCATCTCGGCCATCAACGCCAAAGTAAGCAAGAGGGAATGGTTTTTTTTTTTCTTTTAAATGAGGAATGAGCCAAATTTACAATAGTTCTACAGCAGTTTTCCAGCAGTTGTCACTTTCAAACTTCTAAATACAATTTTTTTTTTCAGCTGTACAGGTAACTCTAACAGCAGTTTTCGTTTCTTTTCACTTTCAAGGTTATTAGGTGTACAGAATGATAGTTTGTTTTGGTTTGTAGGTGTACAAAAACACTGTATATCACTCTCATGAATGACTAGCAAACACTTCATAACAAAGAAAAAAAAAAGACTAGCAAACAACCGAAAAGAAAAAGAAAAAGATAAACATACTTGGATTGAGCAATAACCGAAAATTGCAGCAGCTAAAAGAAAAAGAAAGACCAGCGGTAGTAGCTTCACTTTGCATGGGACGGACAATATTGTGCAAGAATGATAGCTATATGTTTTTACGGCTGAATGAGAAAAAAAGAGCTGATATTAAAGGGGTATTTTAGGGATTTTATCAAAAATTTCATTAAACCTAAATCTATTCCCTCCTATTCCTCCCAATTTTGAGGGGAACAAAAATTTGAGGTTTTGAGGGAAAAGGGAGGAATGAGCATTCCCTCCTAACTATTCTATTCCCTCACACTAAAACTCCCAAGCAGGGGAATGAGCTTTCCATTCCCTTCATTAAAACTCTCAAACAAGGGAAGGGAAGAATATTCTAAATTGATTTTTTTTATTTCTTTCTATTCCATTCCCTCTTCCCAAGTAGAACCTAAAAGAACCGTTTTGATGAACGGTTCCTGGTTAACTCGGTCAGACCATATGGTCCGGTCTGGGTTTCAAAACCATGAAACTAAGGCCAAAAAGGGAAGAAAAGAAAGAAAGCCCGCTAGGTTGAAAACCCAAAAGGGCGGCCTAGGCAAAAGTTAGGGCCAAAGAAAAGAAGAAGAAAAATGGGTAAAATCCTAGCAAAATGAAAACATGAAGATGTAATCTAAAAAAAAAAGGATTTTGCAAGATGAAAGTCTAGAGTTATGATTCAACAGGAATGAGCATAAAAACACAAGTTGATATAAGTGACTAATAAAGACTGAGAAAGATGACAAAGAAGAAATGGGAAAACTCTTCAAATACTTGATTTTTGAGTAATGCATACTTGGGGGAAACATCATAGAGAATTTTGAGTCTTTTATATCTTTCATTTCATAACTCAAACCCGGCCTACATTACAACCCATGAGTAAAGACCTCCTTGAAGTTTTGCTAGTTGTAGGCACATCTTAAACTATAATATTATTTTCTCTTAAATTAAAAAGGAAAAATGCTTAAACCCCACTGGATGATATGGCCGAGGCAAAAAAATTTCAAATCCTCAAATGACTTAAAAGAACTTCCAAACGTGGATCACTCTCCTTGTTTGCACCCAACAGTGTGATTTCTAAATATTGTCACATTCCATTGCCTTTGCAAACCTAATTTGACAATGTTCAAAAGGAAGAAGCAAATTTGATTACATAAGTTTAATGATCTTGATCCTTTCTAATCAAAGAGATATGTTTGATTCTTAAACACTTTGATTTGCCAAAATGGTTGTTCAAAGGATCACCTCTTATTCATAAAAAAAATTTTTAAAAAAAGAAAGAGAAATCTCATTTTCACAAAAAAAAAAAAAATCATTCTTTTTCAAAATCCAGTTCTCTTGAATTACACCTTGACCTGATCCTATACGAGAGAGGTATGTAGGCAGCCTTTCAAAGGCCCGGCCCCAATCACCCAAACAACCTTGGGAACAAATTCAAAACAATGTGAAAAATTTGTTTGAGTGCATGTTATACTAAGCTCATTTGTTTTGCATTAAGCACGCTCAAACTTGGGGCATTGGCCTATTTATATTATGTGCAGATATGTCATTTTCGCATGAAAACATGTTTTCATTAGAGGTGTAAGAGCACAAGTTACAGATGGGGCCTACAGGAGAGATGGACTCTGGCCCAGTAAGCAAAAAGTACCCTCGCAATGAATTTGTAAGAGAGTGGATTGAACTAACAAGGTTAAGAGTGGGCTTGCTTCTGGCCTAAATGTGGTTGTGACCAGTCTGATGAAGACGAAGTGCTGAGGGAGTGATGGGCCCTGCCCCGCTCTGTCCGAGGAGTGGGTTTTTACTGTTTCTTGAAGATCTCCTTTGCTTCCTTGCTCTCTTTTTGTTCTCTTCCCCTCCTCCTCTTTGAGAATGTTCCCCCCCTCCTCTTTCTTTTATTGCTTCAGGCCCTATTTATATGTCAGTCCCTCTCCCGTGCCAGTAGGTGGTTCCCTTCTGATACTTGTCCCATCAGCCTCCACAAAGGCCTTCATATAGTAGCTGTATAGGACCAAGGTCACTGTTCAGACGTCTATTCATCATTAATGCGGCCATGATGTTAGCTGCAGGGTCATAAATGCGGTTGCAGTAGCCTTCTATAAAATATCTCCTTGTTGCCGCCTGCCCCCTATGGCCTATAAACGTCAGGGGAGTCCTCGGCAATACCCAGGCCGGTGCTGGAACATTGATCTGGGTCGTTCATTTGACGATCCGAGCAGTAAGATCTCCTCGGACAAATCCTTTTCCCCCTTCGAGTAATTTATATGACAGAGGAGGGGTTAGGTCAGGTACTTCCCTCATGACGGGGTATCCTCGGATTGATGGATCTCCTCGGAAAGGCCCACGGCCCATTATCTGGTATTGGGCCTTTTATCCCTACAAGAGGCATCAACCTTTTTTTTTTTTTTTTTTTTTTTTTTTTTTTTTTTTTTGCAAGCATGTCCACACTAGGGGCATTGGTCAAAACTGTTTTCGTGATTATTGGTTTCTAACAAGCTAGAGAAAGAAAGCCATTTTGTAGGAACCAATGATGGCCGACCGTGATCTTCTTTCATGTTCTCCAATGGTCGCAACATCAAATGAACTCAATTTCAATCTAAGTATGGAATATGCCCCAAACTAAGGGCATTGACTTCCAATTCATTTTTCAATGAAAAAATCCATTGCTAATTGATATTATCTTTTTACAGGAACTAAGTAAGGACTTATCCAACAATCCACATCAACTTCCAGCCAAAGTTATTCTCATCATTCTTGCCTCATGAATAAATCTTCATCATTTCTAGTCCATCTTCATCTTCTTCACTTTTTGATCATAAAAAAATCTCCATTTTCAAAGGAAAAAATCTCCATGAAAAAATCTTCAAAAGGAAAAATTTCCATCTTTCAAAGGAAAAATCTCCAAAACCATATTCCATAGGAAAAATCTCCAATGATCAAATTTTCATTAAAATTTTCCAAAACTTCAATTGAAAAATCTCTAGAATAAATCTTCAAGGAAAAATCAATGAACAAATCTTCTTTAAAAATTTTTCAAAAATTCAATCTCCAAAATAAATCTTTAAGGAAAAATCTCCACAAACAAATCTTCAAAAGAAAAAATATCTCCATGAACAAATCTTCTTTTAAAAAAAAAATCTCAAAAATTCAATGGAAAAATCTCCAAAATAAATCTTCAAGGAAAAATCTCCACGAAAAAATCTTCGAAAGGAAAAAATCTCCATTTTTCAAAAGAAAAATCTCCAAAACCATATTCCAAAGGAAAAATCCCAATGAACAAATCTTCTTAAAAAATTTCAAAAATTCAATTGAAAAATCTCTAGAATAAATCTTCAAGGAAAAATCTCCATGAACAAATCTTTAAAAGGAAAAATCTCCATTTTTTAAAGGAAAAATCTCCAATGAATAAATCTTCATTAAAAATGTTCAAATCATCAAAGGAAAAATCTCCAAAACTATTATTCAAGGAAAAATCTCCTATGAACAAATGTTCATTAAAGTTTTTCAAAAATGCAATGGAAAAATCTCCAGAATGAATCTTCAAGGAAAAATCTCCATATTTCAAAGGAAAAATCTCCATGAATAAATCTTCTTTAAAAATTTTCAAATGTTCAAAGAATAAATATTCAAGATAACTTTTCAAGAAAAATAAATCTCAATTTTCCAAGGAAAAATCTCCAATGAATAAATCATCATTAAAATTTTTGAAAACTTCAATGAAAAAATTTCCAAAATCATAGCTTCAAAGGATAAATCTCCCAGACAAATTTTCAAGGAAAAACTCAATGAACAAATCTTCATTAAAAATTTTCAAATCTTCAAAGGAAAAATCTCTTGAGCATAGCTTCAAATGAAAGATCTCCAGAACAAACGACAGATTGCGATCTCCTTCCATATTCTCCACTGGTCGTAACATCAAGTTTGCTATCCACACTCAGCATTCATCAAAGCATGCAAGATGTCCCAAACTAGGGGCATTGGCCTGGTATGTCCAATTGTTTTCAATGAATAGCTCTAGTATTAACTGAAAATATTTATTTTGTAGGAACTAAGGTACAAGACCCATACACGTTGGCATGAATAATACCAAAATTTCAAATTTATCGGACCTCTGGGAAGTACGTCCAAAATTCAAGATCATTGGTCATCTGGAAAGCACGACCGAAGTCCTCATTTTGTCGTGATCGATGGTAAGCATGTCTTGTACTCATTTTTTTTTTCCAATCAAAAAAAAAAAAAAGTGGCATGCATGAACTACATTTGGACCTAATCCTTTCACCAAGAGGTACATTGGCAATCTCCCCTGAGATTCGGTCCACATTTTGATCCACTACATGTTGGTTTGCATTTTAATTTGCATGCATCATACATTCACCACGGTTAAATATTGATTGCAAAGTTAGGTGTCTTTTTCATACATTGACATTTGCTCTCCAAGCTCTATCAATAAGGGGCATTTTGTTGACACCCCATTTTGCAATCGGTGTTTAACCTCACATGGAGGGTAAAAGGGTAATTTTATCTTGGGAATATGCATCTTAATTCTGGCTATTAGATCCTTAATCTCATTTCACTAAAATGATCTTAATGTTGTAATGATTAAATCGACTGGTCATAAGTCCTAATCGGGCTATTAGATTGAAAGTTATCATCAAATCAAGTTTTAATGATTGAGATGCAGTACCACAAATTGAGTCCGACAATATGTGATTATGAACAATTGATTCTAATTGGTTATAATTATAATTAATTTGGAATTAATGATGTGTCATAATTTGATTAGCTAGGACTACATTTTATAGTAAGGTTGCACATACTTAATTAATTAGATAGCTAAACATTAATTATTCAATGAGTAATTTGTGCAATTATCTTTTAATTAGGGTAAATTTGGAGCTAATTAAGTCTGAAATAGGAGTGATTGGAGCCTATTAATGTTAATTGGAAACTAATTTGGGACTTATTAATGTTAATTATGCTTATTGTCTAACAAATGACCTCTACTCACCATTTCGTTGATATCTCTCAGATATTTTGAATCTGTGAATGAGATTAATTTTTTCCAAAAACTAGACATTTGAGACTTCAATTTGAGCACAAGAACTAGACTATTCCAATCAGAATTGAGTAAGATATGATTTTTTGAAGTTAGCTTTACAGGCTGTTACAGTAGCTACGAGAAAACCGAATTTTGCTTACTCCTCACTCCCACTAATCTCTACATTTAATGCATCAGATTCTCCAAAGATTAAAAAAAGGTCTAGGTTCATGATTCTTCATTTCTTTGTCAACCTTCATTAAATGATCTTCCGTTTATATTTTCTTTACCACTACTATATAAACCCCCCTCTCCTCTATTCCAAGACACATAAAAAACCCCTCTCTTCTTCTCTCTTGAATTCTAGTAAAATAGAGTAGTCTTGTCATATCTTGGTCTTCTTAGGACTCAAGGTATTAAGTGAGACTCACTCTCCCTCTCTTAGCTTTTTTTTTCCTTCACCCTTAAGACTTCCACCAAGAGTCTCCTCCTCCACCGTATAGATCTTCCATGGAGGTGCAATCCCTTTCCCTAACTTGTTTTTTATGTTGCCATGATGATAATTTAATATTAAAGCACGATGGTCATTATTTAAATTCCCTTGAATATGTTTGAATGTTCTTAAATGTTCTTATATGTTCTTATATGTTCTTCACATGTTCTTAGTTGTTCATCACATATTCATGTATAACACTAGTTCTGATCTTAAATCCACATCAAAAATATGAAAAACGCTAGAATTTAATTTTCAATCAAAATGCAATACTTAATAAATTGAATTAGGGTTTATCACATGCACACACATTAAATTCAACATGCAAATTGATTGACATATTGAATGATATGATATGAATGTTGGTCATCATAGTCTAGAAGACCAGTTTCACTGGGCAAGGTGGGTGCCTAACACTTTCTCACATAGCCTCCGAGTTTAGATCAAAGGTTGATAGATCAATGCTTATCCTTGTTATTTTCAATTTCTAGATTCTAACTAGGAAACAAAGCCATGTACTTTATCTTACATTGTATTTAGGGCCAAAACTATATAATTTCCTATGATTAATGTAAATTCAATTTCAAATTAATAAAATGAGGATATTTTTCAATTTTGGTTTTTTTATTTATTCTAATAATTAAATAAGTGGCAACTCCATTGTTAAACCCTTAATCTAAACGAGAAAATCAAATTAGTCGAACCTCTATTTTGAGAGGCAATAACATGACTCTACCCATTCACATGGGTTTGGCCCAACACCTTAAAAAAAAAAACAGGCGGGGGGCGCGGTTTCTCACAACTTATAACTTCATTTCAATTCTTATATTTTTAAACCTATTGAAAGCTCAAAAATTGTGTGAAAACACAAGAGCTTGTTTAGACTCCCAATAAAATTATGGCTAGATTGCTTTTACTTTAACATATTTAAGTGCGGAATAAGAGTAAATGAAGCGCAATAAACCGATAACTACTCTAGTGCATAAACATGAATAACAAATAATAAAAGTAAAGCACAAGAGTAAGGGAAGAGATAATGCAAACACAAGATAACACGATGGTGTGTTATCGAAGAGGAAACCGAAGAACTCAGCGAAAAACCTCTCCGCTGCCTTTCAAGTGGTAAATTGATCCACTATAGAATAAAGTTAGAGTACACGAATAACAAAAGACCCTCTCAAGGATCTAACAATGGAGAGGGTGAGAGTAGAGGAATTTGAAGAGTCACTATGTAAAGATTGTGGATGAGTCAATCTTGTTTTTCTCTAGGGTTTTTCTCTCAAAATTCTCTCTGGAAGCTCTCTATATTTTGTGGGTATAAGAGGTATTCATACTAGGGTGAGAAAGGAATGAGAAGAGTCATTTTTTCCAAAATAGAGCTGGCTGGCGGTTTGGCCTCGTGGCTTGACTGAGTCGCGAATTCAAGCCGCGAGCTAATTGAATGGCGAGGCTGGACTTTTTATCATGTAGTGCAACAACTGGCAGACGGTTCACTTCTCTGCATGCTTCACTTGTGTGCATCTTCTGGCGGCTTGCCAATCGCAAGCTACCCGCGAGATCCAGTTGTGAGTCCCTGCTTCACTGCACAATCTTGAGCATTTCTTCACACTTTCTCACATACTTCCCTTATATGATTCCCACCTAAATACAGGGTTTATAAGTGCTAAAATACAATCAAATTGGCACGGAATAAAGCCAACAAAATGGTTAATAAATTTCAACCTTACAATCTCCCCCTTTGGCTATTCCGTGACAAAACCGTACAACAAACTCTAGACTTAAAGCGTAGTTGGGAACAGTTGAGCAAAACTCACTCACGCCTAACTCTAGAATCTGTGAAGCTCTTGAAACACAGGCACAAGTATCTCCTGAAAAATAACCACATAATATGATCATTGTATGCAGAAAAACTTGTAATGCATATGAAGTAAGCACAATGCGATTAAGCAAAAAAGGATTAAAGCAATATAGCATGGTTTGACCAAAAACAAACAATCACTATAAACAGTGATCATAATGTTCATTCACATTTGGAATGAACACCAAGACATGCAAGCTAATAAGCACAATGCAAAATATCATTTGCATGTCTAACACTCAACCAATGCAACAACACAAGGTAATTGCATTAAGGATATAAAATCCAACAAAGGTCACAAGAGTAATGTACTTAAAGAAAATGCATAACATTTAGCAACAAGTACTTAAGCCACAAAGTAAGGGTACAAAAAGGCTACAAAAGTAAAGGTATAAATTAACCAAACGCCACATAAGCAAAGGTACAAAATAACCAAATGCCACAGAAGCAAAGGTACAAAAACAGCATAATATAAATGCACAACATAAGTCCTGATTTTCAACATCAATACTCCCCCTTTGATCAAGCTTTTCCTCCCCCTATCATATCACTCCCCCTATCATGAATCATAGGAGCTGTGATAAACTTGGAACATATATACCTGTAACTTGAAAAACTTGCACAAAGCACATTAGACCCTCAAGGAAAATCAAGTGATAAAAGGACAAGTATAATGTAACAAGTAAATAGCGATCAAGTAAGCATGATGTGAACCACGTGAGCAACTTGATCATACACCAAAACAGTCATAAAGAAATGACTATAATGATCACATGGAAAAGCAAATGATCATCCGAACATGTAAACAATAAAGTATAATAGCATAAGAATGTATGCATGTTCAACACACAAACATGATGCAATGAGAGTAACAAAGCATAGATACTAAACATAACTCAAAGCACCATAAAGAAAACAAGAAAACAAACATGAAGAAAAACAAACAAAACAGAGTTTTCTTATTAGCGCAATTTCTTTTCCCCCTTGGTATATGCATCTCCCCTATGGAATATCTCTCCCCTACATGATGTACATGAGAAATAGAATTTCTCCCCCTAAGAATGTGCACAAGAGTCATATAGAAGTGAAAAAAAACTCTCTGGTATACTCTTTAAAGTATACTCTCTCCCTTTTTGTCACGAATAGACAAAGGGTCAAGGAGAAACGAGGGCAAGAGATGAAGGTACGAACAACGAGAAAGATGCATGAGAGATGCAAGATGAATGAGAAAATGATGCTCAAACAAAAGAAAAAACAAAATGCTACAAAGCATAAAATAAACATGGCATGCTAGGATGAAGAAACAAGGTATAGACCAATGTATGACAAAGGTAGCAGTGTGCAAGAGATGGCTATGTGCAATGTATGATCAATGCATGGAAAATGCACGTATGAGGCAAGGTGTGTTAAATACACAACCAATGAACCAAACATGTTCCTAATGAGGAAACATGAGAAAACCCCAAAGTTTGGTACTCATCGGAATCCAAATAAGTGAGAAAATGCCTAAGAGGCATTTTATTAAACACCTAGTGTGCACACTATGAAAAACAATATGAAACAATGCATAAACATCATGAAATTCACCCTTAATACATGTTCTTTTTGCCACAAGGGGCCAACATCCAAAGCAAATCATCAAAGAAAACCAATCCCATACAAAAATTTTGACAAAAAAATAAGTTTTCCCAACCCCTATGATGAAAATCCCAACCAAAAGCATAAAACTCTCCAAAAAATAAACTAAAGATCCAAATCAATGAAAAGAGTTTAGAATTACTTTAGAGATGTTAATGGAATGAAAAACTATTCCAATTGGTTGGGTTTTGATGTAAAAATATTGAAATAGGGGTTTTAGAGAGAATGAGAGAGGTTTAAAACAAGTTTCCCACGAAAAAGCTCTTTAAAAAGCTGTTTCTGGGTGTTTCGCGAAACATTTTGTGTAATCCTTGTGACTGGATCTCGCGACTGGGCGAGTTGCCAAAACGAGTAGCCAAAACTTGCTACTGGATCTCGTGACTGAGCAAGTCGCCAAAACGAGTAGCCAAAAATTCTGACACTAGTTTTTCAACACAAAACATGTTTAAACATTGAAAAACAAATTAAACACTAAACATGAAAACAAAGAGTGATAAAAATCACTTCCAAATACATATAAAATGATCAAAAAATATTTTATGGATTGATCCATATATAGTTGAGCACACACACATCACATTTAAACAAGTACAATCGAACAAATGAATAAGGCATTCATTGAACATTAGGCATGTGTGTTGTGTGTGTGTATCAAATGTGGAATAGTCCTTAGTCTAGAGTGAAGTTTCAATGATAAATTCAATCAAGTTATACACAACTAGTGCTAAGACAAGTGGTCTATCTCAATGATAGAAATGAACATATATGACCTCCCACAAAAAAATGATTACATAACTTTTAAAGTTTTTCATTTGGTTTCTTTACAATTCCCAACATTTGATCATTTTGAATCAATACATCTCATTTTGAGATCGATGCCTGAAATTTTTGATATTTCAATTTGATGAACAAGCCTTTGGTTTTTTTTTTTTTTTTTTTGGCATCACACATTTTCATAAAAGTCGCTTTCCCTTTTTCCTAGTCAAATACTAGTATGTGCGACGACTTTTGCAGCTCATTATCTCTTTTCATTTTGAGATTTACATTGGTTGAGCTCTTTAAACAAAAAAAAAAAATATATATATATATATATATATAAAAGTGTGGGAAGATATATAGGCACAAGTCTATGCATGTATTTAAACCAACATGACTATTGACTAATCATTCATGACAAGCTTGAAGAGCGATTTACAACAATCACACAAAGATGTCAAGATTTTTTCCACAATAATATGAGTGCATAAAGAACAAGCTAAGCTCGTAAATGCACAAAGCCATCTGTACGAAGGTACAAGGCACAACTCACATGTGATATGTGCTCAAACATATACGATCAAACTTTTTAAATTTTTCACTTTTTGTGTGGTTTTGGATTTTTATTCATACAAAAATAAAACATAAAAGTAAGATCAAATAAAAAACAATGCATATGCAAGATGTATAAAATGCATGAAGATATGACATTCAATGCATGAAGGGTCCTACAAAGATCGAAAGAATTAGAGTAAGGACCAAAAGAGCAAAAGCTCAATCATAGGAACCCTTTCTCATCCAAACGGATTGGTTGTTTGGAATGCGTATCTCATGAGAAGTGAGACAAGGGTTGGAAGAACGAGAACCGGAGATGCACATACAAGGAGCTAAGAACATTAAACATTTTCTTTAACAACATGCTATTTTCACTCAAATTCGGTTTACCATTTTTAGCACAACTTTCAAGAAGCTCAAGTTTCTCTTTTCTTTTGATTCTTTTAAGAGCACGAAACTTAGAGCATTAAGGTCTTAGATGACCAAAGGCACCACAATGGTGATAAACAGTGCGTTTAGGTCCACTAGGCTTTTTAGGAAGGGATCTAACAACATGGTTTTGTTCTCTCTTCAACTTGGAGCATTGGGGTCTTATGTGACCGATCACACTGCAATGGTTGCAAGTTGGAATAAACTTAAATCCATTCAAAACCTTAGATTGAGACCTAAACTGAGGCTTTGACTTAACAGCCTTTCTTTTCACCTTTTGATTTCTTTTATGTGGAGGAATGTACACCGATTTTTTCTTTGAGGTAGAACACACAATAGGCACAAAATCGGGTACCACAACATGATTGCAACAAATATTTTCATCCTTTTTAGCAATAGATTCAGCAATCAAACACTTGGCATGCATCTTAAGAGATTCATTTTCACATTTTAGCTCATCAACAAGTTTGTTAGACAAAACAAGTTTAGCATCCAAGTCCATATTCAAATATTCAAACTCTTTTAGCTTTTCAAGAGAATTTTTAGCAAGTTTCTTATATTTTTCAACCAATTTGTTGGATTTATTGTGCTTAGCAATCAAATCATCATTTTCACAAAATAACTTGCTCAAATCCTTATTAAACTTCTTAGCATTTTTCTTAAAGAGTTTGATGTTAGGAATATCAACAACATCCAAAGATTCATGTAACATAGCATCACAATTATGAGGATTATCATAAACATGTGGCATGCTACAATTATCAACAACCAAGGAAGCATACAAATCACAATCCATGGCAAATAAACACAACGGGTCAAGGATCACACTTAGGTACTTAAACTACAACAAGTGTACCCGCTCTGATACCAATTGAAAGTTCAAATAGCATATAAAACACTAAGAACGTTTAGACCCCCAATTTACAAATTACCAATTCAAGCTTAATATCAAACAAATTATGTGCGAAAAATGAACATAAGCTTTAAACAGAATAGATAAACAATCTAAACTAAATAAAATCACATCTACAGTAGAAATTAGATGACAAAGATAAAAGGAAGAGAAATGCAAACACAAGGACAACACAACGATGTATTATCGAAGAGGAAACTGAAGCCCTCGGCGTAAAATCTCTCCGCCGCCCTCCAAGCGGTCAATAATCCACTAAAGAATATAGTTAGGATACAAGGACAGCAATATACCCTCCAAGCCTAATCTATCTAGTGTACCTAAGCCCTCCAAGCTTCTACTCCAACGAGGTTACGCCGACCCTATTTCTTCTTTAGCTTCTCAGATTCCGTTATAGCCCATAGCATCAACCAATATCAATTGGTCCCTTCCTAACTGCTTCCCAAAGCACCAAAAAGCCTTCTCACAGATATGGGTATGGTGAGAAAAGGTTTTGGATAATAAACCTTTCAAGGATCTAACAATGGAGAGGGTGAGAGTAGAGGAACTTGAAGAGTCACTATGTAAAGATTGTGGATGAGTCAATCTTGTTTTTCTCTAGGGTTTCTCTCTCAAAATTCTCTCTGGAAGTTCTCTACATTTTGTGGGTATAAGGGGTATTTATACTAGGGTGAGAAAGGAATGCGAAGAGTTAATTTTTCCAAAACAGAGCTGGTTGGCGACTTGGCCTCGTGGCTTGATTGAGTCGTGAATTCAAGCCGCGAGCTAACTGAATGGTCAGGCTGGACTTTTTGTCGTATAGTGCAACAGTTGGCAGACGGTTTAGCTTCTCTGCGTGCTTCACTCTTGTGTATCTTCTGGCGGCTTGCCAGTCACGAGCTACCCGCGAGATCCAGTTGCGAGTCCCTGTTTCACTGCATAATCTTGAACATTTCTTCACACTCTCTCACACATTATCCTTACATGATTCCCACCTAAATACAGGGTTTTTAAGTGCTGAAATACAATCAAATTGGTACGGAATAAAGCCAACAAAATGGTTGAGAAATTTCAACTTTACAGTATCCCAGCAGTAAAGTACTCCAGCGGTAAAATGTAACAGAGTAAAATAAACCTCCAGGGTTAGTTATTTCACAGATTAAGGAACGTATCTACATCTTCAGACTCATCATCTGTTAGCTCTGGAGAAGAGTCTTCTAACACAATAATATGAGGGAAAAACTCTATAGTAACATTTACATCATAAACTTCAATAGTAAATGAATAAACAAATATCATGAGCTCCATTATAACAAGTAATGAGGAAAACTTAGTGTGAGATGAAGGGAGAGAGAGATTCCAGCTAGTGCAGCAAGATCATTATGGTGCCAAGGTATGCTCACAGATATAGTAAATGTAGTGAGTAATGAGAGGCATTTGAGCAGTATGAGTAGTGAGTGAGAGTATCTAGTAAAGTTGCTGGAGCTTTCTGCTAGGGATAGATGAGTGTTTATAAGTAGAGGTTTGAGAGATATTTGTGAGCTAAGAGTTGGAGAACTTAGTTTCTAAGCTTGAAGCTAAGAACTTAGCAACTTATAACTTTGTTAGAGCTTAGAGAAGGCTAAATAGAGAAGTTAAGGAAGAGTTATACTCTATTAGTGTATTTCTTAATGTGTATTGGTCTATGTTAGGCTGTCTAGAAGAATTAGTGGAGAGTTCTATTTATAGTTGGGTTTGAGGGGGTAATTAGCAAATAATCTTTGCTAAATCTTCTTCAATCTTCAAAAAATTCTTAGAGAATCGTTCCTAGGATTTTGACCAAGAGTGGTAAGCTCAGCTTTTAGAAAGCTCTTGCTGTTTTGGGTAATAACAGCTGGAAATTTGACTTAGCATTAAATGCTGATTGGCCTTAGCTAATGGGATTAAAGCAAGTATTAGGCTAATGATCTTGGTTTTGCTGCTGCTGCTAGAATCAGAGCTTCCTAGGGCAGATTGCATCTTCCCAAGCCAGGTGTCAACCTTGGAGCCCTTTCCTGGGAACTATGTTGGAGATCCTTTAGTGCCCTCCAAACCACATTTCCCTAAGTTTTTCCATTTGGGGTTTATGTGCTTGGTCTATGAACCAGAGAGTACACATTTTTGGCATGATAATAAACTGATTTCAAGTCGTTCCAGAAGCTTTCATGGTCTGGTTATGGCTACCCTTAGTCCTTGACCAAATGGGTTGGAGAAGAAAGGAGATACAACTGGCTGAAGCTTCCCAGCTTTATGTCATGTCACCTCAGCTTTATGTCACATGAGAAATGATGAAAATGAACTTGGCAAGGAAGAGTTCAACCCCTGTTGGACACATGTCCTTTCCTGATCTGATTGGACAAGCTGGAACTGATGGCAACGGGCTCCAGCTATCAGGTTGTACTGAGATTTGACTAGTCAGCTTACTCTTCAGCTACTGGGATTTGTACGTGAGTTGGGCTGGCTCCGTTGGGCTTTGTAGTTGAGCTTCTTTGGGCTTGGTTATCCTTACAAAATGAATATTTTTGCCATGGGTGATATACATGGGCTTTTGGAGTTAGTTGACTATGGAAAAATAAGTATAGTTCCCATTTTGCAAAAGAAGTATTTTTGATAGATGAGTAATTTATATTTTCCCATAAGTTAGGGAATTTAGTATAAGTGAATATATTTTTGCCAAGAAATAGTGTTGGGCTTTGTAAATATGTGCCAAAATAATATTGAGCTTTATGAGTAGTTGCCCAAATAAGCACTTGGACTTTATGAAAATAGTACCAGAATAATATTTGGGCTTTGTGAAATAAGTGCCAAATTAGCATTTGGGCTTTGTAAAATAAGTGTCAAATTAGCATTTGAGCTTTGTAAAATAAGTGTCAAATTAATATTTGGTCTTTGTAAATATGTGCCAAAATAATGTTGGGTTTTATAAAATAAGTGTCAAATTAGCATTTGGGCTTTGTAAAATAAGTGCCAAATTAATATTTGGACTTTGTAAATATGTGCCAAAAATTGTTGGGTTTTATAAAATAAGTGTCAAATTAGTATTTGGGCTTTGTAAAATAAGTGTTAAATTAATATTTGGGCTTTGTAAAATAGGTGCCAAATTAGTTTTTGGGTTTTGTAAGATTATGCAAAAATGTTGCTTTGTAGCAATAGGTTTTTAGAGGTGCTGTGTAGCAACAGGCTTTAGAGGTGCCGTGTAGCAATAGACTTTTAAAGGTACCGTGTAGCAACAAGCTTATAAGAGGGTTTTGTTGGGCTCTTTGGATTTTTACCCACAAGTTAAATGATTTTGGGCTTTTTGTGGAGATAGTGTAATTTTGTGGCCCAATTTTGATAGCATTGTGATAAGTATTTTTTGTGGAAAACCCAAGTTGAATAATGTATGAGATATAATGGGTAATATTTGTGGGAGGGCCCAAGGTAATTTATGGGGCTTATATAGAGAATATTTGTGAGGGCCTAAGTTGGGCAATAATATAGAGAATATTTGAGTAATATTTAAGAAATATTCATGTGGGCCCAAAATAGTTAATGGGCTTGTGTGGGTATATTTTAGAGAATGGGTTAATGAAATTAGAGCCCGAAAATTTGTACCTCAACACTATTTTAACTTTCAACACAATAAAATAATATAAACATCACAATAAAATAATATATCTACTACAATAAAATAATACATCTCACTACAAAAAAAAAAAAAAAAACCACAAACTGAAACCAAGAACAACCATCCACAAAAAGCTTTCAGCCAGCCACATCCACCTCTACCACCACTCCACCAGCAACAACCTCAATGTGACAACCACAACCCACAGCAAGGAAAAAAAAAAAAAAAAAATCAAACCACCACTTACACAACCATAACCCAACACAGCCACAACCACAACCACTAACACAACCCATGACAACCACAACCACAGCTACCAAACCACCACCACCAACAAACTGCCATTTCAACCACAATCACAACCAAACCCACAACAGATCAATGATAAACCCAAAACAGATCGGCGATGAAAATCGGCGATGAAGATGAAGATTGGTGACAATCCAAGAACAGATTGGCGATGAAGATGAAGATCCAACAGAGAGGAGATAAAATGAGGGAGAGAGGAAAAAAAATGAGAAGGAAAAGGGAAGAAAGATGAGAAGCCGGAGAGAGAGAGAGAGAGAGAGAGAGAGAGAGAGAAGATAAAATATTTTTTTAATGGGAGAAGAGAGAGAAATTTAATAAAATATTATTATTTTTTTAGCTTCTTGCTACAGTGCATTGCCATTTATAGTTGTGCATTGTAGCAAGAAGCTAAAAAAATTTAGCTATAGCACCATTGTTGTAGAATGCATTTTAAGTGTTAGTGGTGCTAAAAATAGCAATATAGCTATTTAGCACTACTATTGTGAATGCTCTTAAAGTGCTTTTCTAGCAAATGGTTCTTAAAACAAGAAATCTTAGAGTATCTCCAACAAGATTTTTAAAATAATTTTTCTCTCCATTTTGGAGAGGAAACCCACAAAAATCAACTTCAAACAATCTCTCCAAAATGTGGAAAAACGATCTTTCCAAAGAGTATTGTAAATTCTCTAAACAAATCTAATAGAATAAAATATTCAGTCTCATAATTTTTCATTCAGTTTTTTTTTTTTCTTCTATCTCACACATAGAGCCAATCTCCCTCTCTCTTCTTCACCGTCTCTCCTGGTCTCACTCTCAACGTCTCTCCCTATTTCTTCTTTACTATTTTTACCAGTCTCACTCTCAACGTCTCTCTCCTCTTCTCGTCCAACCATCGACCAATCAACATTAGGATCGTCTACCACCTGATGAAAGCCACCACAAATCCCAACACCATCCGATTAAATGCAACACAAAACCCAGCCATTAACAAGTCTAATGGTGGATAGTATGAGCAAAGTTGAGATCAGTAGGGCAGAGAATGATCGGTGCTGGGTGTTTGATTTAGGTATTGATGAATGATAAATTATGTGTTTTAAGATTTAGGAGTTGTTGGATGATAAAATTTGAGTTTTAAGATATGGGTGTTGTTGAATACAATAGAGTTTTTGGTGTTGCTGATTTGGGTGAGGAGTGTAGCTATGTAGTTGTATCAGAATTTTTTTGGAAAAATAATAATAAAAAGTGAAGAGGTAAAATTTAAATAAGTAGATAAATAATAGAGGGGCAAATCTTAGGTACACTATCTTAAATTTTAGCCACTTATTTGTTTTCAAACACATAACAACTACATTACTTCTTTTTCTCTTTTAGTTTTTATTTTTGTTTTTTGGGTCCAAACTCAAAACCCATTTCGAAAACCGACAACTCAATCCCAAAATAAGAAATTGGGCCATTTGTTCTTCCTCTCTCTCTATATGCTCTTATATTGATTGTAAAAATTTGTCATATCCACCTCCAAATCCTTTATCACAATTCACAAACATGTTTGCTAACAGCATGATTGCCAAGACCGACAATCTAGATTTGATCTTTGATCATCAAAGATGCAAGGCCATTCAGTTGTTGATCAGTGCATCGAAGACCATGGGCCCACACTTCTTGAGGTTGATCTGTTAGTCATGGAGCTCTGGTTTCGTCGACTTGTTTGATTTTTAACAATAGATCGAGGAAGGTCTTAAGGAGGAGGTGTGTGGGATTTCCCTCTTGAACATGCCTGAGATTTTGATTTATAGATCAAATTGTATTGGCCATAAGAGAGAAAAGATGAGAACTTTTTAATGGCTTTTGATGATGATAAGAGCTTTTGAAAAAAAGAGAGCAAATTAACTTCAAAGCTTATGTTTTCTCACAAGTTCAGGGGAATGGAGGAAAAACCAAAAAAGAAAAGAAAAGAAAAGAAAAGAAAGAATATGGAGAGAGATATATGTTTTAACTCCGTTTAGGTTAGATGTTTAATTAGACGAGTGACTAAAATTTAAAAGGGGAACATAGGGGACTATATCTAAGATATTGTACTTAAGTTTCGCCTATAATAAAGAGTTTATTGGAAAATATATATGAAAACGTGTGCAGTGAAAATATTTAAAGAGACTATTAGAGATGCTTAGGATTGATTGTTAGGACATATGTGTTTCACTTGTTAGGAACATATGTCATTATTTTATGTAATTGGCTAATCCTTTGACAAAACGCACTTTACTTGTATTTGGGTAGATCAAGATGTTTTTAATACTTCAAGAAACAAGGTTTCAAGATTAAGTGTTAAAACCATGCAAGTCTGTCTAAGATTCAAGTTTGAAAAGTGTCTATTATTAAAGCTCAACAGCTAGCTCGACAGCTAGCTATCTATCGAGCTTGAAGAGCTGTTCTAGCCCCGTGGCTCAACAGCAGCTCGATAGATAGGGTATCTGTCGAGGTTTATGAATTTCAGTTTTTTAGGACTGTTTTTCATTCTATCCGTGATTGTATGTTTGTGCTTTCTTTTCTCACAGCCCTAAACATATATAATGATTTTTTTAAGGGCCATATCAGGTTGCACAGCCAATAGCAAAATTGTACAAGAGCATAATTCCTTAAGTATGACCAGAAACCTAATTTGCCCTAGTTCTTAAAAAAGCTGTTGTGTTTGTACACCATAGGGTTTTGTGACCAAGTAACTTTGTGATCTTTATGTGTTAAAGAACAGAAGAACTTTGCAGCCAACATCTTTCTCTAGTTGATGATTGAAGTCGCGTACTGGAATCTGCGCAATTGGTTAGTCACGTACTAGAAGCTGTGCATTGAAAAGAAGAGATTGTCACTACAGAACAAGTCCAATTGGGTATTGGGATAAAGGTTCAACTGTAGGTTGGTATAAGGTACTGGGATTCTTTTACTTGTAACCGCTTGTTGTGATAATAGTGGATTCTTGGGAGTAGTGATCTTAAAATCACCCGGTGGGATTTTTGCCGTGTTGGTTTTCCCCATTCGTAAAAAAATCATTGTGTCATTTATTTTATGCTGCATACTTAGTTTAATTAGTGATTTGTTTATGCTACCACGCATTTATATGTTAATTTGATTAATTAATAAACTTGGCTAATTAATCAATTAATTCATTATAAGGGGTCAATACGTTTTTAGCCTATCATTGATAATTTTATGAAAAGGAACTTTTTAATAAAACCTCAAATTTGAAAATTTTTAAGATAAAACTTTTTGTTAATGTTAGGTGGTTAGTTGTTTTTAGTTCAAATTTGAACATAACACTAAGATTACTTTTTTGCCTCCAACAATAACAACCAGTAACAACCTACCACTTAGGATTTGCTGTAAAAATGTTGTGAAAATGCTGTGGACATATCATTTCTCTTTTTTTTTTTTCGATAAATTCTGAATGTTATGAAAAATAAAGAAAAACCTTTATGACAAAATTGTCCTCATTTGTTTTTTAAAAAGAAGACACCTGACACCCCGATAGCTTTCCTCCTTTCCCTTAACAGATTTAGATCCTCTAGATTTTCTAAGATACTTTATCAATAGATTTCTTTAAATCCTAACCACATTTTAATGATTTAATGGTCTAAATTCTGCTATGTCAGCATTTTACTAACAATATTCTTAAAAAATAAAAATAATGTTGCAAACAAAACAATTAAGATTATTGTTAGTGGAATGCAGATATGACAAAATTTAAACCATTAAATCATTAAAGAATAATTAAGATTTAAAGAAATCTACTTAGTAGAGTATTCTAAGAAATTTAGAAGATTTGAATCCAACTTTAATGGCCTTTCGTATTTCTAACTCTTTTCCTATTAATTTCACCTTCTCTTCACACCACCAAGGAAGCTACACACACTATGAGAAGCACCTTTTACTAACCTTAGTTGCCTCAGCCAAACACTCACATTCTTTCCATTTCATCATCAGTGAGTTTGCTTTCTTTAATTTCAATTTTTCCTTTTTTTTTTTTTTTTTTTTTTTTTTTTTTTTGCTTTTGGAGTGTGTAAAAGTCCATAAGTAATGCTAGATATACAAACTTTTTTTATATAAAATTTTACAAACTGCTAATGTGATGAGTGATTATCGGTAATTGAAAAAAATTATATTAATGGTGGGTCTAGGCGAAAACCAATAAGAAATTGGCCACTTCAATAATTTGTAAAAATATTGTAGCTGTAGCATTACTCGAAGTCCATGATTTGCATTCCTGCCAAAACCCCATAAAATTAGGGTCGCAAATGAGTTAAAGCAAATCAAGTATTAAATGTAATAGGATTTTGAGTATTAGTTGAACTCGAGCTTATTACTAAACTAAATATCATATTCAAGTTTAGTTTATTTTATTGTCAAACAAGCTTGAACGGTTGAACTTGTTCGTGAGCAACTTGATTAATTGATTTTTTTTTTCTTATATATAGCAAATAATACGACAAATTTTTTTTTTTATCCTTCACAAATCATGCTAATAATTGAAATCATATTATTGAGTTAATTAGATATATTAATTTTTGTGGAAAGTAACCCTAAGATTAGCCAATATGCCTACGAGATGATGCTCCCTTTAATAAATGCTTATGTGAAATGGCTATGGACACTTCTTTGATGATAAACACAATGATCAATCAACCAGAAAGACGGGGGGGATTAATAGGTCAGTCAGTGGCTATGTCATCCTGATGTGGGTGACTATCGACATTTTGTTCCTCTATACTTGGCTGCTAGACCACACAGCTGCTAGGCCTCTTGGCTCCTGTGCCCGTCCTCAACTATTGGGCCATGGGCCATGGTCCTTGGTCTTTGGTCGACTGCTCAGCTATTATTCTTGATCATGGTCTTCGGGCAGTTTGTATTCTATTTGGGCTGTAGGCCCAACCTTCCACTATGGAGCCAATTCAAAAGTTCACTCATTCTTCAATATAGTTCACCTTGTAGAGTCATGTTTTTCATCTAGAGCTATGAACCTATTCAATTCAAACACCGAGGATCATCACTAATAGATATCCTTCGTCCAATTGAACAATGTGATACATTTTGATAGGCTGTTTTGAACATTTCATCAGCTTAGTAAGATGGTTCAAACTTCAAATATAAATTACAGAATGGTTTTCTATCTTATCAAGAAACTGAAGCTTACGTTTTGCAGTATTTCAAGTACCTAGCAGCTATATGTTCTGCAATTGCCAAGCTTGAGGTTAAACCAGGTGACTCAATTCCGAAAAGGTTAACAAGACCGGGTACCCCATGAGCATCTTCACCCTGCACAAACAAAATTGCAATTAGGAATTTTTTATTTATTTTAATTTTAAAGTATCATAAAATATAAAGAATTATACTACATGATAATTGAACTAGTCACCTTTAGCCGAAAAAAAAAAAAAAACCTAGAGTTTCTCATCAATTAAGGAAGCCATTTTGCTGCATTCTTAAAATTCTAAATGTTATGGAAAATATCTGGGAAGCCGGGGGGTGGGGGGGGGGGGGGGAAGGGGGAGGAGATATAGACTTTTATTGAATAGAATAGGCAGAATTACTTCACACTCCAACCATACAAATCTCGAACAAGAAGCCAGTTACAAACAATTAAAGAAAAAGGAAAGGAAAACCTCAAAAAAGATAGGGGAGCCAAAAACCAAATGAAAAAAATGATCCAACAAAAACCAACATAATGTAAAAAGGGAATCTCCTCACTCTTGGATGCTCTATTATTATGTGCTCATTCCAGATAATCCACAACCACATAAGCATAGCCACAAAGCATTATCCTGGAATTCCTCAGAGCCTTAAAGTAGGACTCGACCTCAAGATTTTTATTTTTAGTTGATGCTTAAGTTCCCTTATCCTTCATTATATTTTTAATGAGAAGGATGCAGAAAAAAACTTCCATTGATTCATTTTCAAATCCCTGACCAACCCATATAACCAATGCCCTCTTATTTCCAACTATGGCAAATATATCTGGGAAAACGAACTTCAGAGGCATGTCACCATGCCATGTCATGATGATTGGATAAGAGGATATGAAATATGGGAACCCTGTTATCATGTATAAAGGACAGCCTATTTTGTTTATAAGAAATCAAAAAGCACATTTATGCATTATGTCATTTCATAAAAATCTTATATGCATCTAACTCTGATTTTTCAATGCACATGATACCCCAATCCTACAGCTTCCAAAACACAGACTTCCAGTTTTAAGAGAGTAATCCAAGCTGTTGAGTTGGGCCTCTTTTAACTAAAAATGCAGCAACAGCATATAGCATGTTACTGCAGCCAATGCATTTTGGGCACAAATTGGCATGGTTGAGTGACAATCAGCATTTACAGCCTGTTTGAAATTGACTAATCAACAACAGAATACCTAATTGTATATCAAAAATATAAGTTGACATAAAAAATGGGTGTAGATGAAATAACCTGTATTAGAAAATCAACAGGAGACTGCTGAGGTCCTGAAAGTTTAGGACGAATCCCTGCATATCCTGGTTCTAGAGATCCATCTTTCAGATTTGGGTAGTACTTTCTTATCTCTGGGTAGAATCGCTTGGAACGATTAACACATACAGAATAGTCAAACCTGGTATCAAAACATAATTTATTTTTGCAAGCATACCAAAAAAGAACACAAACGTCTAAGAAAGTGAAGGACCAAAAAAATATCCAACATTTCAGAAAGTAACCAGAACCGCTAAATGATTTACTTTTGTCTTGGACAAAAGATGCACAAAAATGATTGCCAAACTAATTTTGGTTGCATTTGGACACCACATAGAAATGAAATATCTAAATTTTCTTACATAGCACTGTGAAGTCTATTAAAACATCACCCTAAGCACATCTTCACCATTTGATGCCATAGCACGTAGTTGGATAGAGAAGACTTATCCACTCTGGAAGTCTAAGGCTAAAGCTACGAACCCTAGGACATATAAAAGAATTTTTGGTTTAAGAATAAGTGTCAGTGGTACTTTACTATTAGGCTATTAGTATCTTAACTTTAGTTTATTTTATGGAATTATTCTATTTTATTGCACGAATGACAAGTCCTAATCCCAAATAAATTGCTAGCATGAACATTAACCAGCATGTGATTACATACACAAAATACCCTGACAATAATTCTATAATTGCAACCACAGACATGAACACTTTGGTAATTACATGAATATCACACACCCTCTAAAGATGCAGAATGTTTTTTTTTTTTTGATAGGTAAAGATTCAGAATATATTAAGGTACTTCCACATCAGACATGCACTCCATACACCATACACGAAAACTTATTGAACATACGAAAAGGCAACATACATAAAATATTCAAGAATCTGATATGATGCTTCCACATAGGAAGCCAAAAGCAAAGATCTACAGGGAGTTTTCTCTCCTGTACAATGTGAAGCATGTTGTTCAATCAGGGCAGTGACTGCTTTTAAGTTAAAAGTATAACTGATGCACTCTTCTCTCTTTCTTCCATTTACAGCCAGAACTATATCATTCAATAGAGGAAATGCATGAAGTATTGAATGAAGTAGACTGAGAACAAAAGAATATAGAAAGAATACCTGTTCAGGAAGCTTGAAATATCGTCTATTCCTTCAATCCACTCAACATCTGGGCCAAACCTGACTTGGCCATCCAAATCAAGAGTAACATGCACTCCAAGACCACCATCTTCTGGTATTGGGTATATCAAATGATTAAAAGGGCGGATTCTAGTATTAGATAATGTGAAATAGCAACCACGTGCATAATATCCAAAAGGAACAACTCCACTATGTAGACCATCAAATCTATTTGCAAGGGCAGTGGCACTCAAGCCTGTAGAATTCACCACAAGCTCAGGAACAAGTACTAGCTCCGGGTGCAATAGATTCCTCACATTCCAGTTCTCAAGATGTTTTGTTTCAGAAACATGGAGGTAGATTCTATTTCCTTCAAGATGGGCACCAATGACTGTAGTATTGTAGGAGAAGGTTGTTCTATGACTTTCAGCTTCCCCCTGGACCCACATGGGGGTAATATCCCTGTCAATATATGGAAATAATTCTAAATAGAGACAGTTTGATTGATAAAATAAATAATAGCTCTCCAAAAAAATGTAATACATACATGCATATATATATATATATATATATATATATAGTAATTAGTTCAAATTACTCAGTTTAGAAATAAAAGTAAAAATGCATACCACTAGAGATAGCATTAGGGAATGAGTATCAACAATCCCAGAAGCAGGTGACAGTAAAGCTTTCACACATTGCAGTTCAGGTTCCATTCTCTTGGCTTCAGAAGCCTCTATCTTCCTTAAGCCATCAACCCCATTTCGAATTCCAAGATTCATTAAATCATCCAACTTTGGAATCTCTGAAGCTCCAGTAGCAACTATGAGTTTGCCAATTTGTTTATGAGGGATGTTATGTTCAGAGCAGTACTTGTACAGCATTTCTCTTCCTCTCACACAAAGAATTGCCTGACAATTTTGGTTTAAGTTAGCTTCTAGATTCAGTGCAAAAAAATATGCAGTGCCCGGAATCAATTTAGTGGATTCAAACACATCAAATCTTACTAGTTGGACATAGTTACCATGCTAACTACTGAGGCACAGTCTCTTCCTTTCTCCCTTTGGGTGAAAAGCATCAAAATTTACAAAAATGGCATCCAAACCAAAGTAGGGATAAATTTAAAAACTACTGAACTTATTTCTCAAGGAAATAGTTATCCTAATTTGAAAGCTCCGTTCAGGTACAGATTTTTCCAATCAAATTACATGGTTAGATGATGTCTATTAGATAGGAAAATGTTGACATTTAATTTGAAGTCTTGAAGACAAAAGCATTACATGATGTATACATAAAAGGTTGCGTTTAAAAGATAAACAAAACAAAACAGATGGAGAGAGCAACAACTAGTGGGAGGTTACTGCACATTTATCATCCCTACACATGAGAAGTCAAGATATTAAAAAGTGAATAATATGATAGGTTATATAACATTCTATTGTTGCAACTTCTGTAATATCTACTTCAAAAGGATTCAACAATATGTACATAATCTACATTCCTATGTAAGAAAGCTAGGCAATGTGATCAGTTAACCTTCCTTTATGAATTTGATAAAGTACTTGAATAAGGGTCTTTCTCTGTCTGATTGGTTGATTTGGTGTCTGACCATTGCCTCTCACTTGTAGAGTTACAAAAAGTGTAGGACCATAAATGATACAACAATCAGGCTGCTCAAGTTATCATTTAAGTGATTTCAAGTGAGCCATTTGTCAAGCTATCTCAGGTTGAGCACGAGTAGCTTGAGTTATTAAGAGTAAATTTGACATACAATCTCTATGGAGCTCACGATCTCACCCTTATTTGACAATAAGTCTAGAGTCAAAAAAGATTTCACAACATCACAATTGTCAATGTGGTAAGTTGTTATTGGTGAATAATAAAGTTGTGTCAACGGTGGGTCAATATGAGAATCAAAAAATAAAAAAAAGGTCAAACTCAACAATTGTGAAATTTGTTGTGAAAAAACATTGTCTATAGAATTGCACATTTACACTTGGCCACAGTTGTCTAGATACCATGGAAACAATTATATCAGTAAATGAATTATATAACAGTAATGCAGACACAACTTTCTCACAACATTTCTCTCAATTGCTAAAGTGGTCAATAAAAAGAAAGGGTGAATGTGAAAAGTTGTGTCCTCCACTCACAGTAGACCATTTCAGTATTGTGAATTGTAGACATCACAGACTATATAATTAAGTTTTATACATAAAAAAGTTTGATGAAAAAATAGATGTTATGATGAGAGCAAGTAAAGAGAAGAGAGGAGAGGAGAGACCTTGAGAGAATTGGGAGGGTAGTAGATACCGGCGTGTATGACTTCGCTGTTGCGGGAGCTAGTGGCAGTTCCAAAAGTGGGAGCAGAATCGAGTACGAGTACTTGTCTGCCTCTGAGAGCGAGCTCTCTGGCCACTGCTAGTCCCACTACACCTGCCCCTATCACCACACACTCCACCCTCTCTCTTGGGACTGTCCTTGCTCTTTGGGTTTGGGTTTGGGTTTGGCTGCTGCTGCACAAATTCTTCTTCTGTGAGATGCATCTTCTTGATGATGATGGGAGAATGCCCTTTGAGTTTCTCTTTCTCAGCAGACATTCAAACGCGTATTTCATCATTTTTTAGACTTCCTCTTCTCTTCTCCACCAGGAACAAGATTAAAGAGTTGTTATTCTACTACTAAAATAAGACTGTCATTGACTATTTCCGCCATTAAGGAACCACATGCGTTTTTTGTTGTTTTGTTTGTTTGTTTGTTTGTTTGTTTGTTTTTTTTTTTTTTTTTTTTTTTTTTTTTTTTGCATAGAGCTTCTTTTATAAGCAAGACGATGTATTTTTTAGAAATATTTATGGGCGAAAAATTATGTAAAAATGTGTGTAACGTTAAACTACTATACCAAACAAAGCCAAGCTGACCTATTAAAGTACACTTTTTTTTTTAATAGAAAAAAAAAACCACCCCTCCATCGCTTACAACTGGCCACATGGGCGAGTTGTAGCACAAATTGTGTAACAAGTTGTAAAACCAGTATAACTCGTAAAAGACATATGATACTAAGAAAGGGGGAGAATGAAAATGAATAAAACCATGAAAGCTTTTATAAAAATTTCATGCCAAATCTTAGTAAGATTAATAAGTTTTTATTAGTTCTAATTTAACCCATTATTGAAAATACTTTTTTACCCACTTGTAACAATTAATAGTAATTTGTCATTTAGAATTTGTGTTGAAAATATTGCGGACATATCTCATTACTCATATTGTTGGCTAGACTGATCCTTTCTTAACTAATAAAACCAATTATTTGAGGATTTTGGAAGGAAATGAGTTCTTTTGCTGAGTTGTTAAAAAAAAGAACGTCTTCCTATTTCCCTGTTAGCAATCACATCAGTTGGTATACAATAGAAAAAAGAAGAAGTTAAATATACATATTTTTGTCCAAAAACTAGGGTATATAAATATGTATATTTACAATTTTGCTATAATAACCGTGTATTAAGCTACGAGAGAGAGAGAGAGAGAGAGAGAGAGAGAGAGAACAGACTATAGAGCTCCAACTACCAATCTCACCATCGTCTGTGACCGTCGTCCTCACCGCCAATCAAGGTAAGGTCTCTTTCTTTTTCTTTCCCTCAGACCGATCTACTCTCACTATCTTTCTCTCTACAGATCTATCACACCCTCTCTCCCAATCAATCCAACCTCTTTCTCTTTCTTATGAACCGATCAACGCTAATCGGTGGTTGGCGATGGTGGTTGTGTCCAATTTGGGTTTTGGTTGGGGCTGATGATGTCTAGGTTTTGAATAGATGGTTGGTTGGGTATAGATTGGCATGGATGAGTGGTTGGCATAAGGCCTTTAGTTTTTTTTATGGTGGTTGTTGGGTTTTGTGGGTGGTTGCCGGATTATATAAATAATTTTGCAAGCCAAACACTTGAACATATTTTCCTTTCAAAAAATGTTTATGTTAGGTTCTAAAAGTTTAGAACAATTGGCAAATCGTAAGCACACAAGAACATGTAAGCTGCAGAAAGAAGAATTCAAAAATTGTCTGGTTCGATCGATCGAAAGACAGGCTCGACCGATCGAAAGTCGTATCTGCAGAATTTTAATTAAGCCCAAACAGCAGTTCAAGCCCATTAAGGATTAGGGTTTCAAATCTACTTCTCCCACTATATAAAGGAAACCCTAAGCACGTTTTTTTTAAAGGCTTTTTAGAGAGAGAAGAGTGTGCCTCTTTTGTATTTAGGGTTTTGTTCCTAAAACCTCTCATAGAACTTCTACCGGTGTTGTTTCTTGAAGAATCTCAAGATCCGGTATTGTTGAAGTTGCTGCCTTCTCTAGTCATCAAAGGTGCTGATGATCTAAACCTTCAAGGGTGGTCTTGGAGTCACAAACAGGAGAGTTTGTGTTGCTAAACTTTTGAGTGGGATCTCAAAGTCACAAGCGTGGGTGTTTGTGTTTTGCAAAGATTAAAGAAAGAAGGAGTCCGTGGTCTCGGAGCTGTCACGTGGTCGTGGTAGTAAGTTTCCTACAGGCAGGTAGCAATAGGATGTTAATGGTCTACGTCGCTATTGTGTAAATTTCAATTCTTTCTAGTGGATTTGCTATTTTACCTTGAGGATAGCTAGGTTAAATCTTCCCCAGGTTTTTTACCGGTTTGGTTTTCCTAGGTCATCAGATCTTTGTGTTCTTTATTTTCCGCTGCTTTATTATTTATGACTATTTGTGTTTAACCTAGATCTGTTTAATTTATCTAAGTTAATCACTTGGTTAATTATCTAGGTTAATCTGGTTGGTTTAAGGGGTCTAAACGAACTTACAAGTGGTATCAGAGCGGGTAGCTCTAGTGTTTAGATTTTTCGTTCTAAGAGCTGATCCTTGATCCCTGTTATCATGGATAATTTGAAATGTCTTTCTGCTTATGTTTGTGATGATTTGAATAAAAATGACACTGTTGTTTCTGTTGATCTTTTTGATGCCTGTGAAACTCTTCGTAAGGAATTATTGAAATCTATGAAAATTGCTAAGAAATTCAAGGAAGAGTTAAAATTGGGTAATCTTAAAAAAGAGGAATTGATTGTTAGATTAGATAAATCTAATAAAAAGAATGAATTTTTGAGAAATCAAATTTCCTCTCAAGATGAGAAGATGAAAAGCTTGGAACAAGAGTTAGTTGAATCTAAGGCTAAAATTGAAAATTTGACTAGTACCAAGCCTGCTGTTGTTAACAGAAGTGTTTTTGTTTCTCTTAAGCCTAAAGCTGAAGAAGTTTATATTCCTCCTTTCAAGAGGAATAATAAAGAAAAGACTTATTTTGCTAGGTTAGACAAAAGTAAAAGTTCTGATGTAGACGTTGAAGTTTCTAAACCTATGTCTAAACCTACAGCTAGTGTGCAAAAGAAATCTGTTTTTGTGCCTACCTGTTACCTTTGTGGTGTTGTTGGTCATATTAGACCAAATTGTTTTTTGTTGAGGCAAAAACCAAAATCTGAGACTAGATTTGCTGTTAGGAATACTGATGTTCCTAAATTTGTTCATATTTGTCACTTTTGTGGTATCTCTGGTCACATTCGTCCTAATTGTCATAAATTGAAATTTAAGCATTCTGTGTTTCAGTCTAGGACATGTGATAAGTTGTTTCATATGCTTTTGAAAAATTTAAGCTTGTTGGCTTGTGAAAGGAAATTGTAGGATTTCAGTCTTTCTCAGAAGATTGGTGTAATCCCTCAAATACACTCTGCTTCACATGGATTTTCACCTACAAAGCCGAAAACTCGTGCTATATGGGTGAGAAAAGATTCTCTAAGGTGAGTGTTGTTGACTTGTCCCTGATTTAATTATTTCAATTATTTGTGGACATGTTTTGTTTCTGTTTTTGGTTTTTTTTTTTTTTTTTTTAAATCCAAAAACATTGACAAATTTCAAAAAGACAAAAATATTTTATTTTGTGTCTAGCTTTATTTTTCTTGAGGATTACATGAATTATGATATCTCTCTTGATTTAGAACATGCTTGATATTGTGGAGAAACTTGAATAGCATGTGTTATATAAGTGCTAAGCTATTTTTTGATTTTGTTTGAGTATGTACTAGTTTGTACATGTACTCAAGGGTTAATAAAGAAATTGATATTTCTTGTTTGTGTACCCTCTATAGCTTAGTTAAGCACTGTCATGCATTACTTTTGCATTTTTAATCATTTAGCATAATGTGTGCTTTTAGTTTTGGTCATAAATTTTTTTTAACCATAAAGATTTTTATGTGTTTTGTATTATATATCTTGGATTTATAATCAAGGTTGGCCATATTATCTTCACATAACATGTGTTATGTACCTTGTTTAGCTTGGATGAGCTTATTTTATTGCACTTTACTAGTTTAAAGCTTTGTAATGCATGTTGTGTGGGAAGATGTTTATAGGTCTTGATCTTAAAGTTACATGCCTTTGATTGTTGGACTTGAACTTATTGAGAAAGGCATAAATAACCATTTCACCACTGTTTACTAGCCAATCATGAACACCTTAGTGCATATCGTAGGATTTTGTGCTTGAGAAAGTGTAGCACATGCACAAAAAGAAAATAAGGTGTAGCCTCGGTTTAAATGCTAAAATTGGTGTGTACATTATTGGACTATAATTAATTCAATCAAATAAAATTTGTGTGTATATTATGAGGCAAATCAATAAACTTATATGATTGCAAGCTTTTATTTTAGGAGATGTGAGAGTTATATGATGTAACTCTTTAGGTGATAGTCTCTTTCAAATTCATGTGATGAATTTTGTAGACTTTGTGATTGATTACTATTCACATATCACCTCACATGTCTCTCAAGCTTTTGCTAGTTACACACACTATACAAGTTACTCTTTGCTAAACTTTGTACATGTTATTGTGTGTGATTTTGTTGTGGCCATCCAAGATTATATGTTCCTTGATTTTGATGCAAAATTTGAGTTTTGAAGACAAATTGGTTGATAAACTTGTTTTTGAAAAATCTTAGTTGAATTCATGCATTTTTGAAAAACTTTCAATCTCATACTCATGCATTTCATTCATGAATCACTGTGCTTTGAAGAGTTACAGCATTAAATTGCTCTGTTTTTCAAAAATTTGAGTTTTTCAGAATTTCGACCGATTGAATCTGTCTCTCGACCGGTCGAAATTGCGATTAAAATTTTTGATTTGATTCTGTCTGACTCGATTGGTATTCGATTGATACTTGATCGATCGAAACTGAAAAATTTTCAGTTTTTAGAGTTTTGACCAAATTTTTTTTTTATACATCATTTATGTTTAGGATTCACATAAGTTGCATTGTTTTTTTTTGTATCCATCTTGTAGTTTTGCAGTCATGTCTCTCATTGTTTTCACACATACCATGCATACACTTTGCTAAATTGGGTACTCAACTTGATTTAAAAATTGATTGATTAATTTTTGAGTCCTTTGTACATTTTAGTATATGCTATTTTTTATGTGTGAATTGCAGAAAATATTTTTCTTAAGAGATATGATGGATAATAATGTGCAAATATTTTCTCTACTTATGCAACTGTTTATGGGTCACATAGTGTCCAGTTTGCATTTATTGAAAGAGAGAATATTTTTCTTCATGTGTATCCTCAACTCAATTTTTTTTAGGTTTGTGTGTTTTTATTTATCCCCACCTCCTAAATTTTCCCAAAAACCGTTTTTCCCAAAACTTGTTTTGTTTTTCCTATTTTTATAGGGGGAGAAGCTTGTTTTTAACCTTTGTTATTCATAGGGGGAGTTGTTGCTCTTCATAGGGGGAGTTCTCTCTATTTTCTATAGAGCTAAATTGTTTTATGTTCCCTTGGTTCTCTTTTTCCTCTCATGTTTACTGTCACTTTACTCTTTGTTTGAGTTATCTTTGTCAATATGTGGCAAAAAGGGAGAGAAATAGATGAAATGTTGGGAATCCTGTTTGTCTTGTTTAGGGGAAGATAAATTTGTGTTTAGAAAGGGGTAGAATATAAAATTAGGGGAAGATAAATTTGTTTTTAAAAAGGGGTAGAATATAAAATTTTTTTTGATGTATTTAACTTAGGGGGAGAGTTAGAATTTATTTTTGTTTTTATATTCTGTTTCATATTATTGTTTATATGTCTTTCTTTTCACATATGCGGTGATGTGTTTGTTGAGTGTTTTAGGAAAGACAGGTGCATTCTGATCAAGACCTTCTACCTCTTCTTGGCAACTTCTAGGTTATGAGTCTTAGATTGAGATTTGTGATGTAATTGGATATTTTATTGTATTGGGTTGTTCTTGTATTTTAACATTTCATTTTGTATAAAAGTTTTGTCACAAATTGCCAAAGGGGGAGATTGTTAGGTTCTAAAAGTTTAGAACAATTGGCAAATTGTGAGCACACAAGAACATGTAAGCTGCAGAAAGAAGAATTCAGAAATTGCCTGGTTCGATCGATCGATAGACAGGCTTGACCGATCGAAAGTCGTATCTGCAGAATTTTAATTAAGCCCAAACAGTAGTTCAAGCCCATTAAGGATTAGGGTTTCAAATCTACTTCTCCCACTATATAAAGGAAACCCTAAGCACGTTTTTTTTAGGCTTTTTAGAGAGAGAAGAGTGTGCCTCTTTTGTATTTAGGGTTTTGTTCCTAAAACCTCTCATAGAACTTCTACCGGTGTTGTTCCTTGAAGAATCTCAAGATCCGATATTGTTGAAGTTGCTGCATTCTCTAGTCATCAAAGGTGTTGATGATCTAAACCTTCAAGGGTGGTCTTGGAGTCACAAACAGGAGAGTTTGTGTTGCTAAACCTTTGAGTGGGATCTCAAAGTCACAAGCGTGGGTGTTTGTGTTTTGCAAAGATTAAAGAAAGAAGGAGTTTGTGGTCTCGGAGCTGTCACGTGGTCGTGGTAGTAAGTTTCCTACAGGCAGGTAGCAATAGGATGTTAGTGGTCTAAGTCGCTATTGTGTAAACTTCAATTCTTTCTAGTGGATTTGCTATTTTACCTTGAGGATAGCTAGGTTAAATCTTCCCCAGGTTTTTTACTGGTTTGGTTTTCCTGGGTCATCAGATCTTTGTATTCTTTATTTTCCGCTGCTTTATTATTTATGACTATTTGTGTTTAACCTAGATTTGTTTAATTTACCTAAGTTAATCACTTGGCTAATTATCTAGGTTAATCTGGTTTAAGGGGTCTAAACGAACTTACAGTTTACACATTTCACTTGAAAATATTTTACACTTTGAAAACATGTTATATCAAGCCAAACCCAACTTTAGTCATTTCTTTTTCTTTTTTTTTTCCTTCTTGATCTTCATTTTCCCTTCCTTGTTTCTTAATCTTACCCTTTGTTCCAAACCACCACCCCACCCCACCCCACCCCAACCACAAAACCACTACCTAACCTAGCAAAAAAAAAAAAAAAAAAAAAAAAAAACCCAAACAAATGGGTCACATAGTCGATCAACCATAAGATCAATATACTAACAATTCAAAGGAACCTCTAACTCCTTAATCTTGCTTGGTGGCTTGCTAGTCTAATGGTATGAATTTTTATGTGGGTTGATGATAAGTGCAGTCAATTTTGTTTGATGATTTTGGGTGGGTGATGACAATTGGTTGCTTGATTTTGGGTGGGCTGATGGTGGCTAGTTGTTTGATGATGGTGGGTTGATGATGGGTGTGGGTTGATCTATACACTTAACGTCATCATAAGACATATCAAATTTACTTTTTGTTGCACTCTAGTTTCTTTGGTGATTTCTTTGTACCTCCACGATTTGCATGTAATTTGACCTAATTAATTAACTTGGGTAATTGAATTAATTAACTGGGGTCAATCTATAACCTAACACACACACACACACATCTTGATTAGGATAAGTTTTAATTCTTAGAATGAGTAATGCTACATGCACAAACTATTTTACAATATTTTTACAAATTGTTGATGTGACAAATACAAATTGTTGATGTGACAAATTTTTAATAGTTTTTTTTTTATTTGATACAAGATAGAAATTTTACTTTAGCCTAATCTAAGTATATATGTGTGTAAAACTCCCTCTTGAGATTTGAATACCGGCCCTTACCCCTCACACCCTATATGAACTTTATATTTGTAGAGTAACCATCACACCAAGGATGCGTGGTGGTTTAATAGTTCTCATTTGGGTTCACCACTAACATAGTAACATCATATTTTTACTTACCAATAATTATCCACCACATTAGCAGTTTGTAAACAAATTTGTAAAATAGTTTGTGGCTTTAACATTTTCCATTAACTTATATAAATCCTTATACTATAAATATGCCATACTCACTTCTCATAAATTTGCACCATTACCTTTCTTCTTTTCTCTTCCTCTTTTATGTACTCTTTCTTAGTCACTTTTTAAACTCATCATTACCAGCACAACTTCTTTACCAATTTACTTTCCTTTCCCATCTTTTCATTGAAAATTTAATATGGTGACGTCCTTTCGAACCCCACTTGGCTCTAAAACCTTTCTATCATCAACCTTTTGGCCCGTAAATCAAAAGTGTCAAAGGGCATTGTTGGTGCATGCGATAAATTTGGATTCTTTAAGATTATTAACCATGGTATCCCAATGACATTATTGAAAAAGTTAAACAAGTAGGTTTTAATGTTTTTGCTAAACCAATGTTTGTAAAACAACAAGCTAGCTCACGTAATCCTCTTGGTTATGGCCACAAAAACATAGGTTCCTGTGGAGATATGAGAGAGCTTGAGTATCTTTAATTTAGTACTCACCCTTCATACATTGCTGAGAAATCCATTACCATTTTTGATGACCATTCACGATTCAGGTGTTTAATATGCTTTTGTTTAGTGTGATATGCATGGCAAGTTTGCAATAGTTGCATGTTGTAGAATAATTTTTTTGTTGGCTATTATATTTGTTTTGTTGGCTCTTCAAATTCTATTTTGTAAAAGTTCCTCTTCTATTTTTTGTTACACTCTAAATTAATAGTCAAAAAATTAATTAAAGTATAGGTGAATAGAGAAATTTGGTTAAAATAATTTTATTTGCTATGGAGCAACCATGGTCACAAACTAAAATAATAGATATGGGTGAATTTTTATAAATGAATGAAAAAATTCCCATTAATAATAAGTGTACAAAAAGGAGAAAAATGGTCCTAAATGTGATTTTCCTCTTCCGTGTTGTTGCTAATGCATGTCCCAACTGGCGAGGGGAACAACCTCTCATTTACATAAAATTTAAGGTTTGGGTTAATTTGGTAAATAAATTGACATGTAAGGGTATTTGAATATTAACAACCGATTAGTTTCATTTCAATTAAAAATATTGCATCTACAAGTTAAAATTGTTGCAATAGTAACTTAAAAGTGTTAAATTACTACATCAACAATAATAAATTATAATACCATATAATTTTTCAATTGCAATAGAAGCTTTAATACATTAGGAAAAATTATTACAATGACTTAAAATGAAGAAACCGTTGCAATAAATTGATATCAATTATTTTTGCAATCTACTACAATGAAATTTTGAACTAATAGCTTATTACAACAAAGTTTTTATTGCAATAATTTGATATAATTTTTTTTTGTAACCAAGAAAATTGTGCACTGATATTTGTTCTTGTAATTTCATTTGTGAAGGCTTTGACAAATAGAAGATTTTTAAGCGTCTGACACACGGTACTAACAAATTCATCTGAGCTTAGAATATAAGTGATTTATTTTGGAGCTCCCTCATTGCTAACATCAATTTCTGCACCTCTAGAAATGCTCAGGCCCATTAGGCACTCTCTCTACAAGACCTTCACTTGGGTTGAATTGAAAGATAGCCTTTACTTTTGACGCCTCATATAAGGACGTTTTGATGATTTCAAGAATGAGTGAGTATTTGGGGGGACCCACCCTCATGTGAGTAGGAGGATGCATGCATCCGAAACAATACGTATTTTCTTGTATTTGGGAGAAGATGGCCTTGGGATCATCACATATCATTTCAATTATCCATAATAAAAGTTTTATTTGAATTTTAGAGATATTATCCTAGTCTATGTCATTTTATTTGAATAATTAAATATATATATATAAACAATTTATTGTTTCAAATATCTTGTTGTAATAGGTTATTACTTCACGAATCTATTATAATAGATTGAAAATAAGTGATAAAAGTAATTCGGATTAAATTATTGTAATGGTATATTCGTTGTAATAGATAACTATTTCATTTTGTCATTTCAATAGACTAATAGATTATAAATAATTGATATCAAGTTATTGTATTGATATCTTCGTTGCAGTTTCATGTTTGTCATTGCAACAGATTGTAAAAAAATTTATATCAAATTATTGTAATGATAACTTTGTTGCAATAAGTTATTAGTTCGGAATTTTTCTTGCAATAGATTGCAAAAATAATTGATATCAATTTATTGCAATGATTTCTTCATTTTAAGTTATTGCAACAATTTTTCCCAAAGAATTAAAGCTTCTATTGCAACTAAAAATTACTATTTTAATTTTTCCCAATATTTTAATGTCTAACAAAAAATAAAAGAGGAATTTTTACAAAATAGAAATTGAAGAGCCAACAAAACTATTCTACAACATGCAACTGTTGCAAACTTGCCATGCATATTACACTAAACAAAAACATATTAAACACCTGAATCGTGAAGGGTCATCAGAAATGGTAATGTATTTCTGAGCAATTTATGAAAGGCGAGTGGCCATAGCCAAGAGGATTAGCCAGGTCAGCTTGTTGTCTTGCAAACATTGGTTTAGAAAAAAAATTAAAACTATCTTATTTAAATTTTTCAATAATGTCATTTGGAATACCATGGTTAATGACCTTAAAGAACCCAAATTTATCACATGCATTAACAATGCTCTATGACACCTTTGATCTACAGGGCGAAAGGTTGATGATAGAAAGGTTTTTAGAGCCAAGTTGCGTTTAAGAGGACGTCGCCATATTAAATTTTTAATGAAGTATAGAAAATGAAAGATGGGAAAGGAAAGTAAAATAGTAAAGAAGTTGTGTTGGTAATGATGAGTTTAGAAAGAAATTGAGAGAGTATATAAAAGAAGAAAGGTAATGGTGCAAGATTATGAGAAGTGAGAGTGGCATATTTATAGTATAGGGAGACTAAGGGTCCATTTGATTGGCTGGATTTTAGGGAGGATGGATAAAAGAAGAAGAAAAATAATCCTTATTATTATGGCCTTGAAGTTTTGCATAAATTGAAAATAATACTTTTGATGCGATAGGAAAACTCTGTTGTACAATTCATATAGCTTATGTCATTATTGATGCTTGATTGACATTGAGTTCTGCACTCCCCCACTCAATTTGGTTGGATCAAGTTCTAAGTTGAGTCTAAATTCCTCTCGAGTCGTGGATACCTTTAACCTAAGAGCCCTTTATGGTCCGTTTGGTTGAGCAAAAAAGGCAGAAGATAGAAAATGGAAGTCTACCATTATTTGGTGTGGTGGAAATGTGTGAGAATGGAAAAAGGGGCTAAGTGGTGTTTTCTACTCAACCCACCAAAAACCATTATCCCAATTTGGGAAGGAATATGTGAAGAGAAAATGGTTTTTAATGGAATTTACTATTTTGTCATTCTTAATTACAATCTTTTCTATCATCTCCTAAATCCTAATGTAATAAAATTATAATAGTAAATTTGTTCAAATAAATTGTTCTATTACTTCACTTTTACATCTTCTTTACTAAATACACATAATGGTTAACTAAAACATTTGATATCATTCATATATTTTATATTCTTCCACTTTCATCCTCCCAACTAAATGAATCTTTAATTTATTATTTAGAGATTTCCCAATTTCTTTTAAGTTGGCAATTGGGATAGACTAATCATTGTTTCACACTCTGATTATGAAGTGTTTTACATAATATCCACATTTTCACATTAGGGTTGTGTTTGGGATTAGAGTTTCAAGTCCGCTTATTTTATTATTTAGCTTATTTTTTCAATATGTGCCCCACTACATTTTTTGGTACTATTTATGAGTTTCACTATACTATCTCATCTAACTTTTACTTTTATCTATAGTATTTTTAGCAAAAAGTTTGAAGTTTCGGCAAAAAGTTTGTAGTTTCAGCAAAATAAGTGGAATCTAAACAGACCCAAAGTGTCCGTTTGGCACGATTAATTTTGTTAGCTTATTTTACTATTCAGCTTATTTTTGTTCCTATTCATGGGTCTCACTGCACTTTTTGTTACTATTTATGAGTTTCACTATACTATTGTAGCTAACTTTTACCTTTATTTACAGTACTTTCAGTAAAAGGTTTCTAATTTCAGTAAAATAAATGGATCTCAAACAGACCCTAAATTGTTCCCAAACGGCTCCCTAGGGTATGAAAATGACGTGAAAATAGATTTGGTAAGTTTATATGTTTGGTGAATGAAGAATTGCCTTTAACCCCAAAATCTCGGCCCAAACAATGCCCAAAACTCGTATGACTTTCTTGATTGGGCCAACCTAACCAATGATTTCCAACAAGTCTCGCTAGAATCCTCACCTCAAGTCCATAGTTTAGACAACATGCCATCCACATTTGAGAGATAATCTATGCTTCTCTTACTCATGCCATATCCCTCTTCTAACTAAGAATTCCATTAGTGATTCACAGATCCAATTCATTGCTAGATGTGAAAACTTATTTTGTTATTTAGCTTATTTTTGTTACTATTCATGGATCTCACTGCACTTTTTAGTACTCTTCATGGGTCTCACTATACTATTGTAGCTAACTTTTATATTTATCTACAGTACTTTCAGCAAAAGATTTCTAATTTCAGTAAAATAAACAGATCTCAAACAGACCCTAAATCCCAAACGGCTCTTAGGGTATGAAAATGACGTGAAAATAGATTTGGTAAGTTTACGTGTTCAGTGAATGAAGAATTGCCTTCGACCAAAATCTCGGCCCAAACAATGCCCAAAACTCGTATGACTTTCTTGATTGGGCCAACCTAACCGATGATTTCCAACAAGTCTCGCTAGAATCCTCACCTCAAGTCCATATTTTAGACAACATGCCATACACATTTGAGAGATACTCTATGCTTCTCTTACTCATGCCATATACCTCTTCTAACCAAGAATTCCATTAGTGATCCACATATCCAATTCATTGCTAGATGTGAAACAACGAAATGAAAGCCCATTTAGATAATATATTAAATTAAATACAGCTACTTAAAAAGTGAAATCAACTATATTTATAATATTTTCACAAAAAAATCATAAGCGATATGTTATTATTAGTTTTTATAAATATAAAAAAAGTAATTTAAGTTGTGAATCAAATTATAACTAATAACAACTTATCACTATGATCTGTTGTGAAATTATTATGAAAATATTGTGAATATAGTACTAATGAATTTAAGTGAAAAAATATTGAAGTTGCTAAAATCACCGACATATTCAGATGGGGCTTCAAAATATGTACTGAAATAGAGTTGATTGAAAAAAAAGGTGCTGAAATAGAGTTGGATGTTGGGCGGACAGGTAGACATCACTGACCCAGTTTGTTATTTTGACCTTGAGATGAGATTGATAGGGCATATTGATAATTGAATGATGAAATTTTTAAAAACGCATGGAAACAAACAGTTTAAAATCACAATTACAAACACCCAGTTTGTCATTTCGTCCTTTTTAATGCTTAGCAAAAAATTAATGAGTCTGGTGTTTCAATTAATTGATAATTCCTAATGTTTTTAATAAAAATATTTTAGATTCAATTTTATGCTCTCAATTGTAATTATCAAATTTATATATAATAAAAAAACTCATCAAACTATATATAGAATTTAGATAATTAGTACCTTACCTCATCCTGTTAACCATACATTCCTTGCTCTCATTCCAAAAAAAAAAAAAAATCCCGAGTTTTTTACTGAATACCGTCCTATTAGCTTGTGAAATGTGCTGTATAAGATTTTTTCAAAAGTATTAGCTAATAGACTAAAGAAATTGCTGCCTACAATCATTACTGATCATCAATCGGCTTTTACAAAGGATCGTCTTATCACTGATAATATACTAATGGCTTTCGAGACCCTTCATAGCATGAGAAATTATAAATCGGGTGGGAATGGCTTTATGGCTCTCAAACTTGATATGAGTAAAGCCAATGATCGGGTGGAACGATCATTTTTGGAAAATTTAATGAGGAAGATGGGTTTTTGTGAAAAATGGATAGAATTGATGATGGTGTGTGTTAAGACTGTATCCTATTCTGTTCTAATCAATGGAGAACCTAAGGGATTGGTGTATCCGTCAAGGGGAATTAGACAAGGAGACCCACTCTCTCCTTTTCTTTTTCTGCTTTGTACGGAAGGGTTGAATGGGCTTATCAATAGTGCAGCAAGAAGGGGTGCTATTAAGGGATACTCTTTGTGCAGAGGTGGACCTGAACTAACCCATCTGTTATTTGCAGATGATAGTATTTTGTTTTGCAGGGCATCTTCAGAAGAATGTGAACATGTAATCCAAATTCTGGAATCCTATGAGAAAGCTTCTGGACAAGAATGTGAAATGTGCTGTATAAGATTTTTTCAAAAGTATTAGCTAATAGACTAAAGAAATTGCTGCCTACAATCATTACTGATCATCAATCGGCTTTTACAAAGGATCGTCTTATCACTGATAATATACTAGTGGCTTTCGAGACCCTTCATAGCATGAGAAATTATAAATCGGGTGGGAATGGCTTTATGGCTCTCAAACTTGATATGAGTAAAGCCAATGATCGGGTGGAACGATCATTTTTGGAAAATTTAATGAGGAAGATGGGTTTTTGTGAAAAATGGATAGAATTGATGATGGTGTGTGTTAAGACTGTATCCTATTCTGTTCTAATCAATGGAGAACCTAAGGGATTGGTGTATCCGTCAAGGGGAATTAGACAAGGAGACCCACTCTCTCCTTTTCTTTTTCTGCTTTGTACGGAAGGGTTGAATGGGCTTATCAATAGTGCAGCAAGAAGGGGTGCTATTAAGGGATACTCTTTGTGCAGAGGTGGACCTGAACTAACCCATCTGTTATTTGCAGATGATAGTATTTTGTTTTGTAGGGCATCTTCAGAAGAATGTGAACATGTAATCCAAATTCTGGAATCCTATGAGAAAGCTTCTGGACAAAAAATCAACAAAAACAAGACAGCCATTTTCTTTAGCAAGGCCACACCAGAGACTGTGAAGCAAGATATCAAAAGGGCTATGGGGCTGCAAGAAATCACAGAGTCTGAAAAATACCTTGGCCTTCCTTCATTGGTGGGAAGGAGGAAAAAGGAGAGTTTTCAATACATAAAAGAAAAAATTTGGCGGAAGCTGCAAGGTTGGGAAGGAAAGCTATTATCACAAGCAGGCTGTGAAGTGCTTTTGAAGTCAGTTATTCAAGCGATCCCAACCTCTACCATGGGATGTTTTAAGCTTCCTCTAAACTTATGTAATGACATTGAAGCCTTGGTTAAAAAATTCTTTTGGGGCCATCGTGGAGACCGAAGAAAAATCCATTGGGTGAAATGGGATGTGATGACAAAATCAAAAACAGTGGGAGGAATGTGGTTTCGAGATTTGGCGTTGTTCAATGACTCTTTGTTGGCAAAACAAGCTTGGAGATTGCTAAAAAAATACAAACTCTCTTTTTTTCAAGGTTTTCAAAGCAAGGTTTTTCCCAAAGTGCACAATCATGGAGGCAAAGGACTCAAGATCGGGCTCCTATGCTTGGAGAAGTATTTTACAGGGTAGAGACGTGATCCTAAGAGGGGCTAGATGGCGCATTGGAAATGGAAAATCTGTCAAAATTGGCAACACCACTGGTTGCCAAGGAAACATCCACCTTTACTGTTATTACCTTCAATTCCCTCATTAGAAGAGGCCACGATGGACATTTTAATTGAGACAGAATAGAGACAATGGAATCATGAGTTTATTGATGGGATTTTTTGTTCACAGGAGGCTGAATTAATAGAATCTATCCCTCTTGCACAAGCTGAAACCGAGGATACACTTTTTTGGCCTTGGACGACTGATGGATTTTACACTTGCAAATCTGGATATCGTTTCCTGAAGGAGGAGAACGAACTGAGGCATTCGGTTGAAGACGAACAGGGAAAACACTTTTGGAAGGAAATATGGTCTCTCCATTTACCGAATAAGGTGAAAATTTTTTTGTGGCGAGCTTGTCTGAACTCTCTCCCAACTAAACAGAATTTAGTGCGTAGATCAGTGATCACCGATCCACACTGTGACAGGTGCTGCGTTGCTGCAGAATGTACCCTTCATGCACTTGGTCGTGTTTGATGCTCGATTCTGTGTGGGTAGCTACTGATTTCTGGTCATGCCGATCATCCATGCAGTTTCTGGACTTTAGGGAGCTACTGGGATGGATTATGCAGCAGCAAAAACAGCCTGAACTCTTTGCTTTCACTGTTTGGGGTATTTGGACTCAAAGGAACAGAACCCGTGTACAACAACCTGGATGCTCGTTGCAGCAGCTTGCGCAGGAAAGTAAATGCAGATTGACAGAATTCATAGACATCAATCCCCTTCCTCAGCCACGTCCACCTCTGCCCCGTGCTCGATGGAAACCCCCACCAACGGATCTTGTGAAAATAAATTTTGACAGCGCAGTTTTCTCTGATGTGAATAAATCGGGGGTTGGTGTTGTTGCTCGAAACTGTAATGGATCAGTTCTGGCATCTATGTCACAACAAATTCCGCAAGCGTACAAACCTGAAGAGGCCGAAGCCTTAGCTGCAAGGTTTGCTCTCCAGTTTGCTTTGGCTATTGGCTGTACCAATTTAATCCTTGAAGGGGATTCAAAAAATCTAATGACACGGTTGTCCAATGACTCTGAGGTGCTGTCTTATGGTGGAGTATTTTTAGACGACAGGGTCGGCTCAACAACTTTAGGGGCTTTAGGAAAAAATTTTAAGTGGGGTATTTTTATATTTAAATATTAATCAAATAATATATATTGAATTTTTTTATTTAAAATCTATTTTTCTTGCTATTTGAAATGCAAAATTGATACAATAGTTTATAATAATAGATAAAATAAAAAACCATGTTTAGATAAATAAAAAAAAAGTGAGTAACCAGGTTTTTTATAAGTGGGCTGCACTGCACAGTTGCGCACTCTGCAGCACAGGCTGCACAGTACGCAACTGTGCAGTGCAGCTGTAATCCAATTATTTTATTGCTAAAATTCTTGCAATTGAAGATATAATGAGGCATTTTTAATGCATTTTATTAACTAATAAAAGTGTTTAATTTTTTTTAATTAAAATATATTATATATATAATTTTTTTTTTTTTTTACAAATGGGGGCCTTCTTTTATTTGGGGGCCTTAGGCGATTGCATCAATCGCATTGCCTATTGAGCCGGCCCTGTTAGACGACATACGTCGACTTTCTAGTTTTTTTAAACAATTACATTACTCTCATATTAGGAGAGAAGGTAATAATGTTGCTCACAGTCTCGCCAGGTATGCTACGCATATTTCAGACTTTCTTGTTTGGATGGAGGATGTTCCACCACAATTTTCTGCTATCCAAGCTGATTTAGCTGGATTTTCTTAATAAAAAGTCATGGTCTTGTTTCTCAAAAAAAAAAAAAAAAAAAGTTAAAGCCATAATTAATTTTTGTATAGAGGGAATTCAAACATCTGAGTATAACAAATTTTACCAATGAGCTTTACTCTAAAACCCATTTCATAAAAAAGAAAAGAAAAAAAAGAAAAGTAAAACCACCAAGATTTCTTTCGTCAAAGACGTGACGTGAGTAGTGCAGATGTTATGACAGAGCCGCCTACTCTTCAACACAACGCCCATAGGATACCATTCCCCCATTAAAGTAGTTTTATGTCTTTAAGTCTTGACTCTTTGTTGTAATAAATGATGGGGCAGAACCTGCCAGCTACCAGAAAAGAGTGTTGCACTGTTGCACGTGGCGCACGCAAAGCCCATTCTAAAGAATCTTGTTTTCTATAACTACTACTATCTTATAATGGAGAATCTTTTATAAATTATTTTCTATAAAAATGGATTAGTTAGAATCAATAAATGGGTGTTTTGGACTGGTAAAGTGGTAGTTGTGGGGGGTATGTGTATGCGTTCTTGTGAAGCAGAGAGAGAGAGAGAGAGAGAGAGAGAGTTCTGATAAGTTAATAATATTACTATGGCTGAGATTAACGAAGTGTTGCTAAAGAAGAAGGACAAGGTTGAATACTATGAGAATTGCCCAGGTTGCAAGATTGACAAGCTCAAAGAAAGCTCCCATGGCCTTCCTTACAAGCATTTGTTCTTCCTCTTCATTGTGGTCCTTGCTGCAGGTACCCAAAACTCTGTTTCATTCTGTGTGTTTGGCAAGTTTGTTTTGTCTATTTAAGATTGTTGGTTATGGGAGACAGCAATGGTAGTTATTTGGGTTTTTGGATAATGAAACATTGGACTTAAAAATGTCTTCTTAAGTGGTTCTGTTTAAAAAGAAAAAAAAAGGGGACAAAATATGTCTCTCATTACCTGTATGTGAGCCCAGTTTAGCATAGGCATCTGTGGAGCGGTTAATCATGCACTAAAGACAAACTCTATGTGGTTGACCGTACCAGTACCACTTCTCAAAAAATGCATGCCTTATTAATTCGTTAATTCTTAGTTTTGAAAAATGATATTGAAAACCATATACAGAACAAGTGGTCTTTTTTATATGCGGCATTCTAATTAGTTGCAAATAAATCTAATAAAGGCAAGCTTTGGTGCAGTTGTTGTTCATGTTGGACCATGCCTAATGGGTCTATTGAACATTTAAATTTAATTGGGATGGAAATCAGGAAATGCCAACCTGATTACAATGTATTGTATATAAAGAGTTTTGCTTTGTGTGGACGTCAATTAGCTCTGGCTCAAATAGCACTTCCTCCCCTTCTAAGAACAAAGTGGAGGGTGAGGTCGTGGGTCTTGACCCACTAGGTGCATGTGTAAATTACTAGTTTAAAAATTATTTACTTTGTGTGGACATGAATCAATGGAAGATGTCTGAATGAGGTCAAATTTAAACAGATACAACTTATTTGGACAAGTCCAGCGTTTCAGACCTGTATGATTATGTTCTATTTGCTTTCTGAATGTTTGATGTCTTCATTTACCTCTAAGATAGAATAGGTGTTAATTCATTCTGCACAGGCGCGGCTTAACGTATTTGGAGGCCTAAGGCAAAAATTGAAATTGAGGCTTTTTATATTTTTAAATATGATTTTTAAAATTTTAAATATCACTTAAATTCAATTATCTTATTTTAGATGCAAAATTACTACTAATTAACATAAACAATGTAAATTTTTTTTTGAAAGTCTATAGATAAAAAATTTGACAAAATTTTTCACACCTATTGACATGACAGATTGATAATTTGATAGTGGTAAGTAAAAACGTGATGTTAGTGGTAAACTTAGATAAAAACTAGTAAAAGTTTGTCAACTCAACTTGTGAAAAATGTTGTGATTTTTTTTTATTGCTCTTTTTTTTTCATTTTTAAAAAGTGTAATATTCATAATATTTTCATAACAAATCTTAGGTGTTAATTTGTTACTGGTTCTAATTTAAACTCATCACTGAAATTAATTTTTTATCATCAATAATACCCTGTAACAATCTATCTCTTAGGACTTATTTTGAAAATGATGTGAAAAATGTTGTGGATGTAATATTTTTTTTTTCTTATTTTTCATTTGATAAAAAATATTATTTTATTCATTTGCTAATATTTGGACTTAATTAATACTATTATAATATTTAAAAAAAACCCTATTGATTAAAATTTAGGGGCATTTTTTCTACTTGGGGCCTTAGGCGGCCGCATCAATTGCTTTATATATAGAGCCGGCACTGATTCTGCACTTGTGTGAAGAATCAATGATTTCTGTGGAATACTGCTCTGTATATAATTAGTTGCAGGAACTTTAATGACATTAGACAGTAGTTTCCAGAGTACAATGAATTAGTGATAGTTCCTATCCTATGTTTCGTTCTTATATGTTCCATTTCATTTACGAAAACAATGAGAGTTTCTTTACTACCCTTTTTTTTTACCCAAAGAATTGCAACAATAACATACCTCTTTTGTGGTTTTAATTTGCAGCTTTGCCAATATCATCTCTGTTCCCTTTCCTATATTTCATGGTAAGTAGGTTACTTTGTGAAACTCCTATCTGGTTTCTAGAAGGTGGAACACAAGACTATATAAACAAATCACTACTGTTAGTGTTTATTTTGTCAATTATGAATTTTTACCCCATGAGATCAATAAACTTTTTGGATATTATTAACCAAAGAGATATGACTTTGCACTAGTTTGCTCAACACCAATCAAGAATCTCCAAGGAATGTGTGCGTGTATAGTGAAAGAACTTATTTTTTGCCATATATACATATACATATATATATATATATACACACATACATACATATATATATATATATACACACATATACATGTATATACATATGTGTGAGCGTAGTCATATGCATTAAGATGTGTGGCTTCTTTTTTTTCTTTAAAAAAAAAAAAAAATATTTTACATATTACAACATTTTCGAGAGTTGCAACACCCATGGACTCCCATATATATATATATATATATATATATTGATAATTAAATAATTGGGGGAGAGGAATTAGAGCCCTAGATATCTTCGTTAGAAACACCAAGAGATACCAGTTGAGCTACAAGGCTTTTGGAGACACCCAAATAACTTCCACATCAAAGAGAATTATTCAATACTCTACGAGCAATGTTCCTCACTTCCACATGAATGGTGGACCCCAATAATTTAATTAGTAGGACTTACTATTATGTGAGAGGAGGGAGCATTGCTCCTAGAGTACTGCATAATTATTCCCACATTAGGATGATTCTCAAATGATAAAACTGAGCATAATATTTTACCCTTTTTGTATGGCAAGTACTTCACTTTATCTTTTAATTTCACGTGGACTGATAATTATATACAATTAATATCTCTATCTATATTTATGTCTATAAGGATACTCTAACTTCAAGCTGGTCTACAGTTCCTACCCTTTGCTGTTAGGCTCTAATGATAGTCGATAGATAGATTTCTACATGAACTTTCCAGCTAAAAGAAAATGCTTCAATATCTCTATGCTTATAAAATTTCTTTAGAAGTTCATGAAACTAACATTTGCATTTGCATTTGCATTTGCAGGTTTGTTAACATTCCCACAAAATTTACTCCTGTTTTCTTTAGAGGTTAATGTTAAATTTGAAAATTTTGGACCTAACTGAACATGATTGCCAGAAGTGTAAACTGCATCATTTGTTGAAGTATTAATAGTATGCAATATATTAATTAAGTCTCAGTTGAATACTGTAAAAAAACAAGATGGACTCGTTTTAAATGTCAAGTAGAAGTAAAATACTAGTGAATAATTTCATTTTGCATATGATATGCAAACAGCCCCATGTTAATTCATTTTGGTTCTCTATTTGGAGTAAAATAATTATGAAAATTAGTATATTGGAATTTGGCATATATATATATATATATATTCTTTTCTTTTGCATTTATAGTGTTTTCAGCTTGAAAATGTTTCTTTAATTTAAGGCAATCTTGCAATATTATCAAATTTTTATTCAAATTGATACATCTCTTCCTTGTACTTTCTGCTTGCTATTTATGTGTCATTTATTGAATTATAATTAATATACCCATTTTAAATGTTGTGACTATTGAACTTTGAGAAAGCTAATTGCTATTGTTCTTTTACTACTTTTTCCCTTTTTTGCATCATTGACCTGCAATTGCCACTCTTCATTCTTGAATTGTTTGCGGATCTGTGGTTCCTAATGAAATAGGTAGCACAGAAACTTTTCGATCCACTGCCAATAAATCAACACCCCCCAAGTCAAATTGGTGCACTGGCCACCGGGTGTTAATATTGGTGCAAATTTATTAAGTTGTCAACAGTTTATCATTATATGTTTTTGCATGCTTAAAAACTTGAGCTTTGTTGGACATATTTCTGTTCCTACAAATCAAACAGCTTAGAGCCACTCAGCCACATCCCAATTAGATATGTGTGTGTGTGTGTGGGGTTGCGCCCCATTATGTTCCTCTCATTTTTTTTATTTGGTGCCCTTGCATTTTGACTTTTTGCAGATAAGAGACTTCCATATTGCAGAAAGGGAGGAAGATATTGGCTATTATGCTGGTTATGTGGGTGAGCATATTTTCTATGCATAACATCCATGTTATGGTCTATTTACTCTTTTAAGAATATTGTGTGAGTCCCTTAGTGCTTATTATACCTCCCATTCTTGAAGGATCTGCCTTTATGTTTGGAAGAGCTTTGACTTCTGTGCTCTGGGGAATGATAGCTGATCGATATGGTAGAAAGCCTGTAATATTGTTTGGCTCAGTTACACTGTTAGTACAGCTCATTATGACTTTCTCATGATACTATTTTTTGATAAAGTTCTGCAAGTTCCTCATTTTGTTCCCTCTGCTTTTGGTAATGATCATTTCAGGGTTATTTTCAATACTCTTTTTGGCCTCAGTACAAACTTTTGGATGGCAGTTTCTACAAGGTTTCTTCTTGGAAGTTTGAGCGGTATACTTGGCCCAATGAGGGTATGTCTCTTGTGTTAGGAATAGATATTTGGGTTCTGTAACAAAGAAAAAATAATAATAGTTTGAAATTGTCCATATGTTCGCCTTTAGGGTTTGTATTGTGCCATCCCCAGGTCTTCATGAGTTCATGTTTAAGAAGTCATGGAGTATTTTTTGTTGTGCTTAGACATGGTTAGGGAGGCAGTGATGCACTGATGGCATTAAATGAGGAAATTTACAGACTTGTAAATCCCAGAAACTGTTTAGTATCCAAAAATGAACGTAGATAGACATCCTTCTGTTTGTTTTCCTGTCCATAGGCAACCATAAAATTGGGCCAACTTATGTTGTCGTGAGACTCATTACATGACATGGCGGAAAGCAGTTGTGGATAATCACACCCTACGATCACCCCTAGTTTGATATGGAAGACTCAGTTGTGCCTATGTGACCTCAAGCAGAATCCATCTGCAATTAAACCTCATCGATACATCACCATACCTAGGGCATGGGTTGGTCTTGATTTGACTAAGTTGTAATCATGGACTTCCAAGGACCTTGCATTTATCCTGAAGTGCTTTTTGCCTTTGCTTATGATTTTTGTGACCAGATGGGTTTTCCTGCTGCTAGCTCCCATACGTTATTCTTTGGAGGGTTCCTAGCTGTTGTTTTATATTTAGGAAACAAACATTTAGCCATTTGGCCTGCATTTGTTTTGCTAGTATGTGTTATCACAATCAATGTTCATGTTCTACAGAGGTTATGAGAAATAACTTTTTTTTATTAGCGTTCATTGTTACTGGATTACATGTAAATTTATCAAGCTTTTGACCGTAATCAGGCATATGCTTCAGAAATTTGCCGTAGAGAATATCAAGCTTTGGGATTGTCAATTGTAAGGAAGTTTTTCCCTCTTGTTATGAATTTTTGAAGTATGACGCATAATAATGAAGGGAGAAATTTTTTCAGATTAGCACATCATGGGGCATTGGATTAGTCATTGGTCCAGCTCTTGGAGGTTATCTTGCCCAGGTACTTTTATTATTTATTTATCCAATGATTCATTTTTTGATAGTTTTCTTATGCGAAGCATATTTAAAAAATAAGTAGTGGTGCATTATGAGCTGAAAATGATATGTTTGGCCAACCATGAATCCTCCAAATAATTAGTAAGCATTGCTTCAACCTGATTTGTGGGAAATCAAGCTTTTTAACTCAGATTGAGGCCTCCCTTCCACTCCCCACCACACCCTCAACAACCCCCCCCCCCCCCCCCTGGTGCGGGGAATTATGGACATATTTTAGTTATCTTCTTTGATTTAGTTTTTTGCATTGCAATTTGAACTTATTGATTTGTTGTCTATCGATCTATTAGCCAGTGGAGAAATATCCAAACATATTTTCTGAAGAATCTCTTTTCGGGAGGTAAGCAACAGACTTTCTACTTTATTTTGTTAAGCATTACTTTTATGCATATCTCAAACAATAATTTTATTCAGTGTTTTTGCTTAATTGGTAAAACATAAATGATATTTGTAGGTTTCCGTACCTGTTACCATGCCTTATCATATCAATCTTTGCATTGGGAGTTGCTGTTTTAAGCTGTTGGCTCCCGGTATATGTTGCTATATCGCAATTTACAGCCCTTATCATTTTCTTATGTACCTTCTGTTTTATTTTTTATTTTTTTCAGTCACCTGGGTCTTACTCTTTCTTAATATATGGTTCTTGTATAGTTTGATTCATTTTTTCTTTGTGACAAAGTAAAATGAAAGTTAAGTACATATATTTCTCAAGAATATCAAATTATCAATTAAGAATGTGGACTGAATTTCCTATAGCTTCTCAAATCTGTGGGAAGTTGGTAGCACCATTTAAGTTCACAACTCTGAAGCCTGAAGGCTGGAAACTCATCAGTTGAGGACAACATTCCTATCAATACTTGCATCTGTATACCAAGTTCTGCCAAAGTCTATCCTGCACTGAATGTGATACAGCCATGGAATAAGAGTCAAGTTGCTGTTGTGATTTCCAGTTTTGGCAGCTTAAGAGATTTTCATCTGTTGGGTTATCGTGCAACGTTGGGTTGAGGCTAGTTGGCCTAGACCTTTATGCTTCTAAAGCTTATATAAATATATCTTAAGGTTAAAACAGTTTTTAACTTGAGTCATGAGTCAATGAGTTATGGGCATTCTTAATTCTTATGAATAATAACAGATCTGATATTACATAATATTCCTGCACATGATTTTATTTTTGGGGTTATTTTCTTGATTATGTGTGCTTCATTGTATTCAAAGAGTTCAGACTTTGAGTAAAGGAGTTACGACTTATGAGTGATCTGAGTTCTGAGGCAAGGGTTGCTAGAGTGTTTCACTTTTCCTTCTTCTTCCTCTTCTTTGGTGCAATGTTACTGTTCGTGCAACTCCTGAACAGCAACAAAATTCCCACTTTATTTCTTCTCTCTTTGCAACCAAATCAAACTCTTTCCCATTCCCTATCAAGGTATAAAAGCCTATATTTTCCTAATTATTAGCCATCAAATAAACCTTGAACATCCTTAAATTTTAAACTTGTTGCTGTCCAAAATTTCTAATAGCAGATTCTTCAATTACCAGCCTCATCCAGCCACCAAAATTCAAGCTTTTTATACCTTTATTCAATCTACAAACCCTAAATCCTTTTCTGAACCATAACAAACTTCAAGATCATAACTTTCTCCATGCTAAGGTCCATTATTATTTTAATTATTTATGTTCATATGTGAAGTATGATTTAGAATGTCCTATATGCTACTCTTAATGTGATTGGTTAATCTTCATAATTTTAGACTTTCAATGATTAAAAATCTCTGCATGGTGCAGGAAACACTACATATACATACTAAAAACAAAGTACTTGAGGACTCATATGATGCACTAGAGGCCACTGCCTATGGGCCTAGTGAGAAAGGAAATATGCAAAATTCTGAGGAGAGGCATCAAACTTCTTTACAAAGCCTTCTGAAAAATTGGCCCTTGATGTCATCTATCATTGTATACTGTGTTTTCCAACTTCATGATATGGCTTATTCAGAGGTAATATATATATTTACTATAATTCAACTGTGATTCTCTTTTGTACTTACTAGATTCTTTTTAGTAGTTATTCATCTTGGTCTTCAGATTTTTTCATTATGGGCTGTTAGTCCCAGGAAATATGGGGGATTGAGCTATTCAACTGCAGATGTTGGTGAAGTTCTTGCTGTTTCAGGTATATGGTCAGATGGTATATTACCATCAATGTGACATTCCACCAACACACCCCCCCACACCCCCCCCCCCCCCCCCCCCCGAATGCAACGACACTATATTTTAGAAAAAAGGGCTTGGTCTTTTTTTTTTGTTTTTTCCTTTCTCCTTAGCAGTTTGATAGTTTGTCCCCAGCACTCTAAAATCATTGTTTCTTCATATCAACTTGAACTGATTTGATCTCATCGCTACTGCTGCAATTTATTTTATTTTATTCTTGGGGCTTGGGAAAATTACACTTTACCACCCTAAACTATAATTCAGGGTGGTAAAGTGTAATTTCTCCTTTATTGTTTAAATGATTTAAGTAGGCAAACAAAAGTTTGGAAGAGGGATGCATATACTTTATCAAAGAAAATATCATAAAAAATAAGAAAAGAATGAAATGGAGATACTATTCAACTTTAAATTGTTGATACAATAAACCTTTAAGGAGGGACTATATGAAGGTCACAGCAATTGTAATATGGGAAGATATATAAATTCAAATCCTAAGAATAATTCCCTCAAAATGATACTAAACTTAGTAAAGTACTTCAGGTTTTGGTGAATTCTTATGGTGTTGATTTGGTTAAACCTCAGATGCATTATTGCTCGGTTCTGTTTTTCAATACTTCTAGTCAATTGATGCCTCACCAAATTGTTATTCATGAACTCTTTTCATGTCTTCACTGTTCTTTAACCAGTTGTGTAAATATCTCACATTGTAAGTAGCTCCCATGTAATATACTTGTCTTGGCTTCTCAATGTTTTCTTGGACAAACTAATTAGAAAATGTAGTCAAATAAAAGAAATGAACAGGTGGAAAATAACATGGATTATCCTCACTAGAAAAACCAGCTGTAATGGGCAGAAAATTCATTAATTTTCACAGTTAAAAATCCTCTCCATCTTTCTCTCTAACACTTTAACCCCAAAAGACAAGGTTTGTGCACACGGTTACAGTATATTAATTGCTTTGGGTGCAAAGGCTACAGCTTTGTTCCTGGTTTTCAAGACAAAATTTTCATTAATTGTGCAGCAAAAGAAAAAGCTTCTTCCTTTATTTATATTTTTCCAGTCTATTATCATTTTATTTCAATAGAGAATATACTATTAAGCCAATCCTATGGCTCTTAAAAGTGAAAATGCTTTAGTTTTCATTAAATATATACTGCAAGGACTGCAACAAATCTTCTCATTTTTCATCATGAACTTTATCTAGTAATGTACACACTAAAATGCAGTTCATATCAGTCCTCTTAGTTTACAATTTGTGTAAACCTTATTAAATATTTAATGAATGCCTTTTCATTTGTAAACTACTAGGCTTTGGTCTATTACTCTTTCAGCTATTTTTATACCCATTGGTGGAGAGGTTTTTTGGGCCCATCATGACATCTCGCATTGGGGCAGTATGTCTATAACAAATACTCTTGTATATCATTGCCTTTTCCTTGTGCATATTATAATTTTGTTCTTATTGTTACTTGGTTTCCTATGAAGGCCTTAAGCATACCATTGCTGTCAAGTTACCCTTTTATAGCTACGCTTTCTGGTCTCAGCCTCGCTCTATTGATTGGCTGTGCATCTTTATTGAAGAATGTGCTTGCTGTAAGTGCATGCTCAAACTGGAAAATGTACTTTTGTTTTCTATACATGCTTAATAGGAGCTCCATGCCGTATGTTATAATTTTGGAATACTGTAGTAAAAAGGTTAATATTGTAGTAATTGATTACACAAATTATTAAGATTAGTATAGTACTCAGATTAGGTACCGAATCCATGTTTAAAGTACTTCAAATATATTGATGTTAGTATTAAAACTAGTGAAGTTAAGCTAATATCATAGCCATATATAAGCAAGTATAAGCTCTTATGTAAACATGCATGTCTAAAATTGTGCGTACACAAGTAAATGCTGAAAAATTTAAGATGAACACACACACACACACACACATATATATCACAAAGGAGAAATACATAATATCTATCTTCCACTTCTTTAATGAGCATATTATTTTAATTGAAAATTGCTAATGTTCTAGATGCTAATGGCCTTTTGGCCAACTGTCATATCCACCCCTGGTAGTGGGGCAATTTAGGGGGTCGAATCCCCTCAAAAACCTTTACTTAGCCAAAATAAATTGCTACCATTGTAGTTTCATGTCATAAATTTTCTGTGACTCTTAACTTATTGAAAATAAATAAAATTTTGATGCGACTCTTGCATGTTATTCAAACATAATCAGGTATCAATCACTACAGGATTGTTCCTTCTTCAGAACAGAGCTGTGGTAATATTGCTTATTTCTGATGTGCACATTTTCTTATTTCTCTGTGTCTTATTCACATGAATTGGTTGTGGGTTAAATGCTTACCTGACATTAATGACAGTCCCAAGGGGAAAGAGGAGCGGCAAATGGCATATCATTGTCTGCTATGTCTTTATTTAAAGCACTTGGTCCAGCTGGTGGAGGTTCACTGTAAGTTTATCTTAGTGAACCAATTGTCCATTCACTAATTTCACTATTTAATTGAGGTTCTCATCGGTGCTTTTTTTGAATTTATTTTGTTTCTGCAAGCTGTAACAGATAGGGTTTTTTTTTTTTTTTTTTTTTTTGGGGGGGGGGGGGGGGGGGGAGATGGGGGTCGTGTAGGGGGTCTAGTGTAGTTGAAATAAATCACATTGTGCTACTAAAATCCAAAAATTTACTTAAATGAACAACTAAGAGAAAATGAGTGTCAGAAAGTTGGGCCAAGTCTATGTTGTCTAATAGATATATCCTATAGTTCAAAAAAGCAATTTAGAAACTAAAATTGAGCCATTAATTTGGCACAAATTAGAGTTGGGAATGTTGAGAACAAGTGGGAAAGATAAAATCAATTTTCTGAGTAGGATCTGGTGAACGATGGAAAGATATATTAGAAAATATGTGTGAAAAATAAATATCTTTGAACTGCTAATGTCTGTAAACCCTTTAAGGACCTAGAAAAACACTAAATAAGGTTCTTGCTATTTCCCATTTTCCTCTAAAAAAAATGAAAATTTCAATTTACTTGTTCCCTGAATTTTGAGAAACAGATAAATATATTTTGACAAAGTTTTTTGTTATTTAGTCAGAACTTTAACTGCTGTTGAAAGACTTTTTAATAGAAACCAGAGAAATAGCAATATCTCTATTGGCTTTCAATAACTTGACCAGATCTAGTTAATTTTGCAAATAATTTTCGTATTTAGCGGGGCCAGGTCATCTAAAATGAGATTTGTTTTGGCATTACACATTGTGGTCTTCATACTTAGTAGCAGAAGGGTGCAATGGCAAGTGCCACCCTCACCCTCCACCCCCATGGTTCTAGATTTATTGAATCAATAAAATTTTAAGTCAAAATAAAAAATGTTGGGTAGGAGAGATGTGCTTACTGGCCCTAGGAGGTTCTATGGTGCTGCTTGTCTTTGCAATTACCAATGCCTTGGCAGCTTTGACATTGCTGGAACAACTAACAAGGTGTGGCATGGCAGACTTGTCTGCCAGGGAAAAACCAACCAATTGTTGCCCACCGTCATCCACAAAGATCATAGATTTTAAGCTACCTTTGAGAAAATTCCCCATTGAGTCTTTGGCTTGTGGCTCATTTAGCTAACATGGATTACATAGCCATATATACCAAAACCATTGAGCTCATGAAAGCCCTCTCAGCCAATGACCCACGTAATTTTACACAAGCAGTTAATGTGATACAGTGATGATGGAATGGATGAGTAAGACATACCAGCTTACTTCTGGTATCCCCATAAACTGAATATCATTTTTTCTATCCCCCCGATTACTGCCCCCAAAAGTTTCCAGTCCTAGTGCAATTCCTTGGTATCTTAGAAATGCATCTCCCTCTTTTATTTATGCATGCATTCTAGTGTAATGTTAAACATATCTCCAATTAAAAATAATATAAAAGTTTTTCTTTTCAATTGTTAATCAGTTACAACATTTTGCAGATTTTCCTGGGCACAGAAGCGTCAAAATGTGGCCTTTCTTCCAGGTACAGAGCTTTACTTAGTGTAATTCTTATTTTTGTAACTAAGAACTAAGTTAAGAAGATCGTCATTATATCATATATATCATATATATATACATGTATGTATGTATGTATGTATGTATGTATGTATGTATGTACAAGTCATAGTTATTACAATAGATGGATTCTTATGAACGTATCCCACTTTATTTTCAGTCCACTAGGGAGTGTAGTTGTCAATCATTTCTTAGTAATCTGTATTTTGAATTTTGTTTGAAGGCATATGATTGGAGACAGAATTTTCCTCCAAGCTGGTTAGGAAAAACGTTCCTCCACCCACTACTTGATCATTCAAATGAAAACTTTGTCCTGTGGTTGGATAACTAAAATTTTTGGTTGGTTGCTTTTGTCTTCAAAAGTGTTCTTGTAGTTAAATACTCATATTATCCTACCCTTGGTGAGGAAGGGAGAGTACTTTAAAACTTGTCCATAAAAAACACACAATTTTAACTTCCTTGAATCATGTAGGACATTGGCATTCCTGATCTGTATTCCAACACCTTCCTGTCCATAAAGTTAGACCTAATGAATGAAATATGAATCTTTTTATAATTTTCCCCTTTGATTCTTTTCTTGTTTGTAATGAACAATCATTCTAAGCTGACTTGAGTAAAGTTCTGGATAAGAAACATTGATTTTCAATGTTTGCTTTCAGAGGTCAACAGAAGCAGCAAAAGTCCAGTAGAGGCTGTCAAACAGCATAAAGCAGCTAACGAAAACCTAGCATAGTAATATGAATGGACATTGATAAAAGCTCCATTGTTCACAAATACTCTTGTAGGAGTCTCTAATCCTGTCCAGCATCTACTTTGACTTAACTTTAGCTGCCCTGGTCTATAAAATTGATTCTAAGTGCTTAAAAACAATTTTGATGAAGTCCTAAGTTTCTCTCTCACCAAATATTGTGTGCAGCGTAAGTTGTCCTTGTAAACTGATGATTTAGTTCACCATTTCTAGCTTCAATGTTTCTGTAGTAAGGATGGAGAACATACAATCCCTCCATTCCATGGCATTCCTGCATAAGATGCTAGCAGTATTGCCAATAGAGCCTCAATTGACTCTCCCCTTTCATTCCTTACAATCTTTCATAGCTAGCCATGCTATAGAGAAAGCTTTGATGTAGCTTTAGCATTTGAAATTTGATGATTTTGTTTTACTAAATGCAACCCCCTGCTCCTACTTCCAAAGTGTCGGAAACACTAAACTAGATGTTGAGGGAATCCAATAATCAGAATCCTCTTGCCCTTGCACTGGTTGAATTGAGTTGCTGAACCATGAATTTCTACCAGCTCTTCTGATTTTTGGTGGCCATTAAATTTCTGTTGCTATCATTGTATCCAATGGAATTGCATAATCACAAATATAAACTACAGCAACAAGTGTTTTAAGAGGCCCCTCCTGATTCCAATTTCATATCTTCTCAGTTTTAGATTTATTTTTATTTTTTAAATTTCTTTCTTCTTCTTTTTGTTATTTCACTCTAGGCAGGAATGTTTCAATAGTTATTCTTATATTATTATGTAACTTAGATCTCAATCATCTAAGTCCAATTGTTTTGTTGAGCTGCAGGTGATCACATGGTTTTCTTTGTCCTAAACGTGATTGAGGCGATTGGACTGCTGATGACTTTCAAACCTTTTCTAGCTGAACCAGCTGTGGATTATTGACAACATTTCCTAGCTCAATTCTAGAGGTTTCTAACCCAAGATATTGGAATTTCAGCCTTCAAAGAATGATTTAAGAAAAGCTGTAGATCTTTCCTACAGCAGGCCATTGATGTTAATGTTGACCAATCAAGAATTTTGGTGATAAAAGGCCTGCTCTCTCTCTTTTCAAATAACCATTCAATTTACCATAAAATACCACCCCTATTCAAATCTTCCAAAAAAAGAAAAGAAAAGAAAGTGATGTATATGTGTGCACTTTATTCAGTCCTAATTGACTGCTAGCATTGTATTTGTTAGTATTCTCTTTTAGCAAGGTAATGATCAAGGCATCATCGCAACCCACATTGTTGGGCCATGTAGTGCTACTCTTTTGGATATTGCTAGTAGAGATGAAAATAAAATAGGCTTACGGCCTAGGTCTGTCTTTGTGATATTTTTTCAAGTGCAACTAAACCTACGTTTGTTTTGTGTTATTGGAACCATATATAGAGTTTATAAAAGAACAAAATGAAAGCATGGAATGCTATGGGAATGAATATGATTTATTTTTTGTTGTGCATAGGAGAGTTCGTTAGAAAAAAAGTAATGGAAGTAATATATATATATATATATATATAGAGAGAGAGAGAGAGAGAGAGAGAGAGAGAGAGAGAGAGAGAGTTCAAATTACACATAGTGTAACTCTAAGTAAAGTTACACCACCTAATAACTTTTTATTGGATTAATATTTCAAAAATCTCACTGTTAGATTGCATGTTTTTTATATTCTTAACAGTCACGTCAAGTTTCATGCCAATTGGATGTCATTTGTTATTTTATCTAGAAGCACATCTTTTATGCACAATTTTAAATGTAAAAACTTGAAATTTAAACTCTTGATCGATGATGTCATTATTGATCTTAGATCATCTTAAAAATTTGCAAGCATGTAAAGTATGAGACGAGAATTTAATCCAACGATGGATTTGTTAAAAATCTCATTCAATAAAGAAATATTAAGCTATGTAATATTTCTTAAAATTACATCAGGTGTAATTTGAACCTAATGCATACATATGTGTGTGTGTATGTGTGTAAATTTAAACAGAAACTATAAATTTTGGGCTAATTGTTAGTGCACACATGCTTGTGCCTACATTGTATATAATAGAGCAGTGTGTAATAAACACCACCCTAAATTTTGTATACAGGCATAATCAAAATTTGTCATAAGTTTTTGGAATTTAAAATATTTAATATTTAATATTTGGAATTCAAATATTTAATATTTAATATTTTTGATGAAAGGCAAATACATTAAAATGAAACAAATTATCTTTTTCCCCTTTTTTTTTTGAGAGAGAGAGTTACAACCTATGGTATTCGATTCTGATAATAGTTCTTTATTATTAGGCCAAAACACTAATCCGTTTTTGGTGTAGCCAAGGATTGTACCCCAAATTTCTTAGTCAACCATTAAAAACTTTAATAGTTGAACTAATTGGAACCCACATCTTTTTCCCTTCTAATCTTACAAAACACCCATGCAGGTTTTCCCACTAGAAGAAGGAACAAGGAGAAGTATGTTTGTTAATTACAATTTGATTGGTGTTAGAAAAATTTGGATCCCAGTTAATTAATTTTAATCCAAAATACCAACTCGATTAATTAAACCATACATGCAATTGATTTAATTCAGTGTATAGCAAGCACAACCATATGGCAAATATTAAATGTAATGGAAAATAAATTTTGACACTATGATATGATTACGAAGGCAAACCATTACTAGAAAAACCCTCCAAGGGTTTATTGCTTAGCACCTAGCGGAAGAATTCAATAAGTAGAATGAAAGTACATCAATACAACAAAAGCACCCATCCTAGTATTGTTACCTATTATAAGACTCAATCACTTGATTATATGCAGCTCCAACCTAGTTAGACTCTTTAACTTGTGAATTTCTTCAATACACGAATGCCCCATTCATGTTTTTCTCTACAACAACAACTTGATTGAAGTAGGTCTTCATAGCAACTTCAATTGGAACACCTCTTGGTCTTCAATATGATGTTGTAGATGATGCTTGGTACAAGATCTTTGGTGCACATATTTGCAGCAAGATCTCCTTCTCTCAATGTACACAATGACCTAGGTAAGCCTTTTATATGATCTTAGTAGTTAGGGCACAAAACCCAAGGCTTAGGACTGCTCGTGTAAAATAGGAATTCGGATGCTCAACTGATTGACTAGAGTGGAGGAATGAATCAAGCTTTAATGAAGCTCAATTGATTGATTTGCAATCAATATAGTTGATTCAGCGTTATCTTAGGCAATTTCTTGTGTCTTTACTGCAGATCTTCAATTGCTTAACTAGATACTAAAAACTTGCACCTCAGGTTACAATTGGACGTGTCTTTGAAATAGTTTGCCAACATTAATTGACTTTTGACTCAAACAATTGGCATGTATTTTTTTTTTTAATTCGATAGTTATAATAAGAGAGGGGAGTTTGAACCATTTATGTTTACATTATAAACATTAAGAAATGCTACTTGAACTATAGACTCTTAGAGGCATGCATTAATTGAGGTGGTTGACTAACATTAGAGTTGTGGCAAAATTGTGACATAAGAGTTTTATCCATTTTAATTTTTTCTGCTCTAATCTATTTTGGATTCTTTGACTTGTGTTTTTAAAAAAAAAAAAAAAAAAAAAATTGAAGTTACCACATACAATTTTTAAATTAAAAAAATTTATTATCTTTTTGTTTTATCTAATAAGGACATAATTATAAATTTATTAGAATTTATCTTTTATTTTTTCATCTTTTCAATTTTAACCAAACACATATGAGAGAAAAAATTTCTTCTATCCTTTTACTTTTTTACCCCTCGAACCAATTGAACCCCTAAGTTTAAAGATTATCAAGTTAATCCCTTACCTGTTAAAAGACTTTTAGCTCAATCAACTTACCTACTCTCAATTATCAAATTATTAAAAAAAAAAAAAAAAAAAACCTTCACTTCGTAAAGATGACTCAATATGGTAATAAATCAAACCAAATCCAAATTGGATTTCATGGCTTGATTTAAAATATTGGGGAAATTGCACTAAACCCACCTGTGGTTTGGCCCGTTTTAACAGTGCCCACCCGTGGTTTAAAAGTTGTCACTTAACCCACCTGAGGTGGCCTCCGTTAGACCCCCGTTACCCACCTCTGCCCTTTCCGTTAGAAAATCCTCTTTACTATATAAGCCAAAGTTAGAACCCAATTAGAACCCTAAAAAAGTGCCGTACTCTCTCCCTCTCTTTACCTGAGAACCCCCAAAAATCCCCAAACACATAATCCCTTTCTCTCATTACTTTGATTGCCAAAGTGAAATCCCCGAACACTTGCAAGCAAGGAGGAGGTGTGCTGAAGCTTGGGTTTTCCTCTATATCAGGTATGTGGTTAACTTCCTAGGGTTTACCATTGTTTACCATTGTTGTGTTTATTCTTTTCAATGTGTAACGATTGATGAAGTCCACTTCGGTTTAAAGTTTTTCTATCATAAAATTAGCGGTTTACCATTGTTGGGTTTACCATTGGTGTGTTTGTTCTTTTATAGATGACATTGATGACTGTGGTCCCTAGGAATATGAATGTGGGATGCATCTTTAGGTTTTTTGTGGTCCCATGGAGACAAATTGTTTAGGACAAATTGTTTAGGTTGTCTGTGGTCCCATGGAGACAAATTGTTTAGGTTGTTTGTGGTCCCATCGTTACTTGGTGTTTGGTGTGCAACTGAAATTATTTGTTTTTGTCATTGGTGCTCTGTGCATGTGTTGGTTATGTATTTAATTACGGTTGTTTGTGCATGTGTTTTAACTCCTGCAGATGGCTGCTGAAATTTGTTTTGATTTTATAATTCACCATAGTGGGAATTTTGAGTGGAACCCTGGTTTAGAGTATGTAGGTGGTGAGGTATCTACAATGGCTAATGTTGATCCAGACCTACTAAGTCATTTTGAGATACAAGACATTTGTGTTGATGCTGGGGGACCCACTAATAGTAGGATTTATTATTTAATACCTGGTGGTGACTTAGAGCAAGGGTTAAGGTTAATTACTTCAGATGATGATGTGACCTACATGTGTGAATTACATGCTGAATGGCCAACAACTGAAATCACACTTTATGTAGAACCTGAAGTTGAACCAATTGCTATTGAAGTGCCTATAGTTGAACCATATCAACCAATTGCAGTAGACCAGCCACCAGAAATGAATGATGAAGATGATGACACTGATTGTGAGGAGGTGACCAATACTGTTAGATCATCTGTGGTTGACCAAAATAATGTTAGTGAAGTCCTTGTTAAGGATGACCATGCTTCCCATGGACAAACTGTTGGTAGTGAAGATGTTCATGTGGATGATCTTGATTGGCTAGATGAAGGGTATGAAGGACCAGAGTATCCTGATGACATATTTGGTGCTCAGAACAATGAGGGGCCCAATATGAGAGAGCATCAAAAAGATACTGAAAATGTAAATGAGGGAGATGGTGTTAGAGAGCCAGTTACAGATAATGGGAAGAGACCAGCAGCTACTGCCAGTGATGAAGCTGCTGCCGGTGAGGGAGATGCTGATCATAATGATTGGGCTGAAACAACTCTTGATGATGATGACACTAGGAGCATTAACAGCTCTGAGGATGAGGATGAAAGGGTGAGATGTCCAGAGTTTAATGAAAAGACTGACATGAGTAACCCTCAGTTATGCAAGGGTATGAAGTTTCCAAATGGGAAGGTGTTTAGGGCTGCCTTGAGGGAATATGTAGTGAAAAAGCCCGTGGACATTAAGTTCAAGCTTAATGAAAAGACTAAAGTTTCTGTCCACTGCAAATATGAATGTGGTTGGAGGGTATATGCATCACAGATTTCAGGGGAGTTGACCTTCCAAATAAAGACCATGGTTCCAACTTGTACATGTGGGAGGACATTCAAGCATAGCCAGGTCACTTCTACATATGTGGCTAGGAAATACTTGGATGATTTCAACAAAAACCCTGATTGGGCAGTTTCTGGTGTGAAGCATCGAGTTATGCAGGATGTGTCTGTGGACTTGAGCATAAATCAAGTGTACAGAGCTAAGAGGAAAGCTAGAGAGTTCATACTAGGTGATGAGAGGTTGCAGTATGGGAAGCTTAGGGATTATGCAGAGATGATAAGAATAACTGATGTAGGGAGTATGGTGATTTTGCAAACTGAGATTACTGAGCCGAACACACAACCCAAGTTCAAGAGGATGTATGTGAGATACAATGCACAGAAAGTTGGATTCTTGGGGGGATGCAGGCCACTTGTAGGATTAGATGGTTGCCACTTGAAGGGCAAGTTTGGTGGACATATATTATCAGCAACTGCAAGGGATGGGAATGACAATATTTTCCCTGTTGCATTAGGTGTAGTTGAGCAAGAAAACAAGGATTCTTGGGTGTGGTTTTTACAAACATTTGCAGATGATATAGGGAGGCCAGATGAGTTGAATCTGGTGTTCATTTCAAATAGGCAGAAGGTAATATAGTTGCATTTCAGTTGCATTTCTGCTTTTTCAGTTGCATTTCTGCTTTTTGAAAGTTTTGTTTTTGTGTTTAGGGTTAGGTTTTGTGCTCAATTTTTGTTCTTTGGATGTTTTTTGATTGTATTTATGATAACCAGGGATTGATACCTGCCATGGAGATGTTGTTCCCAACAGTTGAACATAGATTTTGTGTGAAGCATATTTACAACAACTTTAAGGTAAACTTCAAGGGTTTAGAATTGAAGGCTGCATTATGGAGGTGTGCTGCAGCAACAACAGTTAGGGAGTTTGAGAAGAGAATGCAAGATATGAAGGAATTGGACAAAGAAGCATGGGAGTATCTAGCAGACATCCAACCAACCCAATGGACTAAGTCATATTTCACTCCAAGGGCCATCTCTGATTGTTATGTGAACAATCTTAGTGAGTCATTTAATTCTATGATACTAGAAGCTAGGGATAAGCCTATCATTGCCATGCTAGAGTGGATTAGGGTTAGGTTAATGAGTAGAATGTACAGTAAGAGGACTGGGATTGAAAAATTCACTAGTGACATATGTCCAAACATAGTGCAGAAGCTTGAGCAGTTGAAAGTTGATTCGAAGTCATTTTCTGCTATTCCATCAGGTTGCTATATATATGAGGTTGACAATGAATATGAGAGGCATGTGGTTAACCTTACAAGAAAGTGTTGTACTTGTAGAATTTGGGATTTGACAGGAATCCCATGTAAACATGGTGTTGCTGCAATTTATAAGAACTTGGAGAGACCCGAGGATTATGTGCATGTATGCTATAGAAAGGATGCCTATGTGGCTGCATATAAGGAGATGATTACCCCACTGCCTGGCCAAGATGAGTGGGTTGAAACCAACCAACCTGCCCCTGTTGCTCCAATTGTGTACAAGCCTCCAGGCAGGCCACCAATGAAAAGGAAGAAAGATGCAGATGAGCCCAACAACCCATACAAAGTTTCTAGGTCATATAGACCTATAAAATGTGGATTTTGCCATAAGGAGGGACATAATTCAAGGAGGTGTAAGGCTGGAATCACTGGTGAGACACCATGGCAAAGGAGGCAGAGACTTGAGAGGCAAAAAAAATTTGTAAGTAAAGTGAGACTGTGTTTACTATGACAATTATATTATAAATCTATTTCTGATGCAAGACAACTATTTTTGTAGGGACAAGAGGGTCAAGGTGCAACCTCAGTACCTCAGCCAGCAAGTCAGCCACCAAGTCAGCCACCTAGGCAACCACTAAGGAGGCTTGCAAGGCAGCCACCCTGGTTTGCCAACCAGGCAGGCAGCCAGGCAACCAACCAGCCAAGTAGCCAAGCATGTCAGCCACCTAGGCAATCACCACGGAGGTTTGCAAGGCAGCCAACCACCCAGGCAGCTAACCAGGCACCCAATCTGCAAGCAAGGCAGCCAACCACCCAGGCAGCTAACCAGGCACCCAATCTGCAAGCAAGGCAGCCAACCACCCAAGCAGCTAACCAGGCACCCAATCAGCAAGCAAGGCAGCCAACCACCCAAGCAGCTAACCAGGCACCCAATCAGCAAGCAAGGCAGTCAACAAGATTAGCAAACAAGAAGGCTAACCAGGCAACCACCATTCCAGCAAGGCAGCCACCTAGATCTAAAAACAAGGCAGCCAACCTGCAAGCAAGGCACCCACCTGGACCAGTAGACAATGCAGCCAAGCAGACAACCAGGCAACCAACAAGTGGGGTAGCTAGCCATTCAATAAGAAAGCCAACCACCCATCAAGCAAGTCAACCAGTCAACCAGCCACAAAAACAGCCACTGAGCCAGCCAATAGGCAAACCCTACACACAACTAACTGAAACATCAGCTTCAGCTTCAAGCAGACCACCACCATCTGCAGCAGATTCAAGCAGACCACCACCAAGTAAAGCACCCACAGCCGAATGGTTTTCATGCAGCCAGCCCATCTCTCATACTCCTAAGGAAACATGGGACACAAGAAAACCTCTATCTCAGGTATATACACAAAGACAAACACCACACTTTATACTTACATAAAACACTGGATTATATCTTGATATGGAGTTGCTATGTATTTTGCAGCCTCCAAGGGGGTTGGTACCACCAAGAGTAGTTGGGAGCAGTCATCTGTTCTCATATGGGAGAGGAGGTGGATTAAGAGCTGCGACATCTGGTGCAATGTTCTCAAAAGGCAGGGGCAAAGGCAAGGTGAAGGTCTCTGGGAAATGAAGATTGGAGAATGTGAAAGCAAAAACATACTTTTTTTTTAAATGGTGCATTTCTGATAGTGGCATGTCACAACTTTTTTGTTGTTGTATAGAACTTGTTGCTGTAAAGTTATTTTGTTTGTCTTAGTGGGGACAAAACTACCTGTTTTTGTTTTTGGCAGTGTTTAGCCATTAATGTTAGGTGGAGTCCACTTGTTTTGAACAATATTTTACTCTTGCTTTAAAACACTCATGATGCTCCCTTCAGAATGGTACTCTTGCTTATTATATATGAATGGAATGGTATTAAATTCTTTATGCTTTTTGGATTTGGTGCTGGTGCAAGTCTTTGCCTACCCAATTGATGTAAAACATACACAATTACAAGATCACACTACATAAAAAACACATTATGCATTATACATTACATAAACAAGGCAGGCAGCCAACAAAACATTATATACAAGATCACATTACGCATAAAAAATAAGGCAGCCAAAAAAACATTGTGTACAAGATCACATTACATAAAAAACGCATTACGCATTACACATTACATAAACAAGGCAGGCAGCAAAAAAAACACAATTACAAGATCACATTACAAAAAAAACACATTACGCATTACATAAACAAGGCAGGCAGTCAATATTCAAATTATAAGATCACATTACGCATTACACATTTCATAAATAAGAACACATCACATAAAGAACCCATTGCATACTTTATTCAAATAAACAACAACATTACATCGTGCCAAATCCATAGAATACACTTGTCAAAAGTGGTAATACCCAAAATTATACAACAACTACAACAACTTGCCTTCAAGGCAGACTCAATGGTTTTGTTCCAAATTCTCCCATCCTACCAGAAAACACAAAAAAAATAGCAAAAAACCCCCATGACACAACAAGTGCAAATTTGTATTTCTGTAACTTCTCTTTCGCTATCCTCTCTCTCACCCTGGCTTTTTCTTCCCTTCGCTTGGCTATTTTTTCCCTCTCAGTAGCTGCTGTTTCCCTCTCACTAGCCTCCTTTTCCTTTTCCTCTGCAACTCTTGCTTGATTCTTGTACATACTGAATCTTGCAAGGACAATGGGTGCAACTTCAGACCCACGCTTACATGTTTTGCCATCCAACCACCTAAAGTATTTACAAGTAGGTTCATCATCCTACAAACAAAAAAAATCAAATTTTAGGATTATTCATAAAGCCAACAAAATTAGAAAACCAACAAAACCAGAAAATTAAAAAAAAAAAAGGAAAAAATCTGAAAACCAACTATTACTCACCACATCGTAATAGCTGCACCCATAAAACCTTCTCCCAAAATTGTTCAAGGTCAGAGCAGTCCGTAGCTGACAACGGTCAGCAGAGCATGAATGGTGACTGGAACCCGAGCAATAACTTGAAGAAGACATGTTCAGATTTCCCTTTACAGAGAGAAATGGGGTTTGAGGTTCTCAGGTAAAGAGAGGGAGAGAGCACGGCGCTTTTTTAGGGTTCTAATTGGGTTCTAACTTTGGCTTATATAGTAAAGGGGATTTTCTAACGGAAAGGGCAGAGGTGGGTAACGGGGGTCTAACGGAGGCCACCTCAGGTGGGTTAAGTGACAACTTTTAAACCACGGGTGGACACTATTAAAACGGGCCAAACCACAGGTGGGTTTAGTGCAATTTCCCCTTTAATATTTTTATAAAACACTTCCCACAACACCCCCTCCCCCCCCCCCCAAAAAGAAAAAAAAGAAAAAGAAAAAAAAAAAGAGAGGCACAAGGAGTTGTCTCAAAATAAAAAGTAGGTGCAAAGAGTGAGTGTAAAAAAAAAAAAAAAAAACCCAAATGGACAGAGACAGTGAGTGACAACGATACTGTAGCAAATGAGAATGTGAAGAAGAGAGGAGAGGACAGAGTGGAGAGAGGTGATGATGGCAAACCCTAGAAGAAACTCATTAGCAAACACAAACAACAATCAGAGCTCGATATTTGTGAACCAAACATCAACACCAACACATGCAAACTCAACCTCATCTCGCATCGTTCACTTCCTCAAGAAGCCTCACGCTTTCCCTTTTCTTCTCTCAGTCTTCCTCTTCCTCACATGGCTTTCTCTCAAACTTCAGCACACCAATTCCCGCTTTTCGCCTCCAACTTTAGCTCGTGCCCAGCAGACTTTGAATCACCATGACTATGCGGACGATGCCAAGGCTGGTTTGGTCAGATTCCCATCTGGGTTTCCTTCCCCTCTTGCTAAAGACACCCGTGGTTGGATGCTCGACCCCATCTCTCTTGCCCTAACTCATCACCTTTCGGGTATGCCTGCCTACTGTATTTCCAAATGCAGCCTTGGATTTATCGCCTTTTTTTTTTTTTTTTTTAATTATCACATCAAGACACTAATTGGTAGGCAGCATTCGAACCCAGTTCCTTATTCTATGACAAAAGACTTTACCAGATGATTATGTAACCAACGCAGCCTTGAACCAATCGCATTTTTTGTCACATTTTTCTTTGATTGATATTTGAACCTATAGCGTCCGTTTCATGTTGATTGCCTCTACCATTAGGATATTACTCCAAATTATTTTGGGTGTAGGCGGGATTCGAACCCAGTTCCTTACTCCACAACAGGAGATTTTACGAGTTGATTTTTTATGTTTGCTATTCGATATGTATGTCCTTTTGTTGGTTTTAAGATAAATCTTTCTGATTGATTGCTAATTGGGACCTGGGTACCAGGAATTTTACTATGTTATGGATATTTTATAAGGCCTATGTCACATGAGTGTGGAACCTACATCCATAGATCCCACATGAATGTGTTACACGAGGTACATTTTTGTTGTGAGTTCTAGTTAGCTTAAATGGTAAAATGTCTTGTTGTCAAATAAGAGACGTTGGTTTGATTCCCACTTACACCAAAACCAATTGTTGTGTTGGCCTGATGATAAAGAACATTCATCATGGTGTGGATACCATAGGTTCAAATCTTATTGTATTTATAGAAAAAATGAGTCACATCTTCACTTGAGTACATGGGTTTCAGAATTGCCACTGAATTTTAAAACAGAAAAAAAATTTGTTTCAAATTCATGGTAACAAGATACTAATTAATTGAAAATGGGGTTCCATATATCAAATCCAATTTTGTTGAGCTATCTGCTTTGGTTGGCATCTTACCTTGAGTAACAATTGTGACTAACTATTGGTGCAGGGAAAAAAAGAACATAGGATCATCATCATAGTTCTTCTCTTGTTTCTTTGTTGATATTTAGTTTGATGTTGTAGAGTTTGACAGAGGAGTATGTTTGTTTACAGGTGGAGCTGTGACTTGTGCTTCACTTCATCTTGGGGAAATTCGACCTGGTGCTTTAAGGGGAAATCACAGACATCACACCTGTAATGAGACACTTGTCATTTGGGGTGCTAAAACAAAATATAGGGTAAGCTGTTGCTTTAAAAGAATTGAAAATATCATTGCAGCTTGATTCTGTGGATGTAGGCCATACTAATTGTTTGGATGTGTTATTTATAATGCCAAGAAATTTAATTCAATACTTAGTGCATTAATGGGGGAAAAAAAAGAAAATCAAATTGGCAGAAAAGGTTTGCAGGAGCCATGAATGGCACATAATGGAAGAGTGAGAAGTTAAGTATTTCTCATTCTATTTTTTAATCAAATGTTACTGTTTGGCATATTAAGATGCTATCCTAACTTCTGTTTCTTGTGGATGGAAACTTGTCTAATGAGTTCTGAGTTATGTAATTACCAAAAATCAAAAAGTTCTAGTGGTGAGACAAAACATACTAGTTGACTCCAGTGGAAGTTGTATCTATCCTTTTTTAAAATTGTTGTCTCTTTTACCCGTTGTGTACGTGTATCATTATGCTATTACCAATTGGAATCGCTATTGTATTATGCCTACTTCTCTAGGAAACATTTTATATTAAAAGTAACTGAGTGACAGATAAGTTATTTAAATAACTGTACTGGAATATGGGATCCATTCTGTGATATTTCACTAGTGCTTGGCGAAAGACTGATTTGGTTTTTATGTATCACAGTGAGGGTGTTATACGTTATCTGAATGTAAATATTTCAGGTTTAATAACATAATTTGATGAGTCTGATATGATGTTTTCATATTCTTTCAACTTAAAAAAAAAAAAAAATTTAATTTTCATTTGTGAACTATTTGCAGTTGGAGAACAGCCAAGTAGTTGGTAAAGGTTACGCTGAAGTGATAATTGACGCAGACGAGGTTGCTGTTGCAGCTAGCCCAAGCGGAACTGCCCATGCTTTAGTAAATGTGGATCCAATTCGAAGTTCATACTTTATAGGGTGCCAAGACAGTATTGTAAATTATAGCAACTCATCTACTGATTTTAAAGTTTGGAAAGATCTTTAAGCTTTATTTTTTGCAAGTTTTGCTTGGTTTCCCTTTTCTGTCTGACATGGTACATTTTTTTTAATTGCCCAATAGGTGACTACTGTACTAGGGCATTCCAAGGTTAATATAAGCTTCAAGATAAGAAGTTGTTGTCTCTGTATATATGTTACTAAGTTGCCATTGAGTTTATTATTAGCAATCAGGGTTTGATTACTTCGAGTTCCATCACCGATCATGATAGACTTAATCTGCATGTCTTTTTTTTTTTTTTTTAGATAAACAGAATTACAGTATTGCAACCATGTAAATTTTAGACTACATATTAATTATTGGCTATTGTTTTTTAGTGTTTATTTTTGCTGTCTTGTTCAAAGCAAATAATCAATCAGGTGTTTGTAGGTTGAATTAAATTGAAATAAGAACTTTAATTTGGATTTCTGAAGTCTGAGAGAACACCTGATTTGGATTTATGAATTCTCCTACTTGATGATGAAATAAAACTGGTGTCTGGTGATGAAAATAAAAACGGGTAGCGGGTTAACTGCCTTTTATTTATCAGTCTGTTTGTTTAAATGTATTCCTATTATTTTTTTTCTATAAGAATAGTTGAATGGGACCTGTAATTTGGTTGCCATCTCATGGAATCTTTTACTAAGTGGCAATACTTATTAAGTTGTAAACTTTGACGTCCTTTAGCCAGAGAAGGCACAGAAAGGCATCGCTGACTACTCCTTAAACTCATTATGGGATATTTCAATGACCTATTAAGTTATCTAAACAAGTCTTATGACTCTTAAATAAGTCATGTAATTAAAAGTACAAATGGAAAATCATTTGAATTGTCAAATAGTGGATTGGAGGTTTTCTCCCCAAAATTTTGGGGGAAAATTCTGCCCAGATAGCTTTGTAAAACTTTCTGGTTTGTGGGGGGACTGGGAGTGAAGTTTGTGGACTATAGAGTTGAGATTAGCGAATTCTAGGGAAGTGATTGAATCTGTTTTAAGTTTCTTAGTGATGGATTAGCCCTGTTGCTTTATACAAAGAGACTATTGACATCCTCTGTTATTGACTGGTGGATTGTCGACATGTATAAATTGGCAGGGAATGTTCTTGTGCTTGCATTTTTATTTAGTATGTGTGCATTTGCAATGTATATGTTAAATGCATGATCGATTCCTGTATAGTTGAGAATGCTGTACTCTTTTTTATTATATTTTTTACTTTCTCTGATGTGTAAATTTCTGTACATGATTGATTGAGATTGTCTTGTTTATTTTTAGAGTTTTCTTCTCATTTGTTGCTTTTAGGGGGGAGGTTGAAGATAATAGATCTTTCAAGTGTCAGGAACATTATTGATAACTATGATAAGAACATAGCTGGAAATAGAGCAGAGCCATGTTCTTCTGGAATAACTTGCATTGTTTATTTGGATGTTTTGGTGCTTATTTGCTACTGGACAGTGGAGATGCTCAGTTAAAAACATGGATGTCAGATTTTGTAACCTTTCCACAATTCTCCGCATCAGCATTTTTTATTTATATTTTTTAATTTGATTTAATTCTTTTGATTTTATAGCACCAAATTGCTGAAAATTTATTAAATTTCTTTCTAAAAAAATTTAAATTTAGTTGTTTGGTATCATACCGCCATTATACTTAAAAGAGATCTAAATTATCACCTAATTAGGAAATTTTTAGATAATCCTAACAAACTATATAATAACTCCATTAATATAAATCCATCCCAAAAAATAAAATATATCGTCGTTAATTTGATAATTTCTTCGTTGATGATATTTTTTTAAAAAAATTATATCATATTTCCTTATATCTATCAATCACGTTTTCTTTCTCTTCTTTTTTTTTCATATTTTTTCTATTAACATTGATTAGAAATTATAATTTCAAAAGAATTTAAACTCTATAAGTATATCAAATGAGACTCAACAAACATATATCATTTTTAATTTCAATAGGATTTAAATTTTATATCAAATGGACTCTACCAACATATTCATTATTTAAAAAAAAAAGTTATAAAACCAAATTTGATTAGGAATCCATAATCCTATATTAGTTTAATTGGTAAAATCTCTGATAGTTGAATAAGAGATCTGAGGTTCAATCTCTGCCTATCTCAAAAACCAATTGGACGCCATACATTGAAACTCTCTAAAAAAAAATGATATGAAAGAAAAATAATTTTCCTAAAACATTATATTAAACAAAAAATTACTTATTTTCATTCATTTTCAAGTTATACATTTTTTCAAGTCAAGTCATAGACCTTTAAACAAAATAAATATTTTTAATTTTTATTTAACTATCTTGTGTATCGTACGGTTTAGCAACTAGTTTTTATTTATTTCTAAAACTTTCAGAAAACTGACCCAAATCTTCTTCTTTTTTCCTTCTTCCTCTCTTATAAATCAAGAAAACCCAAAATGTGTATGAGAGTAATTATAAATTTAGAGGCAATTTTGAATGTACTATCAGTGCTAAGTATATTTTGTATGCTTTGAACAAGACAAAATTCAACTGCCATAAAGAAGCTAATAATGTGAGGCTTGAAGTCATCACAAGTGCCATTAAATTAGGAAAAAAAACTTAGATTCCATTCGTAAAAGTAAAATAAATTATTGGAGTCTAGCAAGTTCAGTTGTATTCAACGATGGATTATGATCTTTCATTTGATTGTAGTAAAGTGAACCTAATTGTCCACGTTTTTTCACCTATCTTTTGGTCACTTTAAGGGTTAATTACTTGATTGGCTTCTAACATTGATGCTAAAGAAAAAGATAGAAAAAGAGCTTTAGAGGTGAGGTGGGAGCAAATTGGTGGCTAAGTCAAGGACTCATGAAGGGAGGTCACAAAGGATCAGATCATCAAAGTGAGTGGGGTTGGAGAAGGACGACTTGGGAGATTTTGATTTGAGACTAGAGCTTTTCATTGTGTTTAGTGTCCGTGAATAATTGACAAAGATGATCTTATTTTGTTTTTACTATGAACTTGGCCAAATCCAGTCTGTATAAGAAGAATGGAGCAAAATCCACACATAAGGCCAGAACCATATATTTGTTAGGATTTATTTCTTAAAATTCAATTTATTGATATGTTATAAATAATTAAATTGTTTAATTATATGAGACTATTTGTATATGAACTAATTGGACATTATCATAGTCCTTGAGATACATTGTATGTGATTTAGTTACAGAAGATATAAATCACAAGTTCCTTGTAAACTTTAAAATGTAGTTCGTCGGTAATGAAACTGAGCGTTTCATCTACGAAGACTATAATATGTCAACTAAGATGGTTTGTCTTGACCATGGAAGTAGAGACTTCTAGTTGATGTATTGATGTGTCTTAAGTGTGTAAGACACATTGAATTGGACCGCTGTGAGATTAATCATTCAATTAACAACTTTCACCTGAATAATAAATCTCACAACTTTTATTTTCTTAGACTCTCAATCCTGAGAGGATTGTGAATCCGATCATGAAATGTAGGTTACTTTGATATATAAGGAGTAAAATCTAATTTAACGATCAAAACCTCAGTACATTGGGCAACCGCACGTTGTGTTGAGGGAACACATATTCTTAAGATGGAATTCATAATCTCTTTCTATAGAGACACGAAATGTCTCATTGAGATAAGTTTAATGAGAATTGGTTATTCAAGGCCGGCCAATTTAGTAAAGAGCTACTAAAGATTATATTTAATGAGATTAGATTTTGTTGATACCAATTTTTGAAAAAAGATCCAATGGCAGAAGAAGTCCAACAATAAGAAAAATGAGAGGAAATGGGATTAATAAGAGGTAAAGGTAAAGTAAATGAGCTGGGGAAGCCCAAGGAAAGAGGTAGTAAACCAAATGAGCCAGCATGGAATGAATGGCAGCCAGAAGTTTCATAGGATTAATAAAAGGTAAAGAGAAAGTAAATGGGCCGAGAAAGCTCAAAGAAAGAGGTAGTAAACCCAATGGGCCAGCATGGTAGGAATGGTAGTCAGCAACCCGTGAAATTAATAAGAGGTAAATGTAAAGTAAATGGGCTAGGGAAGCCCCAGGAAAGAGGTAGTAAACCAATGGACCAATACGGTAGGAATGGCAGCCAATAGACCCATGAGACTAATAAGAGGTAGTAAACACAATGGGTTGTAGATATCATATTTTATTTACTCTTGATTTGCATGCCAAACCCCAAAAAATCTCAAGAATATTAAATTTTCTCCGAAGGGCCATGGAAACATCTAGACTGACGTGGCATAACCTATTTAAGCATCGGAGCACTCAAAGTGTATTTTTAAGTCAAATTGACCAAAATGCCCTTGGTCAACCAAGGGTTGACTAAATGACAAAATTGGTCAAAATAATCCCAAAACAATTTTTTTTTTATAATGTTTATACATTAACCCGAGCTACTTGGAGATTTTTGTCAATTTTGACCAAGTTTGACTTGGAGTTAACTCTTAAGGGCCCCAGAAACCCTAATTTTGATCCAACCATTAGAAACCCTAATTTTGATCTAATTGTTAGAATAGGTTGAAACCAGCTTCATTGCAAATATTATTGAATTCCCTTTCCAACGATTATTCATAGGACGAAATCGGAGTCAAACAGTCGAGATATCTTGAAAATCGTGAAAGACGAATCAGCTTGCTTCTTGAGGCCATAAGTTTTGATCCAACCGTTGGATTTCAAAGTTCTTTAGCTTTTCAAAAACTCCACATCTAGACCTTTCCAGACACACCAAGATCAACCCAATACTACCCTGGGAAGGCCTTCATCATGACATTCTAAGTCGGCGGCCACTAAGTGGCTGCAGAGCTGAAAAGTCACTTTTTCATTATAAATACCCCCAGACCCCCTCAGATAAAAAAATAAAATAAAATAAAATAAATTGGGCATTCTTGGAGCTTAGTTCTAGGCAGATTCTCTCTCTTTTCTCTACATTTCTCTCCCAAAAACATATCGAAAAACCCTTAATTCCTCTTTTCTCTCAACAATCAAGAGGTAGTGTTCTTGCACTCTTTTTCATCTCCTTGGTCTTAAGACCTTGGATTTGAGGTTTAAAGGGTGTAGATGTAGCTTTTTAGATACTATACACCATTTGCTTTATCTTGCTTTATAATATGCTTTATTGCCTTTCCTAGCATATATTTTTTGCTTTATCTTGCTTCTTAGCATGTTCTATACTTTTCCTAGCATGTCTCCTTGCTTTTTGCCATATTTAAATACTTTGATGATGTTGGTATAGTCTTCTTAGGCCCTGCCTAAATATTGTGTTTGTGCTTAGGTCCATGTGCCTAGGTGCCTTTTTAGCATGCTAATGCTTAGATCTACTTGTTTATATGCTCCTTGCCTTATTCATGCTTAGATCTACTTATTTGTGTGCTCTTTATCAAGCCTTTTAATCTCTTATTATCTCATTTTTCTTGTGTTTTGGCCTTTTTGGTAGGATGTAGATCTAGATCTTGTGGTCTAGGCCTACATCTACACACCTAGGCCTATATCAAAGGATTTGAATCATTTTTTTTTTTTTTTAATGTATTTCTATGCTTGTTTGCTTTTATGTTTTATCTCCATGTTTGCCATCTAGGCCTAGCCATGCTTCGTGCCCTATGCGGGTTTGTGCTTGTTGGTTTTTCGGGCCATTTGCTTGCGTGGTTGCATCCCCCCATCTTGTGATTTGTTGGATGTAACCAATTGTGAGATACACCTCTTTGATGTTGGTGTACTTGATACACACCTTTATCTGCTCCGTGCAATGTTTATATGCTTGCCTTGTGTTAGGAGTGAAATATTTTTCCTTCTAACAAATGAGATTTGTGTTGGGTTGGGGGCGTAAACTAAAACTCGATAATGGGCTTGAAGCATGGCCCAAAGGCTATTGGTGAAACTTTTGAGAATTTGCCTTATTTTATGCCTTGGGCCTAGGTTAGGACATGGTTTTGAAACCCAGACTATTCAAAAAATCGTAAAAGTGAGAGGTTCAAGGTTCAAGGTTTTTGAGGTTGGTTTGAGGTCGAATCGAGGTCGGACCGTAATGAGGTAATAATTAATTTAATAATTAATTAATATGAAATAAATAAAATTTAATGCATAAAAATTAATAATCTTGACTAAACATTTAAAAAAATTCAAGTATTTGGAGACTACTAAAAATAAAATGATATTTTTCATAGTTTATTATAAATTTTAAATAGATATTTTCTTATCATTTATAATAATTCAATAAATTTGTACAATAGTCAACATAACAATATCTTTAAAAGCCATGATTTATGCCATTAAAATATTTTAACTATTTATCAACCATTTAACAAATTAGGAACGGTACAATTTAAAGGGGTTATAAATGATAATTCCAAATCTCAAGGTTTAAAGCTTCAAGGTGGCTAGTTGTTAGGCATTTGAGCATCTAACCGTGGCTTTTGAAAAATGAAGTATCAACACTGCCTTTGAAAAACAAAAAAAGCTCCTCTCTCGCCTAAACTCTGTTTTGCAGAACTCTCCCTCTCTCTCCTTTAAATCTCTTGTTCCTCTTTCCTCTTAGACCAAAATCACAAAGTAAAGATGTCATCTAGTTCATCGTGGAGCTGCGCTGTGAAGAACGAAGTCCATGGTGAGCTATGACTTCAGATCTAGTTTTTTTGGACCACCATTTTTAGGGGGAAAAAATGGCAAGTCTGGCTGGTTTACTCGCCTATGGGTCTAAAAACTGTCCTGTTAGACCGAGAGTCAAACGATTCACGAAAAAAATGCATTTTACGAGTTTCTGAGTTTAAAAAACCGGACTTGTGACCGGTTTTCGGTTAACTCGGTTCGACCGTCCGGTCCAGTCTGATTTTCAAAACAATGGGTTAAGACTGGCAAGGATTATGGGGTGGCCCAAAACGTTTCCTACAGCAGACACATCAGCACAACAGAAAAGCCTACTACAATAAAGAAATAGCCCAATAGTAAAATATTCCAGTAGTAAAATGTTCTAGCGGTAAAATATTCTAGTAGTAAAATAAGACAAACAAGAAAAAATATCCAGCCGTTAATTATTTCATAAATTAAGGAGAGTGTCTACATCTCCAAAATCATCATTTGAGGGATCCATTGAAAGAAAGTCCTCCATTATAAAAACACGAGGTAAAAACTCTATGGTAACAAATATATTATAGCCTTCAATAGTAAGGGAATAGACAAACACCATAGGGTCCCTTATAACAAGTAATGGAGAAAACTTAGAGAGAGAGAGAGAGAGAGAGAGAGAGAGAGAGAGAGAGAGAGAGAGAGAGAGAGAGAGAGAGAGAGAGAGAGATTTCAGTTAGTGCAGCAAGGTCATTATTATGCCTAGGTATGCTCATGAAGATAGTATATGTAGTGAGTAGTGAGGGTGATTTTGGTAGCATGAGGAGAGAGAGAGAGAGAGAGAGAGAGAGAGAGAGAGATAGTATTTAGCAAAGCCATTAGGACTTTCTGTTGGGGGATGGATGAAAGCTTATAAGTAGAGGTGTGAGGGGTATTTGTGAGCTAGGGATTGAAGAGATTAGTTTCTTATTTTGAAACTAAGAACTTAAAAGCTCAGAACCTCACTAAGAGCTTAAGAAAATTAGAGAGAGAGGAAAATAGAGAAGTTTATGAAAGAGTTCTTCTCTATTGGTGTGTGTTGAGGTGTTGGTGAAGAGCTCTATTTATAGTTGAGTTTAAGGGGGGGTTTTTAGCAAATAATCTCTGCTAAAATCAATCTCAATTTTCAAAAAATTCCTAGAAAATCGTTCCTAGGATTTGGCCAAGAATAGTAAGTTCAGCTTTAAGGTGTTCTTGTTGTTTTGGGTAATAGCAGCTATAGGTTCTGATTTAGCGTTAAATGCTTATTGTCCTCAGCCAATGAGATTAGAGCATGTATTAGGCTAATGATATTAGTTGTTTGCTGCTAGTATCAGAGCTTCCTAGGGCAGATTGTGTCACCCAAGCCAGGTATCAATCTTGGAGCTCTCTGTTGGAAATTCTGCTGAGGATCTCCTTAGTGCAGTCCATACCACATTTCCCTAAGTTTCCCCATTAGGGTTTATGTGCTTGGTACATGAACTAGTAAATATACATTTTTGACATAGTAATGAGTTGTTTATAAGTGATTCCAAAAACTTTCATGGTCTGGTCATGGCTACCCTTTATTCTTTGGCTAATTGTGTTGGAGAAGAAAGAGAGTATAGCTGGCTTCAGCTTCACAGCTTTGTGTCTTGTCAGCATAGCTTAATGTCACATTAGTAATCATGAACATCAGTTTGCCAAGGAAGGGTGAAAGCTCAATTGGACATGTATCCCTTTTTGATTTGATTTGACAAGCTGAAAGTGATAGTAGTGGGTCCTAGCTATCAGCTTAGTTGTGTTTAAACTTGACTTGTGGCTAGTCTAACCATTTTAGTTACTCAAGTGAGCTTTAGTTACTGAGATTTGCATATGGGCCAGGCTGTCTCGGCTGGGCCTTGTTGTTGGGCTTCTTTGGGCTTGTTCATCCTTGCAAAATGAATAGTTTTGCCATGGGTTTGTAATATACATGGGCTTTTGTAGTGAGAGTTTCTTATGGAAAAAATAAGCATAGTCCCATAAATTTTGTAGAAGAAATAGTTTTGGAATATGGGTAATAATGTCATAAGTAATTTATGTTTCCCATGGGTTAAGGAATTTAGTATATCAAAATATGTTTTTGCCAAAGAATAGTTTTAAGTTTGAGCATAATATAATTCTTTTGCCTAATAATATTTGGGCTTTGGTAGAATAATTGTTTGCCCAATAGTTTTGGGTTTTTTGATAGAAGGTGCTAAAATAATATTGGGCTTTTTGTAAAAGTTGCCAAAATAATATTGGGCCTTTTGTAAAATTTGCCAAATAATAATGGGCTTTTGTAATATTTTGAGAGTTTGCAAGAATATTGTAATATAGCAACGGACTTTAGAGTGCCATGTAGCAATGAGTTTTGTAAGAGGGCCATGTAGCAATGGACTTAGTAAGGGTGTCGTGTAGCAATGGCAGAAGATAATGTGGGAGTCGCCAGTGATTTTCATGCAGATGAGGTGTTCCAAGGTCTCGAACAAATGGCCCCACTCACGGCTTAGGGTCTCGACGGTGTGTCACCCATCTTTTACAAAACTTTTTGGCATATTATGGGTAAAGATGTCACGGAGGTTGTTCTTAATGCATTGAATTCAGGTATCATTCCTGAATCTCTTAATACCACATATATTACTCTTATTCCAAAAATCAAAGATCCAAAAAGGTGGCTGACTTTAGACCCATATGTCTATGTAATGTTATTTATAAACTTATTGCTAAAGTGGTTGCTAACCGATTGAAGAAGTTTTTAATCCAAACAGTGCCAGATTCTCAGAGTGCTTTCTTATCAGGGGTGTCTTATCTCTGACAATATCCTGGTAGCATTTGAAACCTTGCATTATCTCAAAAGAAAGACCACTAGCAAAATGGGGTACATGGCTCTCGAGCTCGATATGAGTAAAGCCTATGACCGAGTTTTTTGTGAAAATTATGCATCACTTGGGGCTTGATGAACAATTGATCTGGATTATAATGTCATGCTTGAAGTCAGTCCCCTATTCAGTACTCCTAAATGGCCAGCCAGTGGGTAGAATCAAACCTTCAAGAGGTTTACGTCAAGGTGACCCGTTATCGCCTTATTTATTCTTATTATGTGCCTTGGGATTAGAGAGTTTAATTCAAAAAGCTGAACTGAATGATGATATTAGAGGTGTGGCTATATGTAGAAATGGTCCTCGGGTTTCCCATTTATTTTTTGCAGATGACAGTGTGCTTTTTTGCCATGCTACAGAAGCTAAATGCCAAAGAATATTGGATCTTTTGGCTATTTATGATAGGGGTTCGGGGCAAAAAATTAACTGAGAGAAGACCAATATTTTTTTCAGCTTAATCACACAAGCTCATGTGAAGTTTCGGATCCAAGCTCTACTGGAGGTCCCTGCTATTCGCCAGTATGAGAAATACTTGGGGTTGCCAGCTCTTGTTCGTTGGGCCAAGAAACAAAGCTTTGTATACATCAAGGAAAGGGTTTGGAAGAAATTACGAGGTTGGAAGGAAAAACTCCTCTCATAAGCCAGTAGGGAAGTTCTTATAAAGGCAGTGATTTAGGCCATCCCTACCTACACCATGAGCTGTATCAAGCTTCCTAAAGGTTTGATAAAAGATTTGGACGTTTTAACTCGTAAGTTCTAGTGGGGATATGGTGAAGGTAGTAGGAAGGTTCATTGGGTTCATTGGAAGAAACTATGTCAAGATAAAGATAGGGGTGGCATGGGGTTCAAGGAGATAGAAAAATTCAATGATGTGTTGTTGGCCAAGCAAGTACGGAGGATGACAAACAATCCTAATTCCCTTTGTCATTGGGTATTCATAGCAATATTTTTTCCAACTTGCTCAATCTTGGAGGCTAAGGATTCGAACACGGGGTCATATGCTTGGAAGAGTATCCTTAGTGCAAGAGATGTTATTAGAAAGGGGATGGTGTGGCGTATAGGGAATGGGCAGAATGTTCGGATTAAGGAGGATAAATGGTTGCCGGGAAGCCCCACTTGCCCCATCATCATCCCTCTGCCCACTGTTGCAGCCGAGACAAAGGTTCAACCTCTGATTAATTTGGAGTTAGGAGTGTGGAGATCAGACCGTGTAAACCAACTGTTTTTGCCGCAAGAAGCTTCTGCCATATTGGGAATTCCTCTGAGTCGCCAATGCCCTCCAGACAGAATAGCGTAGGCCTACACTCCATCAGGTGTCTTTAGCACAAGCAGTGCATATAAGCTTCTGGCCTCTAGTGTGGATGAAAGTCAAGCAGCAACTTCAAACCGGACAGCTCAAAAACAATTTTGGAAGGCAGTTTGGAGGCTAAGAGTTCCTAATAAGTTCAAGCATTTCATTTGGCGAGCGTGTAATAATGCTCTGCCAACTATGAGCAACCTGTTTCGACGACAAATCACATCATCCGACAAGTGTGAACTTTGCAACCCCTACCCCGAAGACTCTCTGCATGCCATTTGGTTTTGTAGTGAAGTGGAGACAACTTGGAGCTCGTCTCATTGTTTCAACCAAGCAAATCTCCCCCACCCCCTGAGCTTTAGCGACTTACTGTCTCTTTTTTTGCAGGTTAAGGATGATTATAGAAAGGAAGTTTTCTCTATTGCAGCTTGGCTCTTGTGGAACCGGAGAAATGCCATTCACTTTGGCAGACCTGTGCGACCTATGGCCCAAATCCTATCAACGGCAGGAAATTTGCTGCAAGACTTCCTGGCTGTCTAGCAGATAGACACGGCCCCACCTCCTCCCCCTATCATGCATCATTGGAGCACACCTGACTTAAACTACCACAAAGTCAACTTCGATGCTGCAATGTTCAGGGACTCAAATTTGGCTGGAATTGGAGTCGTTGTTCGAGACTAGAGAGGTGAATTTGTTGGTGCATTATCTTCCCCAATGCCGCTGACACACTCAGTTGCTGATATGGAAGCTCTAGCATGCCGGAAAGTTGTCGAATTTGTTGTAGAAATTGGTCTACAGAGAGTGACCTTCGAAGGGGATTCAGCAATGGTCATCACTGCTTTAAATCAAAATAATGCTGGCCTTTCATCTTACAGTGTCGTCATTGAAGAAATCCACAGTCAAGCTTTGGTTTTTCAGTCCTTTGCATTTACTCATACTAGTCAATCTTGTAATTGTGTGGCTGATGCTCTAGCAAAAAAGCAAAAGGCTTTAGGAGTGCTCGGGTTTGGTTTAATTCCCCTCCCGAGGACGTAGTTTCCTTATTGTTGTTTGATGTTCACTGAACTTTTGGTTTCTTTTTTCAATAAAAGCCCAGGCTTGTAGTCTGGTTTCTCAAAAAAGAAAGAAAAAAAGAATGACCTTTAAAAGTGAATTGAACAACTAAGATAAAACCATACTATTGCAATTACACCAAGAAACATAATGAGATCAAATTGTGATTGTCGCTTTGGAATTCAACCATCAATAAAAACCAATTTTGGTTTTTGCATCTACAGCCACGATTACAGATCTATTCTAAGTGCACAAGAGACATGCCAAGATAATCACTATTCGGAAAAAAAAAATAGGGACTTGAAGGATTATCCCAAAATTGAGTAGGTGGAGTTGAAGTAGATGCAGTATTAGACATGATCAAATTCAATCAAGCTATAAAATTGAATTTCTTTAAGATCAAGAATCAAGAAAGTTTTAGAGAATTTGACACAAATTGAACCAAAATCAGAAATTGATTCAAAACAAAAATTGATCCAGATCATAGATTAACTGAAAAATATGAATAGAACACAAATTCAATCGAAGAGCTAGTGCAAGAAAAGAATCAAGAACAATATAGAAATTGATTCTACTTGATGCACAAAGAGTAAAAGAAAACATGAATTTGAAGAGTAAAGATAGGAGAATCGAACTAGGAGATTAGTTGGTGTTATATATTGTGCTAGTTCTGCTCTAATACCATATTAGAAACTATACAAGCTCAAACCTTTAACAATGGAGAGAGAGAGAAAGGGAGAGAGAGTTGCTGTGAATGATTCTGTATTACTGAATAATTACAAGCTTTGGTTTTTATAGCAAGAACGGAGAGAGTGGAAAAAGTTTAACTGACTAACAAACTAAGTTAACAACAAGGAACCAATAGAAATATGACACCTGTCATCTAAACAGTAATTAAGCAACTAAACACTATATAAAACGACTTGTCGTTTATAATTACAAATACAAAAATGACCACAACTTTAGTGAATTGTGGCTGCAACTAATTCTATCTTTTCTTCTTCTAGACCCCATCTTCTTCAATGATCAATCCTCTGAACTTATTCTTCTTCAATCCTTATACATTCTAATACTTAAAATGCAAAACCTGTCTCATTTAGGGCTACCTATAACAGTGATTACTATTCACTGTTAAGTCTAACAAATGCTTACTAAAATACACTCTAACCAATCCAAGTATTATTAAAACAAGAAAGAAAAATTATGCAAACCCACAACATAAAAATGTTAACATCGATTGCTTGCATTTTCATTGGAATAGTATGCATTTACTAGAAAACACAACAAAAGAATCGAAACAATAGGAGGTTAACATATGGAATGAACTTTGAAATTAGAGGTTGTTGTGGCACACCTTACTCTTACCTTCCAAATTCTCCTAGAGCTAGACGATTGTTGAAAACAAAGAAGAAGGTTCATAACACAAAACGGGGTTATCAGGATTCATTAAACAAAGATCAAGCTACGGGGTCATTTCTGAATTTTCTTTTCAAAAGGTAAGTTACCTGACTGATATCAGAAGCTCTGGTAAGTGAATGCAATTTTATATACTATCTTGGACTTACCATTATCCTTGATTGGTAAGTGTCTGATCATTGTCCATTCACTAAGTTTTCTGTTTGTTCTTGAACTAAAGGCTATTCATGTTAGTTTACAACGTAAGAACAAATTTTCTGACTAACACCAACCCATATTTTGTGACTAGTGTTCATTATTTTATTGTCAAACTATTCACTATTTGATTTTTCATTAAGCAAAAAAAAAAAAAAAACTATGTGAATTGTGTATAAATCAAACTCTAATCCTCTTTTGATTTGTTTAACAAGATAGCCTGGATTACTCATGTTCTTTTGGCATCTAGAGAGTCACTTGCACTTCGGAGTAATGAAACAGCAAAGTCAATAGTGCATATATATTTTACTGGCTTCTTCAAGAAAGAGATTTGATTGCTTAAATCTCATCTATTCATGCCCTCTTAGCTGTTGTCGTTGCTAGTAAATGGAAACTTTTTCAGATGGATGTCAAAAATGCATTTCTTAATAGGAATTTAAGTGAAGAAGTTTATATGCAACCTCCTTCTGGTCTCTCTATTGCACCGAACAAGGTTTGTAACCTTCGACGTGCACTTTATAGCCTTAAACAAGCTCCATGAGCTTGGTTTGCCAAGTTCAACTCTACCATCTCTCGCTTGGGTTACATTGCTAGTCATTATGATTCTGTCTTATTTCTTTGTCGCACTGACAAAGACACTATTTTACTTCTCCTATATGTGGATGATATGATCATAACTGGTGATGACCTTAGTGGTATTCAAGAACTTAAGAATTTTCTCAGTCAGTAGTTTGATATGAAAGATCTTGGACATCTCAGCTACTTTTTGGGTCTTGAAATCACTCCTTCTATAGATGAACTTTATATTACTCAAATCAAGTATGCTTCTGAACTTTTGTCTAGAGCTGGACTCACTGATAGCAAGATTGTTGACACTCCAGTTGAACTAAATGCGCATCTGACTTCCTCAGGGGGAAAACCATTGTCTAACCCCTCTCTTTACAAATGCTTAATTGGCAACCTAGTTTATCTCACTGCGACTCACCCAAACATTTCATATGTTGTACCCCAGACGAGCCAATATTTTATGCTCCACGATCAACTCACTATGCTACTGTTCTGTGCATTCTTCGATACCTAAAAGGTACACTCTTCCATGACCTTTTCTACTCTACTCAGTCCCCTCTTGTTCTTCGTGCATTCTCTAATACTGATTGGGCAGGAGATCCCACTGATCGCAAGTCCACTACTAGCTATTACTTTCTTCTTGGTTCTTCTCTGATTTCTTGGTGAAGCAAGAAACAATCCCTTGTGGCCCGCTCCAGTACTGAAGGAAAATATTGTGCCATTGTTGATACCACATTTGAGCTTCTTTGGCTATGATGGCTTCTTAAGGATTTAGGTATGTCCACATCCTATGCTACTTCTCTTTATTATAACAACCAAAGTGTCATTTGTAATGCTCACAATGATATCTTCCATGAACGAATTAAACATATCAAGATCGATTGTCATTTTATCCATTATCATCTTGTTCAAGGTGCTTTCAAGCTGTTCTCGGTCTCCTCTAAAAATCAACTTGTAGATATCTTTACCAAGTCACATCCTAAAGGACGCCTTCGTGCTTTAGTTGACAACCTCAAGTTGGTCTCACATCCACCTTGAGTTTGAGGAGGGGTTGTTAATATGTAATAGACTGTGAGCTTTAGGCCTACGTACCTTGTTACTTAGCACGCAAACTTGTGTTACACACTCTATCTTGTATATAAAGGTACTCTTGTATATTTTATTAGTTGAAAAATGCAATACATTTATTTTGTATTTCTAACAAAGACAAATATGTTTTTTTAATTGTAAAGCATTTACTGGTTAAGTGCTTCAACTCCTCCCACTTATTGTAAAGAAAAATACAAATATATTTTTATATTATATAAAAAACCAAGCAAAGTTTTAATTTTCTTTTTATAACTATAGCCTATATAGTGTACTTGCCATTATTTGTATGTTTAGCAAGTTGCCAAATGCGAATAAGAGAAATGACCGTTCTTCCGAATCAGTAGCATCATGGGCTGCAGCCGCTTGGACTAGTCCTTTAATTTAAATCACCAGTACCCTTTGTTTTCTTGTGCCCTTGCCCTTTTCTTGGTGGAACCAGTCACATTGATCCTGAGCCGTCGAACCATCCCAAAAGTTTGTTTTTTTATTCATATAATTTTTCTTTACTCATTGTGTAAATTTTATTTATTATTTAATCTAGGATAAAATTTAACTACAAAATTAGTTGTCGTATAAAGTTATAATTTTATTTAATATCTTTTTAATTATTAAAAGTGAATTTTGACAAATCCACCATTAGATTATATTTATTTATATTCTCCATACTTGCAAAATTTCTTGAAATTTAAATATCAATAGCTATGTCATCAATAAATTGTTTAAAAATTGTAAATTTTTATAGTTTAAAATTATGCATAAAATATAAATTTATAGATCATATAGTAAACAATTCTGATTGATATAAAATTTAACATATGTATTAAGAGCATAAATAACATTCAATTCAATAGTTAGATTTTTAAAATATGTAGCAATGTTTATTTTATTAAGCAAGGTTATAGCCTAAGGATACAACTAATTTTGTAACTAAATTTTGTCATTTAATCTATATCATTATGTAATGCATTTCTAAAATCACTACAAAAAACGCGCTCTGTAGCCGCGCTTGCAAAACGCAGCTATAGACCCAAAAAAACGCAGCTTCCGGCTATAGCCGCGTTTCTATAGCCGCGCTCGCAGACGCAGCATATACTGTGCAGCTATAGCCCCCTGCGGAGCCTATAGCTGCGTTTGATTAAACACAGCTCCAGGGTACTGAAGATGCGTTTAACCAAACGCAGCTCCAGGGGTGATGAGGCTGCATTGCATCAAACGCAGCTCCTTCCCGTTTAAGCCGCGTTGTATGACCGCAGCTCTGGCATATATTAAAAAAAGGAAAAAAATATTCTTCGGAATGGTCTGTAGCCGCGTTGATAAAAACGCGGCTTCAACAAAACGCACCTTCAGTATAGAAAAACGCGGCTCCAGAGCTGGTGTATAGCCGTGTTTATAAAACACAGCTATACGTCTTAAGTGGAGCCGCGTTTTTTATAAACGCAGCTCAAACTACACCCTGGAGCTGCGTTTTTGAAAAACGCAGCTCCAAAACGCGGCTACAGAGCGCGTTTTTTGTAGTGAATAATGTAAAACTAAAATTATGAATAATTTATGGACTAAATTTTTTTTAAGGGGATAGTTACAATAATACCAGTTGAGTTAACCTGAGATGCCGGTTTGAAATAAATATATATATATATATATATATATATATATAAACCATTTTTGAGTTATAATAATTCCAGTATAGTTACAAAGTTGTTAATGCAGAGAGTCAGAGACAGATAAAACTTGTAATCCATAGTTAAATTGGAGGAGATACTCACCGAGGACAAAAAGTATGATCAGATCGATGGTGTAACATATGCATAAAAGAATAGAAGAAATTAATTGAAAAAGGAAGCATAAAAATGTAGGTGTACTCCAAGAACGAAAGCTTTTTCAAAAGAACTCCACGTGCTTTGCTCTTTTACGTTCAGAAATATAACAGCGACTACCACTTTCTTCCTTTCTTTCTTTCTCTCCTCCAAGTATCCAATTAAATTTATTATCAAAAGAAAAAGAAAAAGAAAAAGAAAATCCAATTAATAAATTTACTACCGTTACCTATAGCTAATTGCTTCGCTACACCTCATAGTCATAGATAGACTTCTCTGGCTCACTTCCACATCTCCCCAAAACAATTCTTACTCATAAAAACTGAGAGAGAGAGAGAGAGAGAGAGGTTGGGGATCTATGAAGAGACAAGATACTTTGGTGTCATCTTCATACAGGGAAAATGTAGCAGCGGAAACCCTCCATGCTAAGAGCATCGGATGCATGTCCGGCATTATCCAACTTGTCTCCAAATACCAAAATCGTCGCAAATTCCTTACTTTCGGTTTGTTTCTTCTTCTTCGTCTCTGTCAAGCCTAGCTTCTTGTAGCTACCAATTAATTTTAACTACACAAATTCTTTGTGTTTATACTCATTCAAAGAAAGAGAAAAATGTTTATTCTAACTTTGGAAAACGCCCTTCTTGTTTGTAGACAAAAATATGGGAAATGACAAGTCAAGGATTGGTTCTGTTTTCTTAAAACGGTTTTTAAATGTTGTTTTTTAGGCAATAAAAAAAATAAAATTTTGAAACATGTTTTCAATATATAGTTCTTTTCATCAGGCTCATTGAGATGATTTTTTTTTTTTTTTTGTTTAATTCCTCCCAACAGATGGGACTCCAATCTAAATTGTTCTTGGAACAATGTCACTTAATCACAAATCTCTTAATCATTTTGAAAAATTTTAAGTTGCATGCTAATATAATATGTGAATTTTTAACCCTCCATCTCAGCTCTTCCAACTATTTTTGTGAGAGGACACCAATATTACTTTTGTGAGTATTTGAGCTCTAAATATTATTAGCAAAAATGAATATTTTAAAAAACATTATGTATTATTTTTTGCTTTTTATTTCCAAATTTGAAAAAAAAAATTGTTATCAATCTCTCACTGATTAATAAATTTCAAAATGTTCAGGGAAGAAGCAAGAAAAGAATGTGGTTTCTTCTCCAACAAAACAAAAACCCTCAGTCCCAACCCAAGAAGTTTTCCCCTCATCAATGCAACCACAAAACCAAAAGCAAAAAGACATCAAACCCACCAATGATCTCAGAAGACTCTCTTGCGACGTGCTCAGAAGCCCCACACTTCCGGCGGAGATACGGCGGTCAAACTCCGTAAACTCGCCTCAAAACTGCCGAACTCCGCCTGCACTGGTGGCGCGCCTGATGGGTTTGGAACCTATGCCGACAACGATGACGGTGATGCCGGAATCAGCTGCAGAGAAGAGAAGGAAGTTGCTCATGGCATTGGAGAAATGCAATGAAGACTTGAACGCGCTTAAGAAGATCATCGATACCGTACAATTTTCGGAGCGGTTGAGCTCGACGGCTGAGATTAAAAGGTGTTGGGAGGAGCAGCCGAGTCCTGTGTCTGTGTTGGATGAGTTCATGACTCGTTCGCCATTGATGAACGCTCAATGCAACTCCAGGAGACACACTAGCGGTTAGTTTTTATTTTTATTTTTAATTTGGTTGGTTTAAATTAATTATATTTGTCTTTTCTTTTGTACATATATGCATGCATGTCTTGCCTGAAATTAATGTTGGTATCAAACAAATCACATATATGTAAAAACCACAAGTACATTTTTTTTAGCCAAAAAAAATAAAAGCCACAAGTTACATGAAAAAAGAAGATGGCCAATTATCTTCTTTGGTTGCAATTGTATTAATTGTTATCTTGTTTTTCTTTTTCCTATTCTCTTTTTTCATCTCAAAATTTTGACCTTATACAATGTTTTGGTGTTCCTTTAATTAAGAAAGTTGTACTGTCATTTCTGAAATTTTTTTTTTTTGAAAAGCATTAATTTCATCTTGTTAAAGAAATTGCATACTGGACAAGTGGAGTGGGTGACATATTAAAAAGGTAAATATATATATATATATATATAGTTTGGAATTAATCTAATGATAGATGGATTGAAGCACAAAAATTGATATCTTTTAAATTTTTCAAGGATGAAATTAGTTAATTTTTAAAGGAAATATACATTTGAGATATTCACCCCCTAATTTTTTGTTTGTTAATATCTAATATAGATAAACCTTACCAGAGTTTTTACATACTCTTCATTTTCCATATGAATACCTGAAAATAGAGAAAACTACATTAAATTTTCATTGATTTGAATACCCTAATTGCTTGAAGGGGAAAAAAGAAAAGGAAAATAAGGTTAATTCCTGTTCAAGTTATTAAACAATAACAACAATCAAGCTTTAGTTTTAAAATTTCAGAGTCTTTTATGAATTTTTAATAAACTAGTTAAAGTTAATGATATATATATTCTTTTTCATCATTTTATTTTATTCAAAATTATAATCTTTATTACTTCACTAATTAACATGTTCTGTTTTACTACTTCTATCAATGTTATTTTTGGTCTTTCCATATATATATATATATATATATATATATATTTTCTCAACTTCAGTTAACTTGCTCTATCTCATTAATGCATCAATAGCTATATTTAAACATGTGAAACACTAAAAAATAATAAAAATATTTTGCAAAGAAATTATGCATAAACTAAATTTATACCAATAATTTTGTATAAGAAAAATAAATTCCACAATTAAACATGAGATGAATACAAATTTTTTTTTTATAATACATGAGATGAACACAATGTATTGAATTTGTGCAGAACCTTTATTCAGCTCCATGTACAAATAAATTAATCCACAAGTAAACACTATATGTTAAACATGCTGGAGGCATTCCGACACACTGACTAAACAACAAAAAATGTCCTGTCCCCAACCATTTCAGTGGTGAACACACACTAAAAAAGATATCACTTATATATGTATTTAAAAATAAGCCATCATCTTCTATTTATTTTAATAATCTGTAGTAGTACTCTTTACTCTTTAGAAGATACAAAAAATTTGAAAATTCCAAGAATTAGATAGTTTGCAATGTACTTTTTGTAACGTAACTGACACCAGATACATCTAGCAAACATATCTGTTGAATAATATAAATTAATCCCCCACTTAAAATGTTGTAATAAAAAAAACTATATAAACTAATCTAACTTAGACGTGCATAAGCTCATAGTTGATTTCCAAATTAAAATCTTAAATTGTTGAGAACAAATGATTGAATAAATAAGAAATTATAAGGAATGTTGGATCCTTCTGAACCCAAACCCTATTTACATAGGGCATGGCTTTCCAAAGTGTATAAAAAAAAAGTCGATTCTTTCCTTGAATTTGGGCATAACGTTAGAGAAAAGTACACAAAATTAGAAAGCTTCCCAACTATTCTTATACGTACTTTTACATGAACTCAAAGATTTGTTTGCATTTTTACCATATCTTTGGCCCTAGACACACCTATAATTATGCTTTTGTTTCTTTCCTGAAATTGCAAAATGATTCAGATTTACATTAGAAATTTTAATTTTATATGCGTTCAAGATTATCATATGATAACGTACAAGGCTTCCTAATTGCTTTGTTAGCAAGCATAAATCTTGTCTAAGCCAAAGTTATCCTTCTTCTTCATGCTCTGAAAATCTTCAATGAATTGTCCTTAAGTTAAATAGTCGGCAAATCTCAAAATCATTACCATAGGACCTTTAAGAGGAGACATGCATCATGTTCTTTAAAGAAAAGTGAATGTCCCACATATGCCAAAGGATTTTAGGATTCCGAGTAAACGATCATACCATCTGTACTGTGTGTTTAGACTTTTTTCATAGTTCCCGTTATAGTGGGAAACATATTCATTTGTTAAGGGTACTTGCAATTATAGTAAAGTAAACCCTTTAAATCGCTAAACACGATGACTCACAGCTGTTATGGTATTAAAAATTATGTAAAACAGAAACAACAAATATATATAAGCCGTTATTTCTTTGTAACACGAGCAATATATAAAACGTTGTACAAGTTGTACTAGCTAATTAAGCTGTACATCTTTTTCTTCTTGATTTTTTGTGTGTGTGTTTGTGTGGGTGTTTGTCTATCTGTATGTGTTTTTGGGTGAGGGAGAGAGGGACCACTTGTAGTTCTTTGAATGATGCAGTCAAAGATGGATGAAAGAGAAAAGAGTAAAGAGAGACAAACAGAAAAGAAAAAGAAATTACCTAGCTACTTTCATGGCTTTTACTTGGCAGAAACCCTTTACTCCGGGTTTGGGTTCCACTTGACTTATCACTGTCTCGAAAGCTACGTAGCTATAACAATGGAGGCAACCTTGTCGATGCCATCATGAAATTTGGGGTTGAAGCAATACCTCATGCGCGTGCCACAGTAATTGAGTAGGGCCAATTCCAAACACACCTGCAGCACTGTCAAAACTTATTTATCTAGGGTTGCTTTTATTTTTACTCATGCAATAATACACGCACTGAAGCACAGTGAGTCTAGTAATTTTATTATTATTATATAAAAAGTTTTAACTTTTATCACAATTATGCAACGTGATTGATGGTAGTGAATTGTTTGTCACTTTTATGTATACTCATCACTTACTGTTTGTCACGTATACAATTATAACAAAAATTTTGATTTTTTTTTTTATTATTATATGAAACTAGAATTTTTCTAAAAGAAAAACTCATTTGTCCAAAGTCATAATTAAAAGTTTTTCTGGTTCGAAAAAGCCATTTTTCATTCATAATTATATATAGCATTTTATACTGAATGAGATTGTGATTGGGCTGGCTTTGAAATGATTGTGATTGTGATTGATTTAACTCATTCTATTATAAGAATGAAAATGATCAAAAAGAAGTAAGAAAAAAAGAAAAAGAAGAAGAAACATGACGACTAGGAAACTTCCTAATGTGTTTAATGGTAATGGTTCAAATCCTCACAACAACTACCAAATAATTATGAAAAAAAGAATGTGGTAGAGTACGTTACAGTGGGCATATATGCGATGCAGGACGAGTGCAACATCAACCAAAGCAACTAAAGAAGAAGCCAGGAGAAGAGGAAGTCATCAACATATATGTGTACGATAGAATGACAACCGATTCAGTTCAAACGAAAGGTGAGAAGAATGATGCATCATCGCCTATATGGAGCAGCAAAGCCTTGAAAGATAGCATAGACGAAGTGTGTAGGGATATTGCTTGGGGAGAGAAGAGGGAAATTGGAAGAATTGGGGTCACTTTACAAGAATACATTTGCAAGGACTTGATTGAAGAGATTGTAACTGAAATGGGATGTTGTGGCATGTATGCACTTCCCTTTGAAGCATGTAAGAGAAGACTGTGTTTCTAATTTGTGTACGTGTGGTTGTGTGTGTGTGTGTGTGTGTTTTTAATAGGCATCAATTATATGATATACATACTTTGCCATAAACGAGGGATTTTTCATGCATTTGTACTTTTTTTTTATTATTCATTATCGTTTTCATGATGGATAAGAGATTTGAGATAGTAATTTGAGACTAATGGAGATGACTCTAGTTGGATGTTGAAACAAAAACAAAAATGGTGGCTAAGCTCAAGATTGTATGGGCCTCCACTTTGTCAAAAAGTAAACCAGTTTTTGTTTGTTAGTATTAGTTAAATGTATATCAATCAATCTCGTGCATCCCATAAAAGCTTGTTTTTATGATCACTGGATTTGGAATCAGTTCATTCTATTTCAATCTGAAAGTCAAGCTGCGTTTTGACTAAGCTCCCGGCCGGCCACTTAATTCTAATAGAATTATTAATTAATTAAGTGACTAGTTTAGTTTCTCGATCGTTTTTTTTTTTTTCCCTTTTTTTGGGGGGTTGAGGGGACAATGATTTTGGTCCAACGAGGGAATTTTATTAAGATGTAATATATTCATAAAGGACTTCTATACAGAAATGGCCTCAAGCCTAAGTTTTTCACAACCCAAATGATTCCTCAAGCCTAGGTTTTTCACAACACAGATGATTCCAAACAAAAAGATTGAAAAACAAACAACGTTGTTTTCTGTATTTTCTAAAAGAAAATTCTTTTGACTCTTGCTTTGCTAGAAAACCTTACGTAAAAATAGTTTTCTGTATTTTTTAATGTTTGATAGCATTAAAAATATATAAATCAAAGGAAAACTATTTTTACTCAATGGAAAACCTATTAAATATATGACTTATTTTTAAAATGTTTTCCACAAATTTTTTTTTTAGAAAACCAATCTATCCCACCAAAAAATATTTTTCACATTATTTATAAGGTTGCTACCAAATATAGGAAAATGATATAATTTTCTAGAAAATAATTTTTGAAAAATAACTCATTTTTCAAAAAAATCTAATGTCAAAACAATGACAAACTAAGCTAAGTTAAACATTTGTAGAATCATCTTACAATTTCCTTCTAAACAATATAAGATAAAATGTGAAATTTTTCTTTAACTAAAATATATATTGGGGAAGAATAGAAATAAACTTTAACTAAATTTATTGAGGAAGAATAGAAATACATGAAAACGCCTTGTAAGCATAAATCTCAAGCCCAACCCATCCCTACTCAAATTGTGAGCAAAAAATCTTTAAGACATGTATTAAGAAAGATTTATTTCTTCCTCTTCTTCTTCTTCCTTTCAAAAGGGTATAAAAAACTCTAATCTCACCAAAACTACCCTTGTCCCTTAATTTTATAATGTTTGATTCAACACCTCCACATAAGTGCAGTGCTATACACTAAAAGTGTGCGCAGGTCAGATTGGGCGAGTAAATGCCAATATTTCTATCCAATTAGCCACTAGGGGGTTGGAAAAATTCTAATCTGCCATCGACCCACCAAAGTCTAAATCCGGCAGATTAGTTACAAATTTTGGCAATTTCAACTCGGTGGGTTAGGCGGGTTCAGCGGGTTGGCATTACCAATGTTCTTTAAAAACATTATCACACACTACAATTTGATACTAAATAATCTCAAAATATAACTAATGCACAAAAAAAAAAAAAAATTAAAGGTAGTTTAATTTCATTGAATAATCTCAATTCCAATACAAACATAGGGTCAATGAAAAAGAGATATATAATTCCTAACAGACCTTGTCTCCACACAAAAAAAAAAAAAAGAAAAAAAAGTAGGTTGATGCCTTACAACCAAGGGAAATTAAATCAACAAAATCAAAGTCTTAACATTCCCAAAGTCATATCAATGATTCAAAATAATAACATACCAACATAACAAATAAACTTCAAAATAGTATGCATGTTCTTAAAAAGAATTATCACAAACTACAATTAGTTACTAAATACAGAGTATATATACACTTTTGATACACTATAGAGTATATATAACCAATCTTGGTGCCTAAACTAACCGTATTACAAACTATAAGAACCACTAAGTGTATTACACGTGCACAACAGTATAACTGACTCTATTATTAGAAACTAAATGACATCAATCTTTTCAAAAAGGTTAAGGAAGAAAAGACAAAACGACAAGAAAGAGGGAGGAAGAGGAAGCGGTTGAAGGTGAAGGCTAAAAACAAAGTGTAGTATAGGGCTGAAGTGAGTTTAAGGTTTCAATGTTGACTTTTTATATATATATATTTTTTTTGAGGAATTGATTACTGATTAGCTGTAAAAATTTATTAAGTGAATTGATTAACTTTAAATACTGAATATACGATTGAACAATTTGAACTAATATATATATATATATATATATATATATATGGGTTGTGTTCAAGTTACACATGGTGTAACTCTAAGTAATGTTACACCACTCAATAACTTGTTATAGAATTTATATTTTGAAAATCTCACCATTGAATTATATGTTCTTAACATTCATGCCAATTTTCATGTCAATTGAATGTTATTTATCATTTGATTCATAAATTCATCTTTTATGTATTATATTAACTATAAAAACTTGAATTTAAACAATTGATTGATGACATGGCTATTAATCTTTGATCACCTTGAAATTTGGCAAACACGGAGAATATACGAAGGTAATGTAATCTAACGGTGGATTTGTCAAAATTCACGTCTAATTAAAAAATATTAAGTGGTGTAACATTGCTTAAAGTTACATTAGGTGTAACTTGAACCCAACCCATATATTATTTACGTATAATTAAGCGGGCGGGTTAGGTTGTAGTGGGTTGGCAATTTTTCAATCCATTACCCAACACAATCCGCTATTTTGGGGCCTAACCCCCCAACCCAAACCGCCTAAGTTAATGACCCACATGGGGTAGCAAATCGGCTGCGGGTCGAGTGGGTTGGCGGGTTAAGTGGATATTTTGCACACCCTTACTATACACCAATGACAAAAAGAAAAATTCCACATAACACAAGAAAATACAAAGATATATATATATATATATATATATATACAGTACCCGGCATAATAATTCAGAAGTACTATTTGTTTTCGGTGGAAAGAGTTTTCACCCCAGTAAAAGCAATTTACTCTTCGGATTTTCAGCAATCTTCAGCAGAACCAAGGCTCCCTCCAATCTATGTAAGGCAGCCTCCTCTCCATTCTGAAGCAGGTCCAATTCAGTAGGAAAGAATCCTTTGAAAAAGATCATAAGAAAAGAACAGCTTCCAAGTTTTATAGAAAACAGAAGTACAACAACTTCAAGGATGATGATTTCTATAAAAAAGGAAAGCCCTCCAGATCTATTTCCACAGGCAAATATGAGAAACCCACAAAAGTATCAGGAAAATGTTTCAATTGTGGTAAGAAAAGTCATTTCAGCAAAGAGTGTAGATCGAAGTCCAAATCCCTTATCAACACTTTAGTTAGTGACCAAGCTGGTAAAGATGAGATCTTTAAACTTTTAGAACTTGATCACATAGAAAATGAGTCAACCAATAGTTCTAGTGACCATGAGATCCATCAGTTAAACCAATCTCCTGATTCCGAATCTTCTAGAGACTCAGAATCCTCTAGCAGCCCAAAAATTAGTTTCGGATGCAAAGATAGTTGTTGTAGGAACAAGACTATCAATGTCCTCAGTAAACAAGTTAGTGTGCTTAGCAAGCAGGAAGAACTACTCTTAGATCTCATAGAACAAATCGAGGACCCAGTAGTTAAAGCCTAGAAGCTTAGTGCATTTCATGCAACCTTAGTTAGGAAAATCGGTAAACCCGAACCTAGGATTCGTGAACCCAGAAGTATCAGCAGTCTCCAAGAAGTCTCTGTCTCCAAGACCCTTAAACTTACTAATGCCAAAACCAAATATCCTACATACTGCACCAGCCAGGCAAAGAACCCTGACTTCTCTATTTCTATCATCCCTTGTCCAGTTGATGATTCCTTTGGCCCCCATCCAGTCCCGAAAATCATCATTTTTCAACTCATGCATATTGCATAAAAATATTTGCTGCATTCCATTTCTTGTTTTTTTTTTTTTTTTTTTTTTTTTTTCTTTAAGCACATGTGTAACAGAAAACCATTTTGCTTATTCAGAAAACCCCAAACAGGAAACCCAGCAAAAAACCCACAGTATCACTAGTAAGTGGAAGATGAATTCTTCAACGAATTCTTCAACAGAAAACAAGAACAAAGGGAAAGCTCCTATTTAGGGCTATTCTCAAAACAAAAAACTAACAAAACGGTCTTTTGTAATGCATGAAGGTGTTTCTTCTAAAAGAAACCAAAGAGAAGCAACATCCCTTCAGGAATCTGTCCCAATGGAGGTGACATATTCCAGTTGTAACATTACTGCTGTTTTGCAGGAGATTTTATCCAAGGAACTGCATGGAGTATATACAGATTTACCATACTCCACAAAAACTATCCTTGACCTCCTTCATTCAGTTTATATCCTTCAAAATAATGGCATTTTCCAAAAAACTCTCAAAACCCTAGAAAACCATCTAGTTAACCTTGAGGCGAGAAATGAAGCCATAACTAGTCACATCACCAGTCTACTTTCTGGCAAAGAGGAAATCCGTTCAAAGGATAAGACTGTTATAATGGGCACAGATTATACTAGGCTAAGTCTTAAGACCCAAGCCTCGTTAAGAAGTGCAGTTGCCAACTTGCCTTCTGAAATACAAGTAAGTATTTTAGGAAGCCAGGTAATGTTCGAATTCATCGACTAATGGTTCAAGCATTTCAAAGTTTTGGTCACAACCCCTTATCCAGATCTAGAGGATTCAGATGATACGAAGCATATCTTTGCACAAGCAAATTGGGATGAACATTTTGGATGTAGTCTCAGAGTATACGAAAAAGAGCATCCTTTCCTAAGCCTCTTTATCAATTATGAAGATGGTCCGGATGAGGAAAATGAGATGGAACCCTACTGGCTCTCCAGAATGTTTGAATATGGCTTTATCAAAGAAATCAAGTTAACAAGCCATAACCAAGTCAGCCAGTTTCCCTAGATCATAAAAAAGATGGTTGAACAGGTAGCAAGTCCTTTTGTGTCTATCAAATGCTAGAGCACTCTCCCACAGTGGGAAAGAGACAATTGGATGACTGTCCAACCATCAAGGCATTTAGTACTCATCAATGGGTACTCTCATCATGGCCTCTGGTTTGAAGGAGATTCCCACCTATCCTACAGAGATCCACATGCTCTTGCATATTGTTGGAAAAATCATGCCAATAATGAAATTCTTGACACCACCAGAACCCTATGGGAAAATTATCATCTCGTAGGCAATACAGGAAGAATTTCAATGTTCACTACCAGGCCATACTTAGGAGCCATTCCCAACCTCCAGAGGCAAGGGAACCATAATCCACGAAGGTTCATTAAAAGAAAACCAGAATATGAACCACTCGTCTATTGTGGTTTCTATAATCAATACACCATTCTGCGGGAGCATAACTGCAATTATAATCCCCCTTAGGATTATGATGGGTATCCATCCGATACTGGATCCATCTAAAGCTCCTAGCCTTCACTCGAATTTAGAATTGCAAGCCCTAAAAGACTGACCAAGGCACTAGTTAAGATAAGCAGGACTTCACTTCTCAGAAGAAAAAGGTATTCTAGATAGCACCACTCAATATTCAGAACAGTAATTCCAAACTGGCTACTATTCACCTACAGTACCAGTCACTGTTGATGAACAGTACCTGCACTAAGCCAACAGAAGCAGACAAAAGACAAGACACTATTCACGAATAGTACCCGGCATAATAATTCAAAAGTACTATTTGCTTTCGGTGGAAAGTGTTTTCACCCCAGTAAAAGCAATTTACTCTCCGGATTTTCAGCAATCTTCACCAGGACCAAGGCTCCCTCCAGTCGATATAAGGCAGCCTCCTCTCCATTCTGAAGCAGGTCCAATTTAGTAGGAACCTCAGAGGTTAAAAAATAGGAAGAGTTCCAAACCTCCCTTCTCATTACAACCCAATACTTGTAATTCTCTAGTCAGTCTTACAATTGTAACCAGATGGCCTCAGTTGGCCTCCAGATTGTAATCAGTTAGCCCCAATCGGCTATTGACCCCTAGTCTTTCGCATAGTTTGTAACTTACCCCCCTTTTGGTATATATATTGTGAAGAGTTTCAACCTATAACATCTGCTCCTAATGATAACTCTTTATCATTAGACCAAGACACCAATTGATTTTTGGTGTAGGCGGAGATTAAATCTCAAATCTCTTATTCAACCATCAAAGACTTTGAGAAAAAATTTACTAATGACAAATTAAGGTTTTAATGCTACGTACCCAATCTGTCTTTCCTATTTCAAGATATTTTTAGAAATATGTTTTGTTAGCATAGAAATCCTTCTTCTTCTTCTTTTTTTTTTTTTTTTTGTTGTAATTTTCGATAAAAATTATAATAGGTGATTCATTTCTACAATTGGGTGAAAAAGATATGGCCAACTACTATTATGGTTCCTTAACTATCCATGACTTTGCCTCCAAAGTCCAAATTAACTATCGACTGCATCAATTTAAAATTTAATTACAGTTCAATAAAAGAAAATTTAAAGGTCATCCTTTGTACAATTTAGCTAGTTTTCGTATTCCCATAAATAAAAAAATGTAGTGTTCGTTTGTTGCAGGTGTGTGTGTCTATATATATATATATGTGTGTGTGTGTGTGTGTGTGTGTGTGTGTGTGTGTGTGTGTGTGTGTGTGTGTGTGAGAGAGAGTGCATTTGGGCAGCCCAAAAAAAAGCCATTTTTGGACTTTTTAAGCTTATTCGGGCAGTTCCCACACACAAATTCACGAAACACTTTCTCCCCTTTTTTTTCAATAGTACTGTTAATTAGAAAATAAACAATTAACAAAGTGCATACAGATGCAGTTTTTTAAAATTTTCTGTCTTTTTTAGGCACAACTAACCTAAGTAAAGTAAGTTAGACTAAACAAACACTTAAATACCAAAAGTCTTGTAACTCAATGACATTTTCTACTCTTCTTTGTGAGGAGAATCATAGTTCAAATCTCCCCTCCCTCATTATTGTAACAGTCAAATTATCAACAATAAAAAAAAATGTTAACCCACAAACTTTCAATTATTATATTTGATATTTTGAAGTTTAGATTAAATGAGATTATTAGGACTCCATCCAAAACTGAATGTTGGATTAAATTAACCCTAATAAATTTCATAATAACCCTAACAATACACAAACATATTGAAAATATGTGAACTAAAATGTGATTAGAGTAATTTCTTAACCATAAAATAAGTGTGGAGTACGTGGGCTGAAGTTGACTTACATCAGGTGTATACATCCTATAACATTATTCTGGAGACCATACTAATATATAATATTATATATATATATATATATATATTTGTCAAAAAAATATATTTATATTGAGTTGAGAATAGATTGTGTAAGTTTATAACTAACTTCATATAATATCAAATTTATAATTATAGTTTATTGATAATATAAACTATAATTATGAATTTGATAACTTTTTTGACTTTTTTTCTAACAATTTTTTTGTTGTTTTTATAGTTTTATGTCATTTTTTCAACTTTATAAATATTTTTATGTCTTTTTCTTTCATTTATTTCATTTTTTTATTATATAGGACCTACATTAGAAAAACCTTAATAAACACCACACAGTATTTGTTAACATTTTCTTAAATTTTAATCATTATTAACTATATATGAAAAGAATAAATTAATCAAGTAATTTCTTTAACAAAAAAATAAACCAAATTTAAATATATAATCTTGTTTAACGATGAACTCGAGTTTAAGAAATATCCAAAATAAAAGTAAATGAATAACAGAATAAGGATAAACTCTTCATATTGGCTCGACTCTTTTATTAAAGCCTTTATACTAGTTAATGAAATGAAAATATGGAGCGTACAAAACCAACCGATTGGGCCAACCCGCTCAGTTGACTCATCAGGGACAGGGACCGCGTTCAAACCGCGTAACCGCGTTGCCAATGTTATTGGTGGACATGCTGAAGAGAGAGAGAGAGAGAGAGAGTGAGAGGGCCACAATGACAGAGAAAATATATAAAAACTTACTAGAAAGACATATAGGCCTAATCCTATGCTAATATTCCAGAATCCACCGCCTTCATGATTATGCTGCACCCTTTTCCACAATTGGTATATGGTAATAATATAAACCCACAACGTGTCTACGCGTTCAGTAAAATTCATAATATATATGCTATCTGGTTCTAGATTCTGCTTCTCTACACTAAAGGTGCACGGCTAACCCCTGGTCCCTAAATCCGATATTTTTGGATCACTATAATCTTTCTGATTGATTTGCTACGTGGCGGGATCTGATATATCAGCTTAAGAATACTTTGGGCCTAGCTGTATTTAATTTCAAATATCTGTCTCTTTGTTTTTTCTCCCTGTGTTGGTTTCTTTCTGTTTTACTATTATGCCCCTTTGCCCTTTGGAGTTTGAGATATTATATTTTTATGCAAAATTGTGGAATTTCTTCTTGTTGCAAAAAAAAAAAAAAAAAAAAAAGGATAACCTGAAATGCCCTTTGGGTTACTCCAGAAATGGGTTTCTGTGTTTCTTTCAAATATTGTACTATATTGCAACTTTACAAGTGAACAAGTTTTGATAAATTTTTAAAGAATCTAATCCTCAAATGGAATAATTTCAAATCAAGTAACCAAAACTAGCTATATCCCTATTTTCTTAAATCTTAATTTACAACATCGAAACCCAAGCAACCAAAAAACATAGTTACAACTATGTGTATCTCAACGAAGAAGTATAATAATAAAATAATAGTTAAGGAACTTGTCTTAAATTTACAGATAAATTTCAACACATTGACGTAATAATATGTCCAAATTTTGTTAAAAGTTAATTCTACCTTAGCATTTTGCAATGGCACGCAGGTCATCACTAATGAAATCTTGCTCATAATGCATACATCTATAAAAGAATTAACTAGAACACGGTACACAAAATCAAGGTAATGAATTTTTTTTAAAGGTTTTTGGATAGCACGAGGGGCACCGAAATATTTGCAAAAAAGAATAATAGAGGCAAAGCTGCAAAGGGTAAAACTTTGGTACAATTTCTTAATGCAGTACATTAAGTTATTTAATTAAATTCAAAACTAAAGAACACTTGAAGCCCCAAGTGTGGGAATTGTTTCCATTTTAGCCCTTTGCCTCTCAAAATTTTTATTTTGACAATTCATGTTTGATTCTATTTTCATATTAATCACGACATCCATTAATAATATGATCACTTAAAATATATTTTTCTGCCTACAACAGTAATAGTTTTGCATTTTACAGCATTTTAGAACAAACATTTCACGAACTAGTTAAACATGAAACACACCATCAAATTACTAATGGAAATGGATGGTAGAGAAAATATGAAAAAAAAAATTTAAACATAAATGGCTGAAAAAAAAACACTCAAATTTTAACAAAACCAAAAATTGTATTTTAGTTTTAATTTAATTAAGACTATTCGTGTTCGGTCAATATTTGATTATAAAGCTAGTTTTTTTTTTTTTTAACTTATATTATGTATTGTTTATGAGTCCCATACTGCTTCTTGTGCGAGTTTTATTTCAAATAATTCAAGTATTAATTTTTTGAAAACAAGTTAGCTTTTAATTTTTTATTTCACATATGCAAGTAATAATTTACTAAAAATAAACAATTTTGAAACGGAGTAAGAAGTAAATATGATGAAAGACAAGGGCAAAATGGTAAAAAGTAAAAAATGTGGATTTAAGAAAAGGAATGGGTCCGGGTTCAGGTCATATGATAAGAGTTGAGAAATTCGTATAAAATGGCACCATACGTTGGTTCTAAAAAATTACTCCACACAAGTCACAACACAACTATTTCTCTCTTTGTTGTGCTCGTACAAGAACATCTTCAATCTTTGGAAAGAAAAAAGAAAAAGAGAAACAAGCGAATTTTAGAAATTTTTCTGAAATCCTAAGGATTAATCACACGCGAACAAGAGAATAGTAATGGCAGACCAACTAACCGACGACCAGATCTCTGAGTTCAAGGAAGCCTTCAGTTTGTTCGACAAGGATGGCGACGGTCAGATTCTCTCTCCTCTCTCCGATATGTCTTTTTTTTATTATCAGATCTACTTCTTTGTTGGTCCAATGTTTTCGCTGTCTTTCACATGCTTTGTCCTTGTTCGGGAAATGTTTTGCGTTTTGATTTTTCGTCCTAAAAATGAAAATAATTCTGTTTCATTGATGGTCATTTCTAGGTTACCAGAATTTCTATTTATATTTATTTGTTCATCGTTTGCTTGCTAAGAAAGCTTTGGAAAAAAAAAAAAAAAAAGAGATTAACGAATTATGTGATTGAATCTCAGATTTGGAATTTCCGAGAAAATAAAAAATCTTAAAACAACTCTTGAGTGCTCAATATTTTGTGAATATGTGTTTTTAACTGATTTAAATTTTTTTTAACTGAGCTTCATTGATAAATTGTGAGGCTTTTTAAGGTTGCTATTTTTACTGTTATATGTGTTTTTATGGAAACTATAATTTATTTTATGCATTTTTTTTTGTACGACTCTGTTTATGATGTCACAGAAGCGTGAAGAAAGCACGAAGAAAGCACACAGGAGACTCTCTTCAACGTTTTTTTACAAAAAAAAAAAAAAATAATAATAATAATAAATTAAATAATTAAATAGTAAATTGTGTCTATTTATTTTTTGAAAACCATGTGACTATAAGATCTGTCATTGTAGAGATCATGAGTTGTTCCTATGTATGGAAATATTGTTTTTTTGATAGATGAATAAATTTAGCAACGTGTTGATGATGTTGCCGCCTAAGTTTCATTTTCATGGAATTTAATCTTTATTTATTTTGCTTGGTAATAACTAATAATTTTATTTCCAACATGTGCTCGAACACGCGACAATTGAACTTCATGATCTTCTTTGATTGTTTAGGTGTATCTGCTTGGCAAATTATTCATATGCCCTTTTTATATTGCACAATTTTTATTCAAATGAGTTTTGGTTGCAAACATTGTCTTTGTGAGTTGTTGGGGTTAGCAACCGGGTGGTAATCTAAGTTTACCATCTTTGTTCCTTGAGATAAATAATATGTCAAAGGTCCAAGAATTTTTAATATGTTTTTTTTTTTTTTTTTTTCTTTTCACTCCTGCTTTGTTTGCTTATTAAATTTCTGTTTGGAAAATGGTTGTTATGTTTAGGACATAGTGTGCGTGGAATTGATTGGCAAGGATGAACCTATGTAAAATTTGGTTTTTGTTTCTCGAATCGGAATAAATGGGAATTCAGGTTTATTGAAATTATTTGAAATGCAGGTTGCATCACTACCAAGGAGCTTGGGACTGTGATGAGGTCACTGGGCCAGAACCCAACTGAGGCAGAGCTCCAGGACATGATTAATGAAGTTGATGCCGATGGTAATGGAACCATTGACTTCCCTGAGTTCCTAAACCTTATGGCGAGGAAGATGAAGGACACTGATTCGGAGGAGGAACTTAAAGAAGCATTCAGAGTTTTTGACAAGGATCAGAATGGGTTCATCTCTGCTGCTGAGCTGCGCCATGTGATGACCAACCTCGGGGAGAAGCTCACCGATGATGAAGTTGATGAGATGATCAGGGAGGCTGATGTTGATGGTGATGGCCAGATAAATTATGAGGAGTTTGTCAAGGTGATGATGGCCAAGTGATGAATCTGCCTTTACCAAAACCCTAATGAAAATTATCTTTATTTTTATTTAAGAAAAAAAAAAAAAAAAAAAAAGACACGGTTGACTATTATCGGACTACTAGTTTTCTTCTCTTAATTTTCATTTGATGGTTTCCAAATCAAGCTTTACAGTAGTATGTTCAGCTGTTGGAAGAATGTTCAATGTTCATCCTTAGTGTCTTGGCAGTTTTATTTTTATTTTATTTCTTTTCTTTTTTCCTTTTTTTTTTTTCCCTTTTTCTGGTCTCTTAAGAACATGAACTACCGGGAGGCTTCAGTGTTCTATGTTAATTGGATAACTCATTTTATTGGCACCCTGTTTCTTATTGATCTTCACTGTGTCCAAATGTGAAGTGACAAGTCTGCATATAAGACAATGTTTTTTTTTTTTTTTTTTTTGATGGAAATAAGACAATGTTATGTGACAGGAGATTGTTAGAGCATCCGCAGCTGGCATGCTAAATGTCATATGTAGGGTGTATTTAGCATTTTTGCTCAAAATCACCCCAGCATCTGGCATGCTAAAGGCCAAGTATTGCAAATTTTTTTGCAATACTGCTACAGTGCAATTCTACCTTTAGAATTGCACTGTAGCAGTATTGTAAAAATAATAATAATATTTTAATTCATTTTTTGGCAGAAATTTCTCTCTCCTATGTTCTCTTCTCTCTCTTCGTTCTCTCTGTCTCATCTCATCTGCTGTCTCCTCTCTTCAAACCCAAACCCAAACCCATCCTCCGCCCAACATCAACATCTGAGTCTTCATTTTTGTTGCGTTTTGATGGGTGGCGAGATCAAGTCGGGTTTTGATGTTTTGCTCCGATGTGGGTGTAGTTTGCTCCGATGTGGGTTTGGGTCGTGGAGATTGGTGGGTTTGGATCGGTTGTGGCCGGTGGGTTTTGATCGTGGAGATTGGTGGGTTTGGATCGGTTGTGGCCGGTGGGTTTTTCGGTGGAGATTGGTGGGTTTTTCGGTGGAGATTGGGTGGAGATTGGTGGGTTTTTCGGTGGAGATTGGTGGGTTTCTGGGTTTGGATCGGCGTTGTGTGTGTAGATCGGCGCTGTGGGTTTTGGCCGGTGGGTTTGGATCGGCGCTGGGTGTGTGGATCGACGCTGTTGTTTGGATCGGCGCTGTCGTGGTTCGATGCTCTGGGTTTGGATCGGTTCTGCTGTGCTTGTTGGTGGTTTTTTGAAATTTTGTGTTTATTTTCCTCTTGGTGATTATTTCTTGTGGTTATTGTTGGTGGTGAGTTGGTTGTGGTGATGGTTGCTGGCCGGTGGCGTGGTTCTTGCTATGGTTGGGGTTTGGGTTTGTTCACAGTGGAGCGAGAGAGACGGGAGGAACAGAATTCTTTTATTTTTGTTGTTATATATTTTATTGCGTAAAAATATTATTTTAATGAGTAGAGTAGGAAAATAAAATTTTAGGATGCTAGAGGTATTGTAAAATGGTATGGTATAGTAATAAAGTGGCTTTTTCAGATTGTAAAATAGAGTAGAATTAGAATTTCCCAATGCTAATGCTCTTAATCATACCCACCATAATGCTTCCATTTTAAGCTTCCAGGGAACCCAATAAATCCTAGCCTTAGCTGATGTCTGTAAGGAAAGATTACAACCATTGTTCCCTTCTTTGATTTCAATAGATTGAAGTTTAAGATACTAATGTAAAATAGATTGACCAAATCAAATTACACATACTTTGCCTTGAAGAGGAGAAATGGATAAAAGTAAAACTACTTAGAAAGTTTTTCCTCTTTGTATGGTTGTTATGATAATTTAATAGTTATTACAACGGGGTGAGTAGAGATTTGAACACTAGTTCTCCTAATAAAAGAGAATTATGCTATAAGTTATAAAATTCTTGGCTATGATTGTTTTAACATGGCGAATCGGTGATAGCTTAGAGCACGGTGAGAGCTAGAACAATCCCGAAAGGAAAAGTATAGAACTCATTAAATTCTAGCCGAGCTCCTAAACACGTACTCCCTTTGCATCAGACATTCATTCCATCTTCATCTTCTGACGTATCATTTCTAGCCTACCCCAAAAAAAATTTTCAAGCCTTTGGGAGGACTCAATTATTGTATATTTGGATAACTTGATGAGTTTTGGAGGCAATGGCTGTATACCCCAAGCATCCGAAAATAAATGATACAAAACACAAAACACAGGAAGGGGAGTGCGAATACAAAACAAAACTATCACTATTAAGAGATACTTCATTTGCCAAAAGCTATGCATTGATTCCCTTCGTGGAAGACGTGGTGAATGTGGGTTTCCTCAAAAAGCTAGAGGGGGATCTGCAATCATAGATTAAAGCATTACAAGGATGAGATGAATCAGATAAAGCATCATGTGATGTGAGAATTGTAACTACAACTTTCGCATCAAGTTCAATGTAGAGTTCTTTGATATTCAGATTCTTTGCTAGGACAAGGCCATCATGGAGACCCTAAAGCTCAACTACTAAACATTACACGTTTGCAATGTTTCTTTACTTTTACCTCCAAATAGTAGTAGTAGGCTACATATTAAACCAACCTATATTTGTTAAAAATAGGAATACATAGTTTTCTAATTAAATGGAATAGTTCTGGGATTCTAGCCATATCCATCCACATCACCAAATACTTGGCAAAAATGTAATTTATACCTTCTAAATTTGCTCAAAAATCATTTTAGTAATTTAAGTTTGAAGTTGGTCATTTAACTCTCTCTCTCTCTCTCTCTCTCTCTCTCTATATATATATATATATGAGTAAAAATGTACTTAAAAACATTTTAATGTGAATAGTAACCATGCATATTTACACAGTTACTATAGCAATAATTTAAATTTACACAAGTTTACATAGATTGATGTAGGTGATTTTTTAAATTGGGTGTACAAAATTTACTCTTTATATTATTACATTGACTTATGTAAGTGCTCTAAACCTTGCTATTATTAATTGAATATACCCTCTCTCCTGTAATAAAATAAAATTTCTAAGGGCATTTATGAGCTCTCTCTAATTTATGATTTTCTAATATAAAATCTTATATCATGTGATGACCGACCTCACTTGTTACTGGTGTGCAATAACATGGCAATACTTAAAGTGATATTATTATTATTCATTGTGTATGTGCCAAATAAATAATCCATATAAGTGTTTGAAAGTTTGAATTCATGGTATACACGTTTTCGCTTACCAAATACGCAGAAGTACTAGTGCACTAACGCAAGAGCCTGTCATTTTAACGTGAGGGAGAAAGTAATGTTGTAATTTTTTTTTTCTTTGAAAGTAATATTATATTGTATTCTATTACATAGTCTTTTGGCCCCAAATTATTTCTTTATCTTACAAAATCTAACCTCTTATAAGTTTGGGAAAATAACAATCACCTATCCCCTTATTTTGCTTTAGAGTTTAGACATAAACCTTCATTAAATTATATATATATTCCCAAATCATTTCTCTATCTTACAAAATCTAACCTCTTAAGAAAACATTATCTAATATACTACCTTTCAAATTAAAATTTAAGATAATTATTAAAAATCTTAAAGTTTGGGAAAATGACAATCACTTATCCCTTTATTTACTTTATTAAGACAGAACCTTCATTTAAATAATCTGTCACCCCGGAGCACTAAATTTTTTTTCAAAATTTTATATTCTTTTTCTGGTATCTTTTGAACATGAACTACCTGGGATTGGGAGACTTCAATGTTCTATGTTGACTGGATGACTCAATTTATTGGTAGCCTATTTTTAGTAATGCTCTTCACGATGACCAATTGGCAAGCTAGCATAAGACAATGTTATAAGACGGGATATTGTTAATCATACCACTAATTAATGCATTCATTTTTAAGCTTATAGGGGAACCTAAGTAATAATCCTAATTACATACGTGATTGGACCACGGATCTCTGATGCATGAGCCTAAAGAGACGCATACTTTGCAGGCATGAGCCTAAAGCTAGTCCTTGTTATCAAGCAAATAATAATGTTTATTTTTATTATTTTAAGCAACTAATGCTAAACAACCAGCGCTCATAGAGCACTAGTCTGAAACTGTGACTAAAATGATAAAAACAAGCAGAAAGACAAAGAAGGCTTAAACTTTATAGAGCATTAAACAAAGACTTTATCTTTATTACACGTGATAGGAGGGGGAAAGGAATCCCGAACGGCCCGAGCTTGGGAACAGTCCCTCAGAGTGTGGATTTGATTCCGTTGTAACATTACAAACCAGGCAGAAGGGAGGAATGCTTAAGCCTCTAGCAATAAGGATTTCTCGTACATATGGAACCTACAATTTACCTTTCCAAACTGAAGTATAAAACTTATGAAAACATTCAAAATTCGTACCAACATTGAAAGTTGAAATGCAAGTACCCAATTTTCAGAACATGCAGATTGCAGAGTTCTTTTTTTTCTTTCTTTTTTTAAGTGAGAAAAATCATACCCAAAATGAAAATGTTAGAACGCCAATCACATTGTCCATTGTAAGCAAGCATTCATTACAGCATACAATACCCTTCTCCCCTCCCCTCCCCTCCCCTCCCCTCCCGACTCTCACTCTCATGCCCCTCCCCATGAATGGAGGACTGAAGATGCTACAAATCCCATAAAAGCAGTTCGAATATCTTGTCTCCATGTAACTTTATAATCTCTTCAAACTTTTCTTTCTAGCATCCATTTTCTTTTTGTCTGCATGAGCTTTTGCCAACCCACCTTCCTTCTTTTGAGTAGGGGGTGCTGCTGCTGCAGCTGCGGCTGCGGCTGCAACTGTAGACCCACTAACTCCTGTATCTGTTGCTGGTGCAATGACAGCTTGCTGCTCTTTCCCATTTCCTCTTGTGGATGTTGTAGAAGGAGCCAATGGGGATGGGCATGGCAATGGCAATGCCGCACCTGGCGTTGTACTCTTCTGGTCAGCATTAAGAACCGAGGTGTTAGTCTGGTCAACATTCAGAGCAGTAGTGGACTCAGAAATAGCTCCTGATTTGAACTTGGGTTTTGGTTTAGCATGGATCCCAGTGTAAAGCCTGCATAAGAGTTAGAGAACATCTTCAGGTCAAATTTACCCAACAAGAAAAATCGTATTCAAAGGTTCTATATGTAAAATTATACCATTTTTTACCAAATGAGAGCAAAATGCCAACCTACAATGCTGGAACTCTTTTACAGTCCAGAAACCTTTCATGTAAATTATATGTTTTATCAAGGTATTTATTTTCACAGAAGAAATATGGAATTTATAACAGGGAGGCTGGCAGGATCTATTGATCTATAATAAAGTAAGTTTAGGTCCTTGTAAGACAATTCTTCTCCAAGTTTTCCAACACCTTACAGATCCAAAGGGTATCACACTGATTTACAGGTGAGACATTTTTAAGGTTGACGATTTCCATTTTTTCACATAAACAGCCATTATTTCAAGATGCCAAATCCGTTTTAAGCATGTATAACCAGAATTGGCCCAATACTGGAAAAAATTGAAGAAAGTATAACCATAAGCCAGAAAAGGCATTACACATGGCTCAATAATAACATAAGTGATAGAAGAACCAACCAGAAAACCACGATTTTTCCCTACCACCTCTTAAAAGCTAGACAATCAGGTGTCACTAAGAAGGAACAGATTAGTGATCCAACAAATGGCATTCCGTGGCCATATACACTCTGAGACTAAGTCTGAATAAACTATAAAATTTTGACACAGAAATGTGTTCACATATACCACAACATGAAGTAGATATCATTGTGGGAATGACTGACCTGGCATGTCTAGCATACTCCTCATAATTCTCAAGCAGCATCTTGCCAGCTTGTTCATTCAACGCTGATTCTGGAAATGGTTCAATCAATAAACACCTAACTACCTGTTATCATAACTTAAGAGTCAAACAAACCAAACCTCAACAGAAAAACCCAAAGACCTCATCCTGAATGCAACTAGTTAAATTTTTGAAACAGTTCTCCACAAACACATAGGCAAAAGAAGAGAGACTAAAATTATTTTTACACTAAACTGCCAATATGGAACCTACAATGAGAACATGTCGTAGACCAAGACTTGGATTCCAATCTTTTTTCAGTGTGTTGACACAAATCTCACCATTGGTTGCAATGTTTGGGTGGAAAATCTTTGTCAGGAAGTAACCTACAAAATCAACAGCCAAAAATCTAGAATGTCAAGATGAAGAAATGTACAAGCTGTTAAATCAAAGAATTCAAATAACTGTAAGGATTAAGGTATGTCAGTTAAATCTTCAACCTAAAAGTGAATTATATGAGCAGTTAATCAAAGAATGCATTCCATAAAAAAAAAAAAAAAAAAAAAAAAAAGTTCCTTGCCTCCATCAAAGGTTCACCCTTGAAATTAAGTTAATTACAAGTACATCGATCTTACTCATAACCATACTAGAACCACAATAACAAGTGCCAACAAACCTTTGGGAGGAGAGTGTGGAAAGTCACGAGACAATACTAACTTCATGCGGAAAACACCATTTTCATACGGAGTCCCAGCTGCAAGGTCAAGAATGCTTATTAAGTTTGAAGCCTTAACACTGCCTCAAAATTCTAAACTTTCAAAGATAAAACTACATGCCTGGGCCTTCAATGTCTGCATATATGGTCGAAAAATCATCATCATTAACACCTACTTTGATTCCCTCAGGGGGGGATTCATCAAGATTCTTCAATTCCTTTGCAAGTTGCTTTATAACATTTGGTGGAAGATTTTCATTAGTTGCCTGAAAATATGACATAATCAAAATGTTTGTCAAAGGAATTCAACAATGCAAAAGTGAAGAAAAGTATATGACATGTTTCCAGCATCACAAGATCAGAGAAATTTTCCTAAAAAAAAAAGAAGAAAATGGATGAATGATAAAAGCAAATTGATAACCCTTTTCACTTAAGAATAGGAAGCTGTGCTCCATAAACAGTGAACAGTTAAGTTTCTCATGTACCATACAAACCATAAATTGATTGTTAGACAACAATCATACATCGACGCAACCCTCTGATTTGTGCAAACTACCAAGACAACCATGAGCCTATTGTACAAAACCAACAAAATAATACAGTTGACAACCAACAACAAGCTCATTTTTAGTTTGTTCTATGTTTAAAGTATGTATATCAGTGTCATGGAGCTTATCTATGCACTTTTCAAGTAAACAGGTAAGCAGTGCATTCCTTTATAAAGTATATAAATCAGACTATCAGAAGTACAAAACTTATAAATTTCTAACAAAGAAATTAAGAAATACCATTGTCTCAAATAGAAAGGGAATGCTTATCAAACTTTTGTTGCTAAGAAGAAATCGATGCCTTGGCAAATTATGTGTCAACTTTTGAAGTTGCTGTTCAAAATAAGCAGTCACAGTCAAAGGGACCTGCAAACAAATAATATCACACATTAATAATAATAATAATAATGGATATCACACTTTATATAATAAACAATGAAGAAAACAGCGAACAGGAAATTAATCAAAAGTTGTTAGCACTCGAAGGTCTTCACAAATGTTGAACATGGACACACCCAGCACAAGCCACAACCGGTGTCCGAAACAACTATAACCGCAGAAAGCAATCCACTTAAAGGTGTCAATGTGGCTACTGCTGCCTCCAAAAACAACAATTAGCAGGATCATAACCCAAACATCGAGACTTCTAGTTTCAACAAGTACACGGTATACAAGGTGACAAAATGGCCCACCCTAAACTAAATTATTTGGTGCCCCCTCAAGGAAAACCTTACATTTGGTAGAGAGCAAAATTTAAATGGGAGATGCAAGATCCATTCATAAGCAACTAGGTCAAAAGTATGAGCAAACTTGCATCAAGAGTTTGATATTAAAATCTAGAATAATTACAATCTCATCAAATAGAAACCTACAATGTCACCGGTGGTTATACTAAACAATTCAATCAACCACAACTTTCCTCAATAATCACGCATTTTATGTCGCGATTGACCAGTGATCTTGCATGTTATATATGATGTTGGTACACCAACTGAACAGTTTTCATTTTTAAAGGGCCCTATATCACAAAGCTTTAGTATGAAAAATTATATGAACACAAGAATAAAAAATTTGTACAACTTCATATTTCCTAGAATGCACTAGTGATTATTTCGAATGGATATAATGAAATCTCATATGTGAGCCCCTCTGAAAATTTTGGGTCTGGAAATAAATAAGCTCCCCTGGAGAAGAATCAATTCAAAAAATAAAAATCATACTAAATACTTAAAATTCTGCAGTCAAACAGAAGCCAAAAAAACAAGAAATTTTCTTAAAGAAAAGGCTTGTCTACTTCAAATTATCAAGCAAACAGAATGAACCTTCCTTCAGTGTGTATGTGTCTATATATATCTATATATATATATATATATATATATTTATAAGTAAATAAGAACTTCATTATAAAAGAAAGGTCACCTTCAGTACACAAGAAGCATACAGCATACTGGCTGGACGTGCAGAAAAGTTACAAATTACAAGAGTCTAAAAATTCTAAAAAAAACTAGAACCTAAACAGGCCAACCAAACCGCCTCTAAGTGTCCTGGGCTAGACATAAACTGCCTTAAGTAATCTATAGATTTAAAATCGCTCTGCTGTTATTCTTTTACTTATTACTATAACTTTGTCATTAACGGAACCGTCACAATTATGGAAAGATAACCGGCAAAAGCTCAAGTAAGATAAAATCCTATGACCCATCATTCAATGTATCATCAGAAAAAACAAACTTGTTAACTGAGACATGAAATTCGAACAAAGATGAGCTGGTTAAAATCAGAATGGAGAAACCACTACTTAAGAAAAACTTCTCTATCAATGTCAATGTTATGAATTTCCTCATTTCTTTAATAAAAAAAATGATATTTTACCAATAATATTTTTTTTTTAACTAGGATTTGAACAAACTGAAAACACCATATTCAAGGTAGATATGATACTTGCAGCTAGAAGTTCTTGCTTGCATCACCAAAATCAAGGAATCATATCATAGTTTTTGTTTTTGATTTTGATTTTCCATGTTCTAGCTCTTTTTGAAAACTGGCATGCACACATTTATTCCCTCTTACCTATTTCTTCTCAATTATAAGCTATGAAATGTTAACAAAATAATTAAGCAAAAATTTATATCAATTCAAGCAAGAAGAAAAAAGAAAGTGCATAGGAAGATCCACATATCCCATTTTTCAGGTAAGAGATAACTAGAGCCAAATAACCCAGACATCAAGTGCAAGTAAAATGAAAAGATAGACGCACTCAACACAAAAGTTTGTTAAAACAGAAGTCTTGTAGTTTCAACGAAGCCCAATTATAGCATATTCTTCTGACATAGTATCAAAACCCTAAAAGACAAGTCCCAGAATAAGTACATCCTCAGTGCGCACACACACATACACTAAACCGATTAACAAGAACCAAATTACACACGTTTACACTCCATCTGATTAAAAGTACACAAGAACCAAATAACCCATTATTCCTAAGAGAGAGAGAGAGAGAATTTGGAACTTTGAAACTAAAACCCACCTCAGATAAACAACCTAGTTGTCCATGAAGCAAGAAAAGAACCATAAAGAAATATACACAAATGTTAGATCAAAACCCTAATAATGCTCAAAGAACAATCCAAGGATCCCACATTACCCATCTTACCAAGAAAGAAAAACCAAACACGCAAGACATCAATTGAAAAAGAAAAAGCATATTCATTGAGTGAAGAATCAATCAAATAAAACTCCACACAACATTTTCACTCAACACAAAACCCACTTTGATTATACCAAAAAAAAAAAAAAAAAAAAAAGCAATCACATTCACAGTTCCAAACACACCCATTTGCCCAGAAAAAAGAAAAAAAGAAATATCAAAGAAAAGTACAACAATTAAACAAAACCCAGATGAGAAAATTAAAGAAAGTACATATATTCAAAAACCCCAGATGAGAATTCACCTTATCTGATTCTATTCTTCTCTCTCACAGAGCCAAACCCCAGCAATGAGAGAGAGAGAGAGAGAGAGTTTTGTGAAAGAGAGAGAGCAGTGAGAAAGCGATCTCTTCTTGGAATGATTGATCGGTTTGATTTTGAGGAAGAGAGAAATATTATATATTTATATTATTTTAGACAAATTTCAAATTTGTATCATAATTTTTTTTTTTTAATGGAAACTAAGAAATAGACATAATGTTTTTTTAAAATGATTAAAATAAAAATATATTTGATGAAGCTTTTAAATAAATAAAATAAATTTGATTTGAAATGACGTGTCGGGTAGCAAAATCTTCTGTATTTGTAGACGTTAGATTCTTTATGTTTTTTTTCACTGAGAATCCACGCGTTTATTCTGCGCGTGTTTACACTGCTCATTCAAATTTTGCAGACGTTAACTTGGATGTTTGTTTTCACAATTTCACTCTCTCTTTTTCTTTTTTTAGTTCAAAAGTTGGACTGTTGCGGGAATTTAAATTATAAAAGTTATTAAAAACATTAGAAGATGCGAGTCAAACCTCTTGATAATAAAGAATTAAAAAAAATCAAATTTTGATGATATCATAGATACTTTAATTTATAAGTTTAAAAATAATATATAATAAGTTTATAATTAATAATATTTATAGCCATGTGTAAGGCTGGCTTAATGCATTTGGAAGTCTAAGACGAAAATTGAAATTGAAGCCTTTTATATAGTTAAATGTGACTTTGAAAAAAATTAAATATTATTTAAATTCTATTAAAAATTATTACAAACTAACATGAACCACAACAAATTTTTTCTTTCTAGAAAGTTTATAGGCACAAAAAATTTGACAAAACTTTTCACACATGTTGATGTGGTAGAATAACAATTGTAAGTAAAAAAGTGATGTTGGTGGAAAACCTAGATAAGAACTATTTAAAATTTTGCCAACTCAATGATTATGAAAAATGTTGTGAATTTTTTTTGTGTATTGCACTTTTTTTTGTTTTTATAAGTGTTACATTCACAATATTTTTCACAACAAAACCTAAGTATTAAGTTATTATGAGTTCTAATTTGAACTCATCACTGAAATTATTTTTTTGCCGTCAATGACAACCTACTACTTAGAATTTACTGTGAAAAATGTTGTGAACGTAACAGTTCTATCTCTTTTTTTTCATTTGATAAAAAATATTGTTTTATTTCTTGGCTAATATTTGGGCTTAATTAAATTAAAATTTTGGGTCTTTTTATATCTAGGGCCTTAAGCAACTATATCAATGGCTTATACTGTTAAGCTGGTACTGGTCGCGTGACTCATATAATATTATTAATTAACTATTTAAATTCAAGTTTTTATAGTTTAAAAGAATACATAAAAGATGAGCTTATGGGTAAAATAACTAATAATATTTATTAATCAATTATTTAAATTCAAGTTTTTGTAGTTTAAAAAATAAACATAAAAGATGAGCTTATAAATCAAATGGTAAATAACATCCAATTAACATAAAAATTGGCAAGCGGGTTGAGAACATATAAAACATATAATCCAATTGTGAGATTTTCAAAATATGAATTTAATAACAAATTATTAGGTGATATAATATTTCTTTAAGTTACCTTTGATGTAACTTGAACTCATATTTTATTAAGAATTTCTAATTTTTTAAATAATTTTAATGGGAGTTTTCCTATCTTATATTAAGAAAAATAAAACAAGTCTAGAGGATTTTTTTTTAAATTTTACTTTGCATATTGAATCATTTTAATTTTTGATCATGTTATGTGAAGAGATAATTTGCTCTTATTTAGAAATAAAACATACTAAGCTTTCATTTAATAATCAGAATGGTGAATCAGCTAAGCCCATTAATCCATCACATCACCCAACTACCTTTTTTTTTTTTTTTTATCCAACATGAAACTTTCCTAATTATCAAAAAAAAAAATTTTTTTGGTTCAACACTTTCCTAATTATCACTTGTTTCTTTATTCCATCATAAATTCATAATCCAAACAAACTTTCGAATTTTCCTCACTCTCTCTCTCTCTCTCTTCCCCCCCCCCCCCCCCCCCCCCAAAGGTTTTCTTCTTGTACGTGTAATTGAAGTTTGTTGAAGCATGGCCAAGTTCTTCCTTTAATCCATTAACATTGCTTCTCACTTTCAGCACTATAGTTTTCCCAATCTCATTTCACCTATAAGATTTTTCCTAAATCTCATTTCCCCAAATATTTGAATTTGAGATTTTCCAAAATGGATAAATTCTTCACTCTTCTTACAGTCTTTGAGAAATCAAACCCACTTCTACTTCAATAATGAAGAAAAGTTCTTGGAGTTATTCAAACAACATTGTTTCCTTTGTTGGAAGGACAGTTCGCTTCTTGCTCATTAATATAGCCAAGGGCAGCTTGATACATTTGAGGGCCTAAGACAAAAATTGAAATTGAGGCATTTTATATATTTAAATATGACTTAAAAAATTAAATATTATTTAAACTTTATTAAAAATTATTACTATTTGGCGTGCGTTTGTCTGATGAAAACTAGTTAAAGTTTGCCAACTCAAATATTGTGAAAAATGTTGTAAATTTTTTTTTATGTATTGCACTTTTTTTTTTAGAAATGTTACATTCATAGTATTTTTCACAACAAATCCTAGATGTTAAGTTTTTATGGGTTCTAATTTGAATTCATCACTAAAATTATTTTTTTGTCGTCAATAACAACCTACTACTTAGGATTTGTTGTGAAAGCGTTGTGAAAAATGTTGTGAATGTTGTAGTTCTATCTCTCTTTTTTTTTTTCTTGTGTTTCATTTGATAAAAAATATTATTTTATTTATTGGCTAATATTTGGGCTTAATTAAATTAAAATTTGGGGTCTTTTTTATACTTGGGGCCTTAGGCGATTACATCAATGACTTATATTGTTAAGCCGACACTGGATATAGAACATCATTTTGTATGCTCAAAATGTCGTAATTTCAACTCAATTAATTGAACTAAAAATGATTTAATTGGCATGATTCACAATTTTATTGATTAAATTGCCCATTACCATTTTTTCACAATTATGCTAAAATCTCAATCTTTTGGCCAATTTACATTCAAATTGATTGAACCAATCGGTCCAATTCAATTTTTGTAACTCCTTTTGGTTTTGCAATTTGTTTGAAGTAGAAAAGGGTGGTCTTTGACTCTTTTATATATATATATATATATATATATATATATATAGACAATAAAAAAAAGAGGTAAGGTTTAAATCACAGATATGGGACACCAAAAATAATATCATTATTACTAATCCATCATCTAAACCCTTCTAAAGCTTTCCTAAATAAGGTTGGCAATTTAAACAAGCCCTGCCCCTAATGAGGTGGGTTTATCCCACCTCACATAGCAAATGGGATGAAAACAGGTGTCTCTATCCTGTACCTGCACTGTTGTTATTTCAACCAAAAAAAAAAAAATTAAAAAGGGTAAATTACAAATTGCACCCTTGAAATTTAGGTGTGATTAGATTTTACACTTTAAAATTTTAGAATTTAGATTTTACCTCCTGAAATTTGGAGTGTTTGAATTTTACACATTGACATTTTAGATTTGGATTTTACCATCTAAAGTTCGTGAATATTTGGCTTTACACCCCAAAATTATGAAACTTTAGGGTGTAAAATCTAAACACCTCCAAACTTTAGGGGATAAAAATCCAAACACCCCTAAAATATAGGAGCTAAAATCCAAATTCTGAAACATCAAGGGGTAAAATCCAAACACCCCCAAACGTCAAGGGGTAAAATCCAAATTCTAAAATTTCAGGATGTAAAATCTAATCACACCCTAACCTTAGGGGTGTAATTTGCAATTTACCCTTAAAAAATATATAAATAATCTCAAATGGTTTTTCTATAAGGCATAGTTACTTGCTTTTACCTTCAAACTTTAAATTTATAATTTTTTTTTGCTGGTGTATTATTAAATTTATATTTTATGTTTTAAGATATAAGGTCTGTTTGAATAGTAAAATAATTTTAATTTTTCATTTATATCCAAATGGAGGCATAAATTTTTTTTTCTTTTTTTGCTGGGTAATTGCAAGGGATAGAACTCCCGAGTTAACGGTTACAATGGAACCGGGTACCACTAGACTACAAGGCCCCGTGGTAATTGTTTTTTTACTTTTATGTTTTATGATTTTTAATTTAATGTATAATATATGTAAAATTAAATTCTAAAAAATTATATAAAAAAATTGAGTGGCCAGGTCGGGTGGGTACCACAAATACATTTAGGAAGGGACAGTAAAATAAAAATAAGAAACTTCACGTGAGTTTGGACAGCAACAAAGAAGCGTTTTTAGTGTTTGCGTTTTTGGTTGGATTCCATAGTACTGTTTACGATTCAGTCAAAAACACAAAAATACGCATATTAATGTATTTTTCAATCTCGCGGCACTATTTATATTTATAAAAATTATTTTGTTATAATATTTTTGGCAATAAATTTTTAATTTTCAATAAATAAACGGTATCTAAACACAGTCTTCCTAGCAAAGTGAGAGAGAAACAAGGTAGAGATAGGAAATAGGAAGCCCATCATCTATTGTCATGCCTCCTTACACGCGTGGGGATACATTTTTCGTTTCTCATTCTTTAATCAACACTGAGCAGACCTTACGAGCCATGCGCCTCTTTCTAATTTATTAATTACTAGCTTATAACCCGTGCAAATGCACGGGATTTTTATAATTGTGTTGGTTGTTTGTTTATAGCATCATCAAAAGTACTTTTCTTTTTTATATAGCATCATCAAAAGTAAATAATACTTCATCATAATAATATATATTAACACAATTTGAATGACTAGAAAAAATTAAACTTATAGCAGAAGAAAAACAAATACCTTTCTTCATAACATCATAAAAATTTAGATTCATAGCTCAAAATAACATTTAAAATCCTAAAATAAACCAACAGTCAAATAATTTAACCCTTTGTTTATGGACTTCATGCTTTCTCTCTTAAAAATCTTTATGGGTCCAATGTTGTAAGCAAACAAACATTAAATGAGTTCAACAATTTCAGTATCAATCTACAATCGAAAAGAAAATTCAGCCAAATTTCGTTCTCTTTCTTAGTTCTTCTTTTCTTTCTACAACGTGTCTCTCTGAACCATGTTTTGGGTTTTTATGTTTTTTTTTTTTCCTTATATGGTGCACCATATGGTTTTTTTTTTTAAAAGATTAAGTTGTATACGTGGTTGTTTTTAAAGTGGTCATTTTTCCTAACGTCGCAGCACCTCCTTAATTGCAAGAAAAGGCTTCTAAATGGGAAAACATATATTGTATTGCAAATAATATTAAACAATTGCATCAAGGATAGGTTATTGTTGGACAAAAAATGGAGCTTTTTCCACCCTCTTGTGGTGGTTGCCAGTGCATTGTAGACTGCAGCTCAGTATTTTGCAATATTTTGCTTGAAAGCAATTGAAATCAATAATTAATTCAATTTCTCAATGAATTTGTTTGATTGGCAAATATATATTCAGCTATATATAATAAAACCTTGAACTAAAATTGAACAACATAAAATTACATTTAAAAAAGGTAGATTTCTAAATCCAAAATCTTCTCAACTACCTTACCACCTACAAATCATCTCACCTCTCCCTCCCAAATTATGAAGCATTTAAAACTTCAAGAATCCTAATATTCATAGTTAGGAATTTTAAATAGAAAAACATATGCAAAATTCAGCCTAACACAACCATTTACCCCACTCAATTGAGACATTCATCCAATTTTGAGAATCCCCAGAACAGGTTATTAAAAAACCAAACACCAAACCCATGAATTTTCATGTTTTTTCTTCACTTCTCACCATACACAAACCATTCACAGCACATAGGCTTCAGAACATTCACCCTTTCACATCAAAAAGCAATAGTTATCCAACATCTAATTTTTTAAGGTAAATAATGAGAAATCTTATCTAATTTTTTTATTCTATTTCATTAATTAATTTTCCAGATTTGTAGCAAATCTATTTGTTAGGTGAATTATTACTAAAACTAATTATAAATTAACCTTAAAAACAAAATCTTTATGGACTTTAAACAAATATCACAAAATATTTTCCTATCCCTCAACAAATACCCTCAATTTCATTAGCCAATCAGCTATGAAAATAAAATTATGTAAACACAAAATCAACTAAAATATAAAAATAATAATTAGTTTTAAAAGGAAAATAAAAAATTAAATTCAAATGAAGCATCTGCAATTTTTTCTTTATTTATCATATATGACCACCCTCATTCTCTGACATTACAATATCATTGAAACATTATCTAGATTAAAACAAAACGTATATATACGTGTGTAGCAACAGTAAACAAAAAAAAAAAAAAAACAAAAACAAAACAAAACAAAACAAAAGGCATAGTTTGACTCGAAGCAGTTTTGGCATTATCCATAATTTTTCCCTTATAGGAGACGGGACAATCCGATTTGTGAAAGACACATCAAACATGTTTTTATGTTTTTAAAAATGTAGAGTACATTTGATCAAGTAATTTTGGAAACTGCATCAAAGTAAATAGTGCAAATGAGAAATAATATAGGCTCAGATGATGCATGTGATGTCTTAAAACTCGAAATTCAAAGTACCATGAATGAAAAATGAAATAGTTATAGTGTGGAATTATGGCCATTAGATAAACCCAAATAGATAGTTAGTTTATGCAGTCTAAGCCTAAGAGAATGCGTCAATTCATTTTTCTAAAACACATTAAAACACAAATGTACAATCTGCAAACTTCTCGAATAATGGCGAATTTAATGGCTGTCTCTAAGAGAATATCTCAATCTCAAATCAATGTTATTTCAAACACATTAAAAGTTAAAACACATACATGTACAATCTGCAAAATTCCAGATTTAAGTTTAAGTGTTAACACATTCAAGCTTAAATATTTGTCTAATTTCACCTATTTGAAGGCTAAATCGGCACCAATGAAAAATGTTGTTTACAAATTGTCAAAAATTTACACATAAGATCATTATAATATGAAAAATATAAATATTAAGAACTAATATATTAAAGTAATCATAACGTGCTCTTATATTTGGTTTAATAACTATTACTCTAGAAAAGAATTAGTAAATACTGTAGAATAAATATATCTTCAAGCTTTATCCAATGCCAATATAGAATGACCCAACAATTAAATTGCCGAAGATTGAAGGTAAGACCAAAATTAGACTACATTAAATGGATTAAGTTACCTGGATTGCAAACTCTTATTGACTTTGCCATAAATAGCCATCAAGTTGGGTATTCCAATACCAAACAAAACAATTAATAAATATGCAAATTTCAAGCATAGAGAAATTGATTTTGAAACGTAGTCATATTTAATAAACAATACATGTGAAGATAAAAAAGACCCAAACAAATATCAAAGCCTGATCAAAATATGAAACTGAAAAGTGAAGAGAAACACTTAATTTGAAGATCCAAGTCGAAACCAATGCAAACAAAATATCAAAACCTAATCATATTTAACAAACAAACTTAAATGCAAGGGTAAAAACTCACAGGTAGTGGTTCCAGTCTCTCTCTATGTAAGACTCCATGAATTTGAGTTTCTTTCTTGCAAGTTATTTATTTATTTATTTATTATTATTTTTTTGTATCATCTAACTATAAAATGTTTAAATTTTCACCTACAGTTTGTCTTTCGAAATAAATGAAAGTGTCTTGCACATTGTGCGGGTTATAAGCTAGTATATATAATATCATAAATAACTCTTTTTTTTTTTTTTTTGGAATATGCAGGATTCCTTACAATTCGTCTGCTGTTCAAATCCTATGTTATGGTTTCCTAACTTAAAGTCTTTGTAGCAGTGACTTCAATAGTTTTCTAGTAGACGTCAGCAAGAAATTGAAGCGCCCAATTAAGAAGTGCAACTTGAAACTTAAATTTGATGCATGTTTTTTGTCTATGATCAAGTTATGCTCTAAGATATAAATCTGGTGACTTTCCATCTTGCACACTTGATTGATTGTTAAAATCATTTCACAGATAATCACTGCTACAAATCTCTGCAAATAGCATATAATAGTAAGCTTCAATTAATGGATTTGCAAACTTTTGTTTCAGTGTTCTCTTATCGTCAGTCTTGTTGTCTTAACTAAGAGGCCAACCTGTTTGGGTGCTCCACTTCATACCACTGTATGGAGGGTAATAGCCTACAGATTGCAGATTAGGCAATGGACATAAGTCTCTGTAAGCTGAATTTTGTTTGTAATTATTCAATGAATACAATATGTGTATTACTCAGAAATATGACTGGAAACTTCTATCAATGAAATTGTCTATGACTAAAAAACTAAAATATCGTAGTTGTTCTTTTATCCAATTTGAATTGTATTTCCTACACTTAGCCTTATTGTCAATGATAAGTTGAAATAAGATACGCAGTTTTCTTGCCATAGGATAATGATTATTTTGTGAGAATTTACAAACTAATTTGAAAAAATTGAGGGAGGCATCACAAATTTAGGGAAAAAGCCCATACAGCTATGAATGTTAAATCTAAAATGCTTAAATAAATTAATTTTGCAGTCTACCCAGAAAAAAATCAGGGGTATTAGCTAATTGCTAATCAAGGTTGAAAAAATTTGTGCCTAGTAAATACTATCCAGCTTTAAGCTTTACTGTCACTCACTGTAGTGCCTTTTCTTGTGACGCATATAACCCACTGGAAAATGTAATTCTATTCTTGATGTGACTAAATTCATGTTGAATGTTTGTTTATGTAGATTTGAAAAGTTGACAGATTTTTACTTAAATGGGTAAATTTGAAGTCCACTTCCAGATGGGAGTAGTTGAAAGAGTTGGATACTCTCTCTTTAGTGCCATTGTAGTTTTCAATTCTATGTGCTGGTATCAAGGAAAACAAAATAGCTAATGCCAATTGCATCAGAATGTGAAGTGTGGTGGTTAGTAGAGAAATCATTGCTGCCTGTATATAAGACTCCAATCTTTGATAATAGGTGACCTCATCTGCTGTGACAATAGAATGTCTTCTCTAAGAACTGACGTTATATGCTGAAGGTTTACTTTTTGTCACTTTTACTTATAGTCTTGTCATAGTTACTAATAAAAGAACTCCTAATGAGTGTTATTTTAATGTCTTTTCTTTTGTCATTTGATTTAACCATTGTCATTGTAGATTACAAAGAAATCTGTTGTGTGTTTTTGTGCTGTTATCTGTAAAATAATTTGCTATATCTATAGAATAATTTATCATGATTCATCACCATTTTACAAATCTTAGGCCTCTTTTGATAGTTGTTTTAAACGTGTTTTACTAATTACGTTTGGGTCCATATAGATACATTGTTTTTCTTTGGGTATGGCGCTGCAAAAAAGAAGTGATACAAAGAAGGTGTCAAACTAAAATTGGAAGGAGGAAGAGGTTTTATTTTGCCATTTTGTCCTCTACTGAACGGAGGGAATTCATCTTTTCTTTGTGGTGTGTGCAGCTTTTTTTTGGATTGAATTGCGGTTTGTGCAGTTGATTAAGAGTGTGGTGATTCAGGGTTTTTTAAGAGGCTTAAGGTAGAAAGTGTTTCAGCAAAACACTGTGACTTTTCTCTTAATCTGTAAGCGTGGCATATTTTTAAGTGGCCTTTTATTTTTGGTTTTGTTGACGGATAAGAGATGGTTTCGAGACGTTGAAGATGCAGATTCGTGTAAGGATTTTTGTGGGTACGATATAATTTTGGATCCGAAACACAAAGATATAATGATTGAAGTAGATTGGCATCAGTGGAGGAAGAAAGGCATTTTAATGTTCAACACCTTCTTATTCTCTGTGTTCTAGGGTTTTATTTTTTCAAATCAGAGCAATTGCAAATGAATAACTTTAAATATATACTGCAAGAACCTTGACAACAATGCTAGAAAAGAAACATGAGAAACAAAAATATAAAGAGGGAAAATATTTCAACAAAAAATTAAAAACAACATATTAAAAACCAATCTAACCCAAATTCCTTACTCAAAACTGAATCTAAGCCAAAACCTGAATGCAATCCAATACAATCCAATCCAAATACCCAGACCTAAATCATATTTAAACCCAAATTTAAAGAACCAAAAAACAGAGACTAACCGGTGGAGGTTACGGGATCTGATGGTGGCAGAGGCCTGACTGTCTTCTCAGATTTTCTCTCTCCACTCTCTTTGCCTGACTGAATCTCTCTCTCTATCGTTCTCTTTCTCCCCGTCTCTCAATTTAGTAATTCAGCATTACATGTCTCCCTCCTTGAACCATTTTTTGGGTTTTTATGCTTTTGTTTTTCCTTATGCGGGTGTAACATTTAGGCTTTCAAACGATGTACTAATCGGGCTTTTGGTTGGGTTTAGCTGTAAACGTGGTAGAAGGTTAAGGATGCTTTCTCTTATTTTTATTCTAATGTAGTGTTTTAGGTTTCAGTTTTAACTTTTTAGACGTGTTTAAGCGAAACATGGTAACTATTGGAATTTTAATTGTAAATGTGGCAAGTTTTTAAGGGGCCTTTTTTCCTAAATGTCGCAACCACCTTAATTGCTAATCCAAAGGAGCAATGGCCCCCTTAGTTTTGCAAACCAATCTTATGCAATAGTGGCAGCCATTGCTGTTGTTTGGTATAAATCTTTCCTATTTGGACAGAACCTAAGACGAAGACCACTTTTAAATTAGACCCAAATTCACTAAACTCACAATTCATTCTCAATGATAAATTTCAAATTTGAAGAGAATATCCCAAACTCTAATCTCAATGCACAAACCCACCATGAAATAAACATTAAAAAATCAAACCTTCTTCTCAATATCCCTTAAACTTTCAAATACATAATCTTAAAGACCATTGTGTTTCAATTCATCTCCTTTCTACTATATAAACCTATCCTATTTGCAAAACCTGAAATTGTCTTCAAAAGTTAAATACCAAAATGTTAAGACCAAGTCCAAGTTCAATACCAATCCCACCACCAATAGTCTACTAAATCAGTAAAAATATCTAACATATGAACTCATATTCACAGATCCACCTCTAAATTAAACCAAAACCCACAATTCAAAAGAAACCAATACCAAACTCTAATCTCAAAGCACAAACCCACCACAATATGAACCATAAAATCAAACCCAAAGATCAGTTTTCCCTAAAAGTTCAAATACACAATCTCAAAGTCTATTGTGGTTCCATTTTGGTTCAAATTAGAACTCATAAATCCTAAATGGCCAAAAAGAATTAGAATTTAAAATTCCTTGTGAATTTCTAATTTATATTTAGAAGAGAAACTATACCCTAAAATCAAGTTTCTAAGTGATAGCCACATGAACCCAAATAAGAATTCACAAAATTAAATCCAAAAAAAAAAAAAAAAACCTAACAAAAGTAGTGTTAACAATACCCAAAAACAATATTAGCAAAAACCTAACAAAAGTAGAACTAACTATACCCAACAATAGTATTAGCAAAAGAAACTGAATAGAAAATATTACTGACACAACAACAGCAATCTAGTCTAGGAATCAACAAAAAGAAGCAAAGCCAACAAACATTAATAAAACAAATATTTAGAAAGAGAAAGAGGGAGAAATAGATTGGATACAAATGATCTTAATAACATCTCACCTGCGAGAATTGAGAGAGGCAGGAAGAACGGCAAAGAGAGTAAAAGAAGAAGGGTTTATCGGGTGGGCAAGAAATAAATAAAATAAAATAAAATAAAAAAAACATAGAGAAAACGGTTGTTTAAGAACCGAGAGAGATTTCTACGTAGTAAGGGAAGAAGAACAGTTTGCTGCGCTTGTGAGGCCACACCGTTTCAATCTCTTCTACCCAAAAAAAAAAAATCCTAAACAAAATCAAATCTAACACAAATAGCAAAAACAAAATCAACTCTAACCCAAAGACCTCAGTTCAAACAAAATCTAACCCAAATTCAGATCAATCCAACCAAATTTCTCAAAACTAATTCATATTTCATACCCAGATCTAAGAAGGAATGAAAAAGAAAAAAGAAAAAAAAAAAAAAGAAAAAAAAAAACAACTTACTAGTGGTAGTTCTCTCTCTATGCCCGTATCTCAAATATTGCATGCACCTTTAGGTTACCGGTGCCGGTTGTGGTAGTCTAAGTCTAGCGAGGCACGAACGATGGTGGGAAAATGATGGTGATAGCCGGCCGGCCGTACGAACTCTGCCTCCTTCTCATCTCCGTATCGCTGCTTTTTTTTTTCTTTTCCTTGTTTTTCTCCTTCTCTGTTTCTATATCGCAAGCCCAATTGTTTTTTAATCGATTAATTTTTTATTTATTTATAGAGAGGGCTTTTAAACGGTGCTATGGTATTGCCAAGTGACATAATTTGTCGCTTTTTAACTTATACGTGTCAAAGTTTTAGATAGGCCTTTTTCCTAATGTGGCAGCACCTGGTTAAAAGTTTCTGCTTTTATATATAGTATTAGATTAGATTAGATTTATTTAAATCAATCATTTGAGGACTTAAAATGACGAATCTAACCTGTACTTTCAACCAATTACAAGAGTGGCACTTTAAGGTTTTAACATTTCGGCCTTATAAAATGAAAGCGGCTTAATAAACGATCTTGTTGTGTAGGGTTTTTATTTTTATTTTTATTTTTTTTTTAATAATGATTTTCAGTTTATTTGATTGATGCATTATTTTTGGTCAATGTAATTATTTAAACTAGGAATTTTTCATTTTATTAAACACTGATATGCGACCTATCAGTGTGTTGGAATTTTGGGTCTCACCTTGCTGCAGCACAATTCGTGAAGTTAACTGGTGAGCTGATTTTCTAGAAAAGCGAGGTTGTCAACAATATTTTGAGCCTCCTGCAATTATTTTGTTTTTGTTGAATTTAAATGTTTTCGAATTGTATTAATTAGACTTGTTACTGATGTGAATTCTTAAGTGTTTTATGTCATTAATGCCAACCAAGAATAGTTTTGGTTTGGTTTCTCTGTCACTAAGAAATTTTTGGCTGCGGCCTTCAAGTTTACCTTAGGAGCTTGTGGGGTTGTGGGAAACACTATTCCTATGGAGGATATTACAACGTCTAGGAATAACCTTTCTTTCAATGAGAGAGAAGGTTTGAATCTTACACTATAGAATAAACAAAGGTCTCCTGAGTTCATTTTAGTTGCAAAATTCCTAACCAGGCGAGCCTTAAGCATGGAAGAAGTGGCGTGAATGTTCAAGCAACTATGGCGGTCTACAAGTGGTTTCGAAATTCGAAACCTAGATGACCACATAGTCCTGTTTGTTTTCAAAAACTAGATGGATGTTACTCGAATTGTTCACAGTGAACCTTGGTGTTTTGATAAGCATCTTGTTGTATTGGAAAATTTGATGTCGAAGACACTATCTGAGAGCTTAAGTTTCAAACAGCCACGTTTTGGGTCCAAGTCCATGATATCCCAATACATTTCATGACGAGGGAAGTGGCTGAAAGCATTTGCGATATTATTAACGAGGTGTGTAGGTCGATTGGCTGAGTAGATGAGGACGGTGGTCGTTTTATTTGAGTTAAGGTGACGCTAGATATCTCCCTACCTTTGTGTCGAGGTCAGTTAGTATCATTTGAGAATGGGAAGAAGTTCTGGGTTAAGTTCAAATATGAACAATTGCCCAATATTTGTTATTGGTGTGGTCGATTAGACCATGGCGATAAGAAGTGCAAACTATGAATTGAGAGTGAAGGTACTCTTAGCTTTGATCACAGACAATTCGATCAGAGCTTAAGAGCTGTGCCATATAGATCTTGTAATAAACCGGTAGTGTTTGTCCCTAGGCACTACGATGAAGCAAAGGGTTTTAGTGATAAAAATCGGCCTAACGGCGGAGAAAGGCCATCTGATACAGCGGAGGATAATTACCAAGGGCAGCAATTTGAATCCTTTCCCGATATGGAATTGGATAATAAGGGGGGAGTTGAAAAGGACAACATTAACATCCGTCCGTCAATTTCGTCATCTGATATGGAAACTCCAGCTAAGGGTAATTCACAAATACAGAAGTCTTCAGCTAGTGGAGTCAATTATGGTGAGACGGGTGGGGAAAGTGTTACTATGCGAGTTAAGTCCTTGGGCGAGACATCAGGTGTGGAGACAAGTTTTAAGGGTCGGTTTGATGATGAAAATTCTTTCTTGGCTAAACTTCAAAAGATTGATAGGAAAATTGGGAAGTTTGAAGGCGAGTATCGTGGGTTAGAGACAATGGGTGGTGAGTTGTCCAACAAATTTCCTTTAACCTCTCTTTCAAATATGGATGGTAAGGCGGGAAGAGTAGATGTAGTGCTTAAGCTAGTAGGCTTTATTGGACATGAGGAAGTTTGTGCTAAAAATTATAGGCCTACTACTTTTGGGCCTGACTCAATTACTGCACTTTCTTCTCAAGCGGGCTTCGATAAGGAAAAGATGGGACCAACTTATCAAGTCTCAATGACTAAGCCAATATTTTTAAGAACTCTCAAGAAGGGCAAGGGAGAAAGTGGACCAGGCTTGATCGTTCAGCCCAAGATTTCATACCTCATAAGTTAAGTAGTGAACTAGCACGTGAAAGACCAAACCTTGAAATCTTAGAAACTTAACCTGTGAAGAAAAGAGCGGTCTGCAGCAATGAAGTTTCTACCCTACCTGAATCATCGGCGGTGGCTGGATCCCAACCTTACCGGTCATTGTGAATTGCGTGAGCTGGAATTTCCAGGGGCTTGAGAACTAATGGCGAGTCCGAGAGCTTTCAGAATTAGTGAAAGCAAAAGGTCTCGATTTGGTGTTTTTAATGGAAACTAGGAAGAAAGATTCATACTTGGAAAGATTGAGATGTAGGTTGAAGTTCCACAACTTGTTTATTGTGCAAAGAGAGAATCGGGGTGGAGGCCTTGCCTTGCTGTGGATGAATAGCTTGAATTTACACATTCGAACATTCTTGCCTTGACACATTGACGCGGTGATAAACCCAAGAATCGATGATGCTTGGCACTTCACGGGTTTCTACAAAGCTCCTGAAATGGTCAACCGGAAAGATTCTTGGTTAGTGCTTTGCCACCTCCCTTCTCAACTCAACTTTCCATGGGTGTGTATCGGTGATTTCAACGAGATTACCAAGGTCAATGAGAAATCAGGTGGTGCAATTCGGCCTGAAAAACAAATTCAAGACTTTCGAGATTGTCAAGATTTTTGTGGCTTTAAGGATTTAGGCTACACGGGTCTATCATTTACTTGGTGTTAGGAATCCGATGGTTCCTAATGGGAATGGATAGGAATTATAGGGGGATAGATGAGAATTGTAGGGAAATTGACTTAATTCGAGGTAGTCACCCTCCATAGAGAAAGAGGGAGAGATGCACTAATGCACTAAGAAGTTGGTTTATTCTTCAATTGATATCTCATATTGAATTACAATCATGTATTTATAGGAGACTAGCTCTAATCTCATTGGCCCACATGGCCTCATCCTATTGGTTCTATTATTCCTCATATGCATTAATAATTCCAACATATGCTAAATGTGATTAACATACTTGGAATTATAACTAACTAACTAACTAAATCTCAATATGACAATCATTATCCATATGCTTATAGCATTCCTAACATTTCCCTCCCCTTAAAAACACCTTGCCCACAAGGTGTTGTGAAATAGCATCCTCATCAAAGGAGATCTTCCAATGAACCAATACCGTAGTGACATTTTGATCACCATATTCATGCAGTTATCTTTGACAAGCGGTCAAGTGCACATGAAGGTTTCTTTGTCGTAGATCTTCAAACTTTGCTCGAATTCTTGAGCCTTCAATGGTTCTTCAATCTTCAAGGTCTCATTGGTTCTTTAAACATTAGAATGTTCTTGTATCCTCAAGACCTCATTTGATTCTAGAACCATTAAAATTATTGGTGCTTGTATCTTGGATTCTTGGATCACCGACACTTGGATTGCCAATTCTTGCATCATAGACTCTTGAATGGAAGCCTCCATGCATCAAGAATTGGTTCTTGGAAAATCATCTTCTTTTTCTTTGTTGGTTCTTTGGACTGAATTTCAAGGGCTGCGTCTTCATGTATATCATCATCTCCTTTGACACAAAAATTAACATCCCGGCTTGCAACAACAATAGTAGATTCTTGGGACTTGATTTGTTCTTTGAATTTCATTGAATCAAGAGATTGTAAGTCCTCTTTTGTCATATTCTCAAGATCTTTTTGCAATCTTGAGAGCTCTTCATTCATGGCCTTGTTAGATTCAGCCAAGGCCTTGAATTTCTTTGAAATAGCCTCGTTAGATTCTATCAAGGCCTTAACCTTCTCTAAAACTTCATTCACCATTTTCAAGATTTCTTGTTGGTCATATTCATCCTTCTCAAGATCGATGGCTCTCATGCCAAATGTTAGGAATCCAATGGTTCCTAATGGGAATGGATAGGAATTATAGGGGGATAGATGAGAATTGTAGAGAAATTGACTTAATTCGAGGTAGCTACCCTTCATAGAGAAAGAGAGAGAGAGAGAGAGAGAGAGAGAGAGAGAGAGAGAGAGAGAGAGAGAGAGAGATGCATTAATGCACTAAGAAGTTGGTTTATTCTTCAATTGATATCTCATATTGAATTACAATCATGTATTTGTAAGAGACTAGCCCTAATCTCATTGGCCCACATGGCCTCATCCTATTGGTTCTATTATTCCCCATGTGCATTAATAATTCCAATATATGCTAAATGTGATTAACATGCTTGGAATTGTAACTAACTAACTAACTAACTAACTAAATCTCAATATAACAATCATTATCCATATGCTTATAGCATTCCTAACACTTGGTGTAATAGGCGTTTTGAGGGTGATCTCATATGGGTTCGGCTAGACAGAGCACTAGCCACAGCGGATTGGATTCTGAAATTTCCATGCAACAATCTTCACCACTTGCAAGGCTTGTCTTCTGATCACAAGCCTTTATGGTTAGTCTCTGACGATGTCCATGCTCATTTCTATTGAGCTCAAAAACCATTTTGATTTGAAGCCATGTGGCTTAAAGATGACCGATGTGAAGGTGTGGTTCACTCAGCATGGGATATGTGTTTGGAGGAGGAAGCAATCGGTAAAGTGCTAAACAAGGTTGTTGCTTGTCAAACGCAGCTAAAACTTTGGGATAAAAAAACTTTTGGCAATGCTCGTATTGAATTGGCCCGTAAAAGGAAGCAATTGCTGAAGCCAGAAGGTGAGTCGATGGTTGGCAGGGGCCATGCTTGAGTTAAGGTGCTAACTGATGAGATACAACAGCTTATGGACAAGGAGGAATGCATGTGGCACCAACGATTTAGAACTGAGTGGCTAAAGCATGGGGATCAAAACACGAAATATTTTCATTGCCATGCAATGGAGAGGAATAAAAGGAATTTTGTTTCGGGTTTAGAGAATGAGCAGGGAATCTAGGTGGAAGAGGAGGAACAGATTAGGGACTTGCTTACGAGGTACTATTCTTCGTTATTTACTATGGCTTATTTCACACAATTGGATCCTATACTTAGCCGGGTAAAGCTAAAGGGTGACAGTAGAGATGAACAATGAGTTGCTAAAGCCATTTGTAGAAGCAGAAGTGCAGCAAGCCCTTAAGCAAATGGATGCGAATACTGCCCCAGGGCCAGATGGCCTTCCACCACTCTTCTATAAACAATTCTGGGGGGAAATTGGCCGAGAGGTTTTTGCTACAGTCCTAGCTATCCTTAATTCAGGTACTCTCCCTGCTACCCTTAGCCATACTTTCATTACTTTGATTCCAAAAATTCAAAGTCTTAGAAAAGTAGCTGATTACAGGCCAATTAGCTTGAGTAATGCCTTGTATAAGTTGATAGCAAAGGTCCTAGCAAATCATTTGAAGCCGTTACTGCCTAAGTTGATTTAGAAACACAAAATGCCTTCATGTCAAAGAGACTTATCACATATAACATTCTTATTTCTCATGAGATGTTGCATTACCTAAAGGAAAAAAGAATAGGTCAGATGGGTTATATAGCCTTGAAGCTTGATATGAGTAAGGCATATGACCGCGTGGAATGGGTTTACTTGGAGAAAATCATGGAGAAAATAGGGTTTAGCCGAAGGTGGATTAATCTGATTTCTGTTTGTATCCAGTCTATTACTTATTCAGTTATGCTTAATGGTTAACCCCATACTCTGATAACTCAACTAAAGGGCTGCGCCAGGGTGACCCGTTGTCGCCTTATTTGTTCTTATTGGTGACAGAGGGTCTACATGCATTATTAGAACAAGCTGAGGGTAAGTGTGATATTAGAGGAGTCTCTTTGTGCCCTGAAGGTCCTAGAGTCTTTCATCTCTTGTTTGCCGATGACAGTTTCGTTTTTTGCAGAGCTACTGTTCATAAGTGTGTGAAGATTCAGTCGCTTATCTACCAGTATGAACAAGCTTCGGGTCAGGCCATTAATAGAGAAAAAACAAGCATTTTTTTCAGCTCCAATACCTAATCTCAAACTCAAGATGCTATCTCCAATTTCTTGGGTGTCCCTACTACCTAAAGATATGAGCACCATTTGGGTTTGCCTTCCCTGGTTGGTCGAGCAAAAAAAAATCATTTAGTATCATCAAGGAGAGAATATGGAAGAAATTGAAAGGCTGAAAAGAGAAACTTTTATCACAAGCAGGAAGGAAGATTCTTGTCAAGGCAGTTATACAAGCAATTCCTACTTATACAATGTCTAGCTTCAAATTGCCTAAAGGTCTCATCAATGATATTGAGTCACTCATTAGGCAGTTTTGGAGGGGATATCATGGTGAATAAAGGAAAATACATTGGGTTAGCTAGGAGAAGATGTGCCGGCCTAAGGGTGATGGAGGGATGTGGTTTAGAGAGCTAAGTAAGTTCAATGATTCGCTTTTGGCTAAACAGATCTGGCGTCTTGCCAATAATGAGAAGTGTCTTTTCCATAAAGTATTTAAGGCGAAGTTTTTCCCTAATTGTTCTATCATGGAGTGTGAGAACTTAAATAAAGGGTCGTATGCTTGGAAGAGCATCATTCAAGCCAAACATATTATTGAAGTGGGTAGGATTTGGAGAGTTAGAAATGGTGAATCCATTCAGATCTGAGGGGATAAGTGGCTTCCAAAAGTTTTGGGTTCCAAAGTTATATCAACAGTATCGGGTTTGCCCTTGGACTCAAGGGTCTATGATATTATTGACCAAGATTTGCGTATATGTAAATCTGCCTTGACAGACCAAAACTTTAAGCCTCATGAAGCCACTATGAAAAAAGGCATTCCCTTGAGCTGGCATAACACTCAAGATAAGCAAGTGTGGCTACCCTCGAAACATGGGGAATATACAACCCGATCAGCCTACCAGTTATTAGCATAGAAGGACAGAAACTTGTTGCCAAGTAGCTCTTCAGATGGAGGGAACGAACATTTTTCGAAGTGTATTTGGAGCCTGTAGGTGCCACACAACGTAAAGCCTCTGGTTTGGAGAGCAGCGAATGAAGTGTTGCCAACACTTCATAATTTGTTTCGCAGAAAGGTAAACTCAAGTTACTGTCCAATTTGTAACTCTAATGGTGAAGATACGGGTCATGCTTTATGGAGTTGCTAGAGGCTACTTGTGATATGGGAAGATGATAAAGAGCTGATGATAACTCACTAGACAGAAGTTTATGGTTTTTGCTAATCTCTTGGATGTGTTGTTCATGAGGAAGGATAGGATGGATGTAGACCTATTGGCCGTGATCTGGTGGCTTATTTGGAGTAGAAGAAATGCTACACGAGTGGGCGAACCTGCCTTCCAATTCCATCAGCTACAGGCAAGGGCAAAGTAGTACCTGTTGGAGTTCAAGTTTGCCCAGGTGCGTGTCAGTAGGGGCATGGCTGAGACTGTAAGGGTTGCTAGATGGGTACCTCCCATACCTAATCAATACAAAATTAATTTTGACGGGGCTGTCTTCTCCAATGTGGAGGCAGTGGGGCTAGGTGTGGTAATTTCTGATGCTTATGGACAGGTAATTGGATCATTGGCAAAGCGCATCCCAATCCTAAATTTACAGCACCTGTTGAAGCTCTAGCTTTCAGAAGAGCTTTGCTCTTTGCAAAGGAACTGAGTATTTTTGATAGTGTGTGTGAAGGAGATGCAGAACTCATTATTAAAGCACTACTGGACAGAGAAGTTCATCACCCTGAGTATGTACATGTTATACAGGATTCTCTTATTTCAGCATCTGAATTTCGGTTTTGTAAGTTTTCCCATGTTAAGCGTGTCGGCAATATTGTTGCTCATTTTCTTGCTAGACGATCTTAGTCAGGCAACAAGTTATAGGTTTGGATTGAATCCATCCCTGATGATATTACCCCTCTTGTTATGAGGGATGCATTGTAATTTTTTTCCCTTTTAATATCATTTGTTGGCCTCTCGGTCAAGTTTCTCAAAAAAAAAAAATGTGTTTTATGTCATTAAAAAAAAAATCAACCCATTATTGTATGATATAAAGGGGCTTTCAAAATATCAATTTAACATTTTTGACCATGAAAGAGAAATGAAATAATTGGACATTAGAAAAATATACATGTTTCCCATGGGCCATGGATAAGCTTAAAGAACATCAATTCAACAAGAGTTATTTGAGTAAATTTTCCTATTTGATTTTTTTTTAAATAATAAAATATGCAAAGTTTCCTCTTGAAAACTATTTCTAAAATTCAGCTATCTTCTTTGTAATTGCAATCAAAAGGGACTTTTGTCTATGTTTTCAACTAGATATATTATCATTTTTTTTTGGTTGATTAATCAATACTTTTCTCATCCAGTGAGTGTTATTTTGACTTTAATGCAAACTTCATGAAAGTATTGTGTCATTTCTTATTATTAGGTTACAACCTAAGTTGGTTTCTCAAAAAAAGGTTACAACCTAAGTTTATCCACAAAAAATTCAACTGTGGTGATTATGAGGTTGTCAATCCATCTTACCTGCTAAGTATTATAAATGTGTAGCTTTGGCTCTAGAATTAAGAAAATAGAATTGGATACATGATGTAATGTGGGAAAAAAATTAAAAATTAATTTAGATTCTAATTTTGATTGGATGGTGATGGGATTAAATCTTATATACAGTTAATGCATTATTTTCTACTTTTAATATCCCAAAACAATTGAGCCGAGAAGAAACAATATTACCATATGCCTTGGGAGTTGTGTCTAAGTATAACTAAATGAAACAGTCAACAGATGCCCTAAGGATATTGGCTTAAGAAATATTTATAAAAAAAATTATGAAAAAAGAAAAAAGTAACTAACTTTTTTTTAGTAACTTTTTATATTTTTCACAAAAAATGATATTAAAATTTTCCTAAAATTTTTTATTAACAAATATTTTAAAAGCATTCGTTAAACGGGCCCATTATTAAAAGTCCAAAATTTAACACTAGATGAGACATGCTTTACTAATAGTTCACCCAACTAAAAGCCATGGAGTGGATAGAGCCTGATTGGGGTTGCTAACTTAAATAGCCCCAAATTCATGACATTATTTTCATCTTATTCCTATGTGCCTTGTTAGTTTGGTAAAATTATTCCGATCTATACCTTTTGGCCTTTTGTCTTACATTTTACCAAAAGGAAAATTATCATTTGATCTCTATTTTAAATCTCGTCTATTTTATGGTTTATATTAAATTTAACAAATCTAAGGTATACAAGCAGTCACATCATTTAAAATTGTAAATAGTGTGACAGTCTATATCATTACGTGATTTAAAATAAAATCTGGACCACAAAATGAAGGAAATAGACAAAATTTGAAATGAAGAAGATCTTGTTCCTTACTGAATATGCAACAAACTAACTTTTTTGAAAATATGTTACTTTTTATCTTATGGTTTCACTTAGGACAAGCCAAACCCATCTGAAGACCTAACCCACCTGAAAAACCAACTGAATCCAATTTGATGTCGGCTGACCCGACTACTGCAGCGGCTGGTGGTGCGTCTTTCTCCCCCAAAATAGGATAAACTCGAACCAACTAACGTACTAAGATTTATTAGGCAAAAATTTCCAAATCTGGCAAAATTTTCTAGATTTCGGTGAGATATCAAGTAAGCCCAGTGAGATTTCAACTGGATTTGGCAAAATCTCATTGAATTCGGTGAGATTTTCGCCGGATCTATTTAAATCGAATCGAATCCGATGAGATTTCTGCCGAATCTGGCATTTTCTCGTCAATTTCTCAGAATTCTGACTCCGATCAACCCACCCGCCAACTAGTGGAGGTTTGATTCACCAGATTTGACCAGTTTCTCGGTGGGCGGCGAGTTAATGGCTGTTCCACTCGAGCAGGTCGAGTCGGATGCAGGTTAAGCCCAAACCAAATCCGACCCGACCTGACCTATGGACAACCCTACTTTCACTTAGCAAATAAACTACTGAAAACAACAAGAAGTCAATGTTTTAGATATTGTGGTTTGGAGTCTTTGGACTTTGGAGGGTATGAGAGAGTTTTTTTTTTTTTTTTTTTTAACCTATTGTTGGCTCATAGGTAACTTTGCAAATGGGCTTAGGAGCATTATTACGAGACCCACGAAGAGAAGGTTTCTCATTTATTGGATATATACATCCTCCTCACAACATATGGGTCCTACATAACTATGGGCCACATATTATGGGAGAAAGAATGCATAAGATAATTATTTTATGAGTAGTGCACTGTGCAAAAATCAAACACACATGAACTTCATTGTATTTGTTAGACTGGGCACATGCTCACCTCCGATAACCTCAAATCCATTTTAATTACATTTTAATTACTGCTAGCTCGGTTACCATTGACTATGATTGACATGATCCCATAAATATAGTAGCTTTAAAAGACATCAATTTCTTTATAGCAACAAACCAAATAGAACTAAAGTCAATTAAATTGCATTGATAAGAGCATTCGCATCCGGTATCTACAAAAAAAAAATCTCATTTTACCATCTCAAAAGCTACTTTATCTATTATACCATACTATTTTACAACTCACCCAACATCCCAAATTCTATTTTTTTGTCACTTTATTTAAATATTCTGTTTATCCTTTTTTTTTTTACTATTTCTTTTTCTCCCTCTTCCACTCTTTCTCCCTCTTCCTCTTAAGCAACCAACAACCACCACATCATAGTACCACCGCCAGACCAACACCCACCATATCAAAGTGCCACTGCCAAACCACCAAGCAAACCCACCAGACCCACATATAAACCCACACACACAACAGCGAAATTCATAAACCCACCATTGCCATTCAACCACCACTTCAACAAACCCACCACCCACCTAACCACCACAGCAACAACCCACCCTACCAACACGGCAACATCCTACCACCACCGCCATGAATCTACAAATGCACAAAAACCCACAAAAAAAAAAAATCAAAGCAAAATTCACACAACTAAAACCCACAAACTGAATCCAAAAGGCAAAACCCATCCCAAAATCCATCAATAAATCAAAACCCATAGCAAATTCCAACCCAAAACCCATCGGAATCCTCCCAAAACCAAAACCCATGAACTATAAATCAACCCATCATGACCCACGCTAGACTTGAGAGACCCACAACCCACACCGAACTTGAGAGACCCACGACCTACGTCGGACTTGATGCACCCACGACCCATGGAGAAGACAGAGAATACAGGCCATACGGCTTGGTCAAGTGGCTTGCGGTGGGGCCTGTGATGGTGGTGGCTTGCGGTGGGGCCTGTGACAGTGGATCCGGCCATGGTGGCTTGGTAATGGTGTGCATTCCACCATGGGTTTTGGGTTTGAAGATGAGAGGGCAAAATAAGAGAGAGGAGGAAGAAAGAGAAAGTGAAATGAAATAATGAGAAAAGAGGAGAGAGAAGAATCATACAATAAAAAACTATCTTTTTATTATACAATCATGTTTCAGTACCATTTTATAAGATGGTACTAAAGCAACATTGTAAATTTTTTTACAATTGGCAGTCCGGGTAATGCATCAATTTAGTGATTTGATGCTAAAATATAGCAACATTTAGTATTTTCAAGACCGAGCACGAATGCTCTAAGCTTAAACAAGATCAGCCTATTTTCCAACAAATCTCTCAACTCAAAGCCTCAGTTTTGTGCTATCCCCTCCCCCCCCCCCCCCCCAAAAATTTTTTTTTTATAAAAAACCTCCAATTTTGCCAAAATCCATTGGCCAAAATCGACCTCCATCTTAAACTAATGGATTTTCATGATGCCCTCAAATTGCTATCTATAAGCCAAAGATTTCATCAAAAACTAAAAGCCAAAGAAGCTCTAGCATTAAATCATCTTACGTAACCTCAATCTTCATTAATCTGTCTCATGCACCACATTCAGCAAATGACAAAACTAGAAATTTTCTTTTGTTTTAAAGCATGTGTAAAACATGCTCTCTCTCTCTCTCTCTCTCTCTCTCTTCACCTAACCTCAAATTTCCCCCACTTTATGATTCATTGATATAAATCACAATCGTTAGTGTAACGACCCAAGAAAAAGCGCTAGCCACATCTGCGCTATACCTCAAAAGGACTAGTCACTATTGAGGCTTCTTGTAGTTATTAATAAAACCCAGATCTACCCAGTAAATACCCGATGTGGGACTCATCACACACCCACACACATCACACAATCAATCAATCAAATTGGGGCATCACAATCTCCCCCACTTAAATCCCTAACGTCCTCGTTAGGGCCCACTTTGTGGGGTAGTGTCTCTGAGCCCACACGGGGTCACTGGGCCGGCTCTGATACCATATGTAACGACCCAAGAAAAAGCGCTAGCCATATCTGCGCTATACCTCAAAAGGACTAGTCACTATTGAGGCTCCTTGTAGTTGTTAATAAAGCCCAGATCTACTCAGTAAATACCCGATGTGGGACTCATCACACACCCACACACATCACACAATCAATCAATCAAATTGGGGCATCACAGTTAGTTAATATTTTGTTTTTATATATTCCTCTTTTATTGACTTATTGCTTGAGTGTAACTTGTTGATGCAATTAGCAGGCTCACCTTGACTAATTAAATTCAGGTTTGAAAACAGCTAATTAAAGATTGACATGTGTGTTGACCCAACACTTAAAAAAAAAGAAAAAAAAAAGACTAATATATCAATGGAGAGACAAAATTTTACTTTAGGGTGACAAGATGTAGGTGATTAATTAGTGGAGTGATAACAGCTCATAAAGCATTAGCATTATTGTAGTGAGTTTCAAAATATCTCAAAGGCATGAATGGTTTCAAAGTGCCAATAGAAATAAATAATTAAACAGCATGTTGTTAACATATAAGAGCACGTTTGGTAGACTGTATTAGACACTGTAATGTAATAGATATTCATATAGCATAATTATTCGGTTGTTTAATTATGTTTTTATTACAATGAATAGTTATTCCTTATGAATAGCTATATTTTAAAATGAGGAATAACTATTCCTTATCAAAAGTACTGAATATCTATTCATTCACCTTATGTAATAATTTTAAAAAAAATTTCCTAAAAAGCTATTAGTTGCCACATCTTCAAAATGAAAGAAAATAAATTTTCCTTCTTGTTAATTATTAGCTCTATTTTGAACACCCTAAAATAAGTGTATTTTAGGAAATTTGACTTTAAAATGATTTAATTATACCTTCTTTTTATACTCTACTAAATTATAGATGCATATTCAGGATTCTATTCCTAAATTGTCACCAAAATAATGAATAGTAATACTTATTACATTCTAACTTAATGTATTCCTTATAATACTTATTCCTATTTTCATATAATTATCATTACAGTATACCAAACATGCCCTAAGTTTGTGATTTGATGTGTAAAAGGTGTGTGTTTGTATTAAGGTTGGCTAGTTAAATGTGAAGTTAAATTTTAGCAACCAAACTGATATTGTTTCTTAGTTGGAGATGTAACTCTTAATGTTTCTCAAAAAAGAAAAAGAAAAAATAAAAGAGATGTAACTCTTAAATATTGAGTATTAATTTGGGTTAAAAATAATAACTAATACAATTATTATATCAAACTAAATAGGAAATTAAAAAAGTATCTACAAAATATTTTCATAAAATATCATTTTTGAACTTTTTCCTCTTTTTCACATTTACATATTGGATGACCATTGTTTTTTGGAAAATGCTAATGAATGCCTTTAAAACATTAATTAATAATCCATTTAGAGAAAGTTTTTTATGGGAAAAAAAAAAAAAACAATTAATGTTTTAACAGTTTTTTTCATTTCCAATAAAAGTTGTATCAAAATTTTCTTAAAATAGATTGTTAATTAATGTCCTAAAGGCACTCGTTAGTTTGATCCTTGTTTTTTTAAAACTATTGGGTGGCAGGTCTCATTCAGAAAGATGCCTTCTTTAGTTGAGGGCTTGAAATTTGAAGCCAGACCACTAATATAGCATAAATCTGTGCATTATTTTTCAATCATTGTTTTTATTTTATTTGTGACAGCCTATTGCAGTATGAGTATTTAAACTGATTTATTTCACTCTCCTAAATAAATAAAATATAATAAGTTTCATAAAGCGACTTCAATGACAAATACTAGACAATAATATAGGATAGCAAATCTGTAATTAAATGTGATGGAGGTAAGTAGTTTGGTAAGGCAAAGAAAGGTCGGAAGCAAGAGGGAATTAATAAAGCAGAGTTTAATGGAGGGTTAGTTGGCCTTTGAGATCCGTAACGCGTAACTTGTCGGGACGTGAGGACACAAGTCTCTGTTACCCTTTAATATGATTTATTAATGAGAAACGACTATAATATTTTAATAACAATAATTTTAAAACAAATTTTAAAAAGATAAACTGTTATAAGTAAGTAAAAAAATAATTTAATTTATGAATTTAAATTAGAATTAATAACAATTTATCATTTTAAATTTATTGTAAAAATTTTATAAAAATATTGATATTTTATAAAACTTAATAATTATCTTTCAATAAAATTATTACATACTAATTAGAATTTTTTTTTTTTGAAAACTATTAATTAGAATTATTAGTAAATTGTACTAATAAAAACAAAGCAGGTATGAAATAATTTTGAGTTAGCCTTAGCCAACGAGTTGCTGGGCTCTAGACCGTTGGAGGGTCACGTTCCCAACTAGCCGTTAGCAGTGCCAGCTCCATATTATGCTGTTGTGGCCTTGTGGGTTGGAAAGAATTTGAAAGAATGGTCAAATACAAAAATTATTTTTTAGGTTTTGGCTAGTGATAAGTCCTATCTAGATTTTTGAAAACATCCAGTTTCTCACCTAACCACAAACGGTACTTAATGCTGACCACAAATAAGTATTTGGAAAAAAGAGCACTAAGAATGTTTGGGCGAAATATAAGAGCCTGATTGGTTTTTTTTTTTTCATCACTCATCACTGCTCACTCAATTTTCATCACTCATTACTCATCACTCCTCACTCATCACTCATCACTTAAAATACTCCAATTTTTCCAAACCCACCCAAACACACTTCAATCACTCACTCATCACTCAGGTTACTGTTTCCAAAAAAAAAAAAAAAAAAAAAAGCAAAGTCAAAGTTTGCGGCTCATTTCCGCAACAAAGACGTTCCAAAGCAAAAAAATAATAATAAAAAATAAAATAAAGTCAAATATTGCAGCCAAAGTAAAAAAGATGGTAGGTATAATTACAAAAATGTCATTGAAAATAGAGTTATGGAAACTGAAAACAACTAAAATGTGTTTTCAGTTTCCATAACTTCTAACTCAAAAATCAGAAAATTGAGTGATGGAAACAGAGTTATGGTGCTCCCAAACGAATACTCAGTTATGGGTCCCACTATTTTTGAGTTATGAGTTATGAAAATAGAGTTATGAGTTATGGAAACTAGAAATCCAAACGGCCTCTAAGTGTCCAAATTTTTTGTCTCATTTTCCCTGTTTCACTTTATTCTACTAATAAAAACTTGTCACGTGTTCACTTAATTAACTAAATACCACTATTAATTAATAATGATAATATTAATAAGTCAATAATTATAATATTTAATTAATTAGGTGAACACGTGGCAAGTTTTTATTGGTGAAATATAGAGTGTAACAGGAAAAGTAAGACAGAAGATTTGGACTCAATATGTAGGAGTGTTCATCAAACCTGCTAACCCAACGAAATCGACCTAATCCAACTTAAACGCCTCATGTTAGTTTTTGTGGGTTGATGGAATGAAATTATATCTTAAGTTTTAGGTCAGGTTAAGTTACGATTGATAACTTATTGGTTTTATTCAACCCATACGACCCACAATATATATATATATATATATATATATATTATTTTAATTTTAATTTTTTGACTTCAACTTACTTGGTATATTAAGAATTTGTTTTGATAAATTCAGAAATTTTTAATAAAATTTAAGCATATTATGTGAATTGTAATAATTTATTATAAAAGTATTAAATAATTAATGAGAATCCAATTTTTTTACAAGGCAATGTAGGAAACATATGAGCACCTCCTAAATATATATATATATATATATATATATATTGTAATCGCAACCCATCGACCCGACCCAACCCAATCTACGTGGGTGAGGTTGGGTTGGTTTCTACACATATGATAGGTTGGGTTAGAATTTCTCAACCCGAAAACTTGTGTCAAGTTGTAAAAGCTCTCCAATTTAGCCCAACCCAACTGATGCACACCGTTAGTGGTCTATGCTTGTAAGTTGTTGTTTTTATCTAAAAAATTGTCGCAATTTGTGCAACCACGAAGTCTAAGTCCAACTTTTTATTATATAGTATAATATATAATTACAAGGTTAATTATAGATTAATCACCTATGGTAAACCCATATTCACCTTGCCTATATGTGTTTTAAAAGTTGACATTTTACCCATTTGATGTCCGCTCTGTTAGGCTACTATAACTCACCTCTAACTTTTCTGTTAGAAAACACTTTTTATTCAAAAACATAATACAAAATGGATCAAAAGTTAGGGTTTAATATTTTGCAAAAAATAGATGAACATTACATAAATTTCAAACAAATTCAAATCAAATATCAAAATTTATCTCTAAAACAGTTATAATTAGAAGAATACAAAGCTCTGTGTCAAACCCATCAAAATGAGACAAGACAAACTTACTGTGTTAGCCTAAAAGAGAAAAAAAGAAAAAGAAAATGAAAATGAAAGCAGAACACGGATCTTCAATTTTGACTCGTGGCGGCGGCTGGTGGCAACCATGGAGGTTCAACAAAGTAGATTTAGGACTTGCTGACCCCTCAAGCAAGTCCTTGGTGCCATTACATAGCAAAATGCACCCAATTGTGTAAGTTGTCCCTTTAGAACCCTTTATCAAAGCATACACGTCACAACCAATGACCTTGAACTTCCTTCCTGTTTTTGTTCTTGTTCTTTTTCTGTTGCTCTTCTTCAACACCTTCTAATCTCTCCCACAGCAGTTAACTTTTCACTCTCTTTAGTTTCAACTTTCCATCCCCATGAATGGTTCTTTATCTTAAAGTTCAGTAAAGCCTTAAGAAACGAGCTCAAACCATTATTTCCCCAATTGGGTCTTCGACCGCGCTAAACAATCTCAATCCAATGTAGTTGCATCAATTGGCTCACTAATCTTCACATTAATATACGTGAGTAACTCTCAGAGTCAATTCCTCAAACACGATTTAGTCAGAAATATTCTTATTCTCATGTTTCTTGGTATATATATATATGTTTTATTTATTATGTTTTTGTTTCAGGGATTCTCTTCCATTCTTCAGAGGACTTGGACTTGACCAAAAAGAAACCGAATTAGTCTTGGACAAGAACCCAGCTCTTGCATTGAAATCTTTGGATTCAATATGTGCTCGGTTTCATTCTTTGCAATCACATGCTCCGACACAATTCAATACATAGGAAAATCAAAATCAATAGCGTTGTACTTGCACTCTGTTTGTTCTGAAATAAAATATTCTACATGTAAAATTTTTTAGTAAATTATTTTCAAGTGTATGGTATGACAAGTAAAATTTTTCAAGCAAACTACTAAAACCGATGGCTCAACATCTAAATTGTTGGTGCCGGAGGTCCAATGACCAAACCTCTGGAACTGGTAGTCAAAGTGATGACTCCAACAACCGGGCTGTTGACGATCACTATCAGAGTGGTATCTTTGGTGACCGGATAGCCAACATTGGTTAACAAAATGACGTCTTCGGTTACTGGACCTCTAACATTGGTTGCAGTGCATGTCTTTGGCCACCGAACCACCGACACCGGTTGCAGGTGTGGCATCTCCGTCCATCGAACTGCTGGCATCAATCACTAGTGAGGCGTCTCCTACCACTAGACTGTCGACACCGTTCGTAGAGCGAAGTCTCTAAACACCAAACTATCGACACTAGTCACAAAGCAGAGTCACTGGCCACTAAACCGTTGCTACCGGTTGCCAGAGCGAGGTCTTCATCCACCGAACTGGTGACCTAGCAACTAGATGAGGGAGGGGAAGCCACTATATGTTTTTAGAAAATGTTTTATCAAAATTTCAAAGATAAAAATTTTTATAGCTTTTTATAAAAGATTTACGATCAACGGAAAATATTTTACAAGTTTGACTATATTTTACTTGAAAACAAACACCTAAAAATGGGAAATATTTTTCAAAAAATATTTTACTTCAAACAAACGGAGCGTTAGTTACTTAATTATGAATTGTCCTAGTGCATTAATAGTTGAGGAAATTGAGCCATTTCTATGTTTTGTGCAAGATGAAATGGAAGCTAAGATTAAGCATGTAGACATCATATTTTGTCTACTCTCAACTTATCTGCAAAATTTCAAAATTTTCAAAATAATTTTTTTTTTAATCATGGGACTATGGGAATATGAAAAATAACTTAATTTTATCCCGTTCGAATGTTGGATCACCCAATTTTCTAGTTCAAGAGACAAAATGACCAAACTACCCTTAGTGGCCCAAGCCTCAATCGGGTTGGCTAATGGTCAAATAAACTCAAGGATACCCCCAGACCCCAATTTTAATCAAAACCAATATTTTCCCCAATTTTGACAAAGTTTGACCATGGTCAACTCAAACTTGACCGTAAATTGTCCAAAATCTAACCACTCGATTGACAGACATTTCAGCTCATACTGAAGAAATTGAATTTCCTTCAAAATGACTGCTTTTGGACCTAAATCAGAGTTAAAACACGTGAGATAACGCACAAACATAAAAATAAAAAAAAAAATAAAAAAATCTAACAATAGTAATTTACTAAGTGTTAAAAATGAATTTTACTTTGTTTAAGTGGTTTTCTTTCCATGATTGTAGTTTTCCAAGATGGGAGCGTTGAGACAAAAAGCTGGTACTTTCTCAAAGTACGTATCGAGAGCTTTCCGACAATACCTTATTTGAACCAATTCGAGGTTGGAGGATTAAGATCCAAGCTCAATATATTGGTAGAAAAATATGGAGAAATCCTACTTTTTGCACGTAATCAGTGCCAAGTACCTACTTTGAGCGCAAACGTGCGACACACGGCAAAAATTGGAGCCAAAAAACTTGTATTTTCTTGAAGTAGAAAATTTTCTCTATAACCTGGAACAAATGACATCCCTAAAGCATCTTCGGATTGACGAGAATCAATCAAGCAAAATCACAAAAAATCATGTTCAAGTACAAAATTCTGAATCAACCAACTTTAAATGCATGTAAATCTTTCTTCCAAGGTCCAGATGCTACAAAGCTGGAGCTTTAGAAACTAGAATCTGATTTTTTTTTTCTTCTACGATTTCAAAATTAGCCAATTCAGAGGTCCTTAAGGCCTCCAACCAAGTTCTTAAAGTTTAGGGTTGACGAATGGGAAAACGGTAAATAAAAGGGAAGCTAAGGGCTTGTTTGGTTAGTTTTTTTTCATTATTTAGTTTTCATCACTCAAAATATCCCAATTTTCACTACCCCACTGTTTGGACATTGTTTTCACTTCACATAACTCAAATATTTCAACCTTTTTGTGAGACCCATTCCTAATCACAAAGTCAGACCCTTATGTTAGTCTACCCGCGGAACCTATTCCCCATTTCCTTCACTTCTCATTTCCCCTTCACCCCTTCAACAGAGTGCCTCTCCCAAAACCCCAACCCGAACCCATAAAAATTTCAAAAGCTCCCTCGCCTTGTCAGTACCGTCACCATTTTAGAAGCTACTTTTGTTTCTGTTTCTCCTTCTCCTCCTTCAGGTTTATGACTTTTTCTTATCTTATGCTATGTTGCCACTAAAGTTCCCTCTTTTCCCCCATTTTGCCCCTGCCTCTTACTCTGTTTTCTCTCTTAGTTGCTTCACTTTTTTTGTGTGTGAGTGCCTCATTTCTTTTCTCAGATCTTCTCCATTTTATTGGTTTTTGAACTGAATGCTGACTTGGGTATGTCTTATTTTCTTCATTTTTTGTTTTGTTTTTCTAAATGGGTGTCTCATTTTTTGGGATTGAAATACTGAGGGTTGCAAAATATTCATTTGAAATGGTTAATTTGAGTTTACACTTCGATTTTGCCGAGAATTTGTTAAGAGTTTACACTTCAAAATATTCATTTGAAATGGTTAGGTTCGCTAATGACTTTTTGGTAGAGTATTGAATAAGGTAATAATCTTGGAGAGGAAATTTGATTTGTGTTTATTTCAAAATCTTAATTGTGTCTCCACAATCTTTGTTTAATAGTAAAAGGGAAAGATGATTCATTTTCGATGAAAATGTTTACTTAGAACGGTAATCGCGAGCTTAATGGTGTTGTGGGACTTACTTGTGGATGGATAGAAATTAGAAAGTTGTGTAATTAAAGCTTGACTAAACAAAGAGCTCTATTCGAGTTCATAGTTGGGTCGACTGGATCATTGAGCTTGGTTGCTAGACTAGAGTGGAATTAGAACACAATGGGATATTTTGATGAGCCTGAATCTAGTGTGAGGCGGCTTGTGCTTCTTTTGATTCACTAAATTGCATGCTTGATGTGCTGTAATGCTATTGGAGAAACTGTATTGCACTTGTGCTAAGTGAACTTTTTGGATGTTGAGATTGGATATGTGAGGACATTGCACCTAGGTGTCTATGTGTGTTTAGGTGGTAAGTTCAGAGAAAAAATTGTGATTGTAGGATTTGGGTTGTAGGTTTGGATTTTTTTTTCTTTTTATTGTCTGTTTTATATTTTTCCTTACATCATATGGGACTCCACTCGACAAAAACCTTCACTTTACTGAACACTTAGGCATTGTAATCTGTACTTGTCTCTAATGTTTTTCTTCTATGTGCTTTTTCATTCAGCTGGATATTTTGATGGTTTATTCAGCTGGATATTCTGCTGGAAATCAAACATGTGAACATATCTAGTAGTCTATTTTGAGCACCGTGTCTTGAGCAATGGATGACACATCTATTCTTTTTTTTTTTTTGTTATACTCTTCAGCAGTGGAATGTCTTCTACCACTACTTATGAGTCCACTTCTAGTGGCCATATGTGTGATATGGATCGGTGTGTGGAAAGGTCCTCCTTATCTATCCGTAATTTTGGTAGGCAATTCTACAGATGTCAGCATTGGTCGCCGGTTAGTATTACGTGATTCTTTTGATTTGTTTTTCTAATTATTATCATGAAGACTGTTATAGCTGTTATATATTATATTCATTCTTTAGCACCATGCAAAACATTTATTGCGTCCTTCAATGTTGTATGCAGGACTCCAATCAGGCACGTAAGTTCTTTAAATGGTTGGACAAGAACACATGCCCACGTGACTGTGCAACAGCACCAATTGTCCATGAAAGGTTTACGAGATATAAGGCAGAGGCAGCGGCTGCAAGAAATGAAAGGGATGAGGCTCATGCAATGTAAGCAAAAGCACGAGAGCAATTAAGGATAGCAGAGCGCAAGGCTGAAAAAACTAAGCTCGCACTTCGGATTGCTGAAACCAAGGTCTACAAGTATAGGCTAGCTTTACTTTTGTCATGGACCGTAGTTAGGTTTATTTTGTATCCTCTACTGTTTTGGGGGGCTATGGCCATACGCAACTACATCTGCCATGACCCATGTACATTAATGATTACATGCCTTGTTTTTAGTTCCTATATATTTTACAAGGTGATATAACACACGGTCACCTGTGTTATCTACATTACTGATCACGTGTGTTATGCATTTTTTTTTTTTTTTTTTTTTGATGGTGAACTACTTTATGCATTTCATAGCATACAGTTAAGTAATGTGAAATTTCCTTATAGTAGTGGCAATATTTTTTGATGTCTGATGGTCCATGCCCCTCACAAAAGACTAAAACTGCCTGTTATTATATAACATACACATATCACATACATAATTATCCACCTATAACCATATCACATACACAATATATGGTCCTTGAAAAATACTCCATTGCGAAAAGGTATTACATATAAAATGCATATAAGCATGTCCACCTGTACTTACATTACCAATAGGTATTACATACACATACTTTAAAATTGCAAAAAAGAATTACATCAGAAATATCAATAGATTATTGACATTAGCCATTACATGTAAGCATGTCCATAATTAATCTAAATTTACAAAAAAATGCATTATAATGTCCAAAATAATGCATCATGTATCATGCTAAGTGACTTCTAGTCACAGTACCTAGACCTATACAAAAGTCCCAACAAAAAGTCATAGGAATGGGTACTAGCTCTATACAAGTCCCAACAAAAAGGGTGAATCCTTAGACATGCCAACCATCAATGTTGACGTCGCACGTACTCCTCCCACATGCAGTCAGTCATATCATCCCTGAATTCACCCATTGCTCTCTTCGACGCATTAGACATCTCCCTCACTTGCCTCCTTTTAGCACTTGCACTTGACTCAGGAGAATTCCCATTGTTTCCAGTTTGCATATCATCCCTATCAACGTCAAGGTTCTTCCACGTGTTAAAAAGTACATCTCTTTGATTATTGATGCGTATAAAATTATGTAACGCACAACACGCAGAAACAACCAAACGCTGACAATATTGCTTATACTTCACCATGCTGCTCAAGATGGGAAAGCAAGCCTTCAGGACTCCAAAGGCCCTCTCAATCACCATGCGCAATGAAAAGTCTCTATAGCTAAACAACTCTTTCCTCGATTTTGGTTACCTAGTACTCCTCATAAATTCTTGGGCATGATATCGGGTGGCCTTATGTGGTGGAAGAAACGATGCACCAATGGAGTATCCCGAATCAACCAAGTAATAGAAACCTACAAGAATAGCATATCTAAATTAGTAATAATAAGGGGATTAAATTAGTAAAATAATCAGCAGAGCTATAAACAAAAATGTAATACAAATTTGAACATGATGAGCTTAAAAAGACAGGCTGAATAAATAAAGTGAGTGATTTTTTATTTAAATGCTACTTCATTCTTCATGATCCAGAGCTCAAACTTGGCAGCCTTCAAAAATGTGCAAAGATTACATGCACATTTAGGAAATTGCACACACACATAAAAGCAACGAGAAAAACTTATTCATGAGTCTGCATTTCGGCTTTACAGAGTGAGGTCAGAACATTTGTAAAAGATGAAGGCCCATGAACAAGCTCTTGTGCTGGTCACACACACAAAAAGAAATACTGATCCAATCTATTGTATTTGTCACAAAATTTGAAGTAATTAACCTAAGGTAAGGTTAATAGGTTGGTTGCATTTGATACTTTCTAACCACATCTCACAAATTTAACAAGTTCCTTGAGGCCCAGCTAAATGTAATAAAAATTTTAAGCATAAAAAAAAATTATGATTAAACAAATGCTTTTATAAATCAACTTTAACTTAACAAAGTTGTGCTATATGTGACATTCACTTTCAAGTTTCATTCAATTTGTTTGCCCAAAAAAAAAAAAAAAATTACAACACAATAAATTTTAAAATTGTAAGGAAACTTACAGCCACAATTTTTTTTTATTTATTTAATGAAAATCGCAAACAGCCATGTCAGCCACGAATTGAAACTCGACCAAAGCTTTACAGTAATACAGCTATACATCACCTTTTTAAATAAAAACAATACAAATCTTTATCAATACAGATTCACATATTGTCGAGAGGAGCCACAAACTAGACATCAAAGCTAAGTAAATTAACAGCTGTAATGATCTAAGACAACAATTTAGCATAGTGTAGGTTGTCTGTAATGATCCAAGATAACAATTTAGCCTAGTGTTGATTGTTAAGCATCCATTAACACTAAAAGCAAGTCAACAATAATTTCCTCACAACACCATGCATATATTTAGCCATTAATAGTAATGGCCTCAACAATATCTTTAAACCATACTTTTAGAGTACAACAAAGTTCATGTTCCCATAATGACAACTTGTAAACATAACAACAGAACAACAAGTCTACTCTGCAGTCCACACCCTTTCTTGCCATCATCTCATAAATATAACCTCTCAATATCCAATACTTCAAACATTCCACATCATGAACCACTACTTTTCTCATGTTGACCAAACAAATAAAGTCAGTGCACAACTCAATTGTCAAGTCAGTAAATGTAAAAGTTCATTTCTTTTTTGATTAGTATGTCAGCAGACTCAGCACATGCAGAAGTATTTGATGAATCCAAATAGGGTAGAATAAAAAATTTAACATAAATTATGCTCTCAGTGCAGCCCAAGCTGCAACACAGTGCAGTAGATGGTGCACTAGAGCTGCCACACCACAACACAATGCAGCAGATTTGAAGAGTTATAGCTCTATTTTGGGTTCTTTAGTATATATATGTACAGATTACTTCAATCAATATACAATTCTCATTTTCAATCACAAATTCAGTTTCTCATAAGGTTAAAGAGGAAATCAAAGCCAGTAAGGTTTGTGAGTAAGGTTTAAAGCTCAAGGGCACAGCTTGGTCACAGAAATAGAGGACTAGCTACTACTTGCTTGTAGCAGTGAAAATTTAAAGGCTGCAATACATATGAGGTAGAATTTAAGTTAAAGACGCATACCTTCCGGTGGCCATGGGAAGCCATGCTTTAGGTCTTTAATAGCTTCTTCAAACAACCTAGAGTTGTTGGCACTTCCCTCCCAACCACTATGGACATACGTAAACCGCATGTCATGGTCACATGTCGTTGGTTGTAACAGTGCTCTTGCGACTCCTGTGAGGCTGGAGTCTTATCGCTGAAGGCCGAGCACTAATATGTGTTCCGTTGATAGCTCCTATGCTTCTCTACAATGAATAGTGCCGATTAGTTGAAATACTATACACTAATATGTGAATAACCATTTTGGGAAAACTAATATTATGAAATCATTTACCTCAAACCAAGGGTCATACTTGTTGTTCCCTCGCAAATGCTCTAGAAGGCCTACCACATTTGGATCGGGCTTGATTAAATGTTGGCCATATGTGTGGACAACCCGCAACACCCTACGGAACTTGCGATCCACAATTTCAGTGGAATTCTGAAATCTATCTGCCATAGGCCGCTTCCGAGTATTATGGCTGATGATGTACAAGAATATGGCCACTGCCTCCTGCACGTCAACACGCCCCTTCCCTTCCTTCAAGTACCCATAATGTTTCAACTCATCAACCAAATGATAGAATAGATCTAGTGTCATACGAAACATGTCATGACAATTGGTAGGATTACCATCTCTCACTTCAGCCATATAATCACTTCCACTTAGAATGCTAGTACGTTGTGGGCGCTTGTCGTAATGCCGTTGGAAATATGCCACCATCTCACCAATAAGTGGAAATATAAACCAAAACTCCTCCTCCTCGCTGTCGTACTCTGAGTTCGTGTTTGCACCAATGGTCGTGTCATCATCACAGTCACTGATATCCATGTCATCATCACTGAAACTAGTGTCCATGTCATCACCACAACCACCAATGTCCATGTCATCATCGTCGGAGTTAAAATAAGCATAGTCAAAATCATACTGCCAGAAAGGATCACTGGAGGAGACCATTATACCTATACCCTGCAAAAACCAAAGCATTAGAACCAAAGATAATGCAATATATAAACGGACAAATTAATATAAAATACTAAGGGAATTGCAATAATGTCAGCTGAACTCACCTTACAATGTAAGTAACATGAACTAAATAACAAATATTTAAAAAAAATATAATACTATAAAAAAAACACCAAGTACATAACAAAGCCCACACACTAATTTAAATAACATCAAATTCACGGGCATAGTTCACAACACTTTAACATTACAATAAAACAACATTAAATAAAGTGTTCAACTGAATAAGAGGAAAAAAAAAAACCAAACGTCGAACATTGTCTACGCACACACACATAAAGTCCTTAAATAGCACTTAAAAACTAAACCAAGTGATTCACATTGAAATCACATAACAAAACCAATCCCCATTAATTATCCGGCTGCTAAGCATGGAACTCCATCCACCTCCTCCTCCTATGCTTTGGCATGCCCATGAACAACACCCTTTTCTCTTTCTTTTGGAGAGCCTCGCCGATGTTAACATAGGTGTCATCATCAATATCTTCATACTGGTTCAGCACTTCGAAAGCTCTTCCAAGCGAGCAAGGTTCGCCACCACCAGCGAATTGTGCAACATGATCAGAACTACCTCTAGACTTTCCCTTTTTGTTGGAAAACCTTTCCCTTGCCAAGGCAGTGTACTCTTGAAGAGCCATGTCATCTCACTAGTCCTATCATTCTTCTTGGCAACCTTCTTGCCCTTGGTAGTAGGCTCTTCCATGGGACGTTTGTCCGTACGTTGGGTTTGCTCATCAACAGTGGGATCGTCTTGGGTTATGCCCTCCATGTTAGGATTGTAGCAATCATCATCATCCAACTGGGTATGACATGCCTCACGTGCCTCATTGGCAAGTTCCTCCTCCAGGACACACTCTTCATCACTATTTGGGGCTGGTGTGTTTGAGGAAATTTGAAGGGAACCGGTTGTAGTATTGGGGGCAAAAAGTTGCTTTAGCTTGTCATAATTAGGACACCCTTTCTTCCGCAATGCAACTGCCTTAGAATCCTCCTGAAATAACAATATATACATCAAAATCCTGCTAATATGAAATAGTAAATTTCAAACAACTATGCAAAGAATTAGGGTAGTAAATATAACATACCGCAATCACGTTAGCCCACACCTCTTCAGAAGCAGTAACTGTTTAGGTTGTCTCATCCCACCCCAACCCAGTATGCTTCAAAAGCTAGCCCCACTTTCTCTGTTTTTGCCTAAGCCTATTATGCTTATCTTTCACTTGCTTAGGGAGGAAAGTCTTCCTACTTTGCTCATATAGGGCTTTCACAATTGATGGCCAATTTTTAGCCTTAAAGATACCATGTTCCATATTCCCCTTTTGTTGTTCATTGACCATAATGTCCATGAAAATTTGTTCAATGTAGGAAGGCCACAATTTGTTATCAGCATCTTGAGTTTCTTGTGCCATCTAATACAAATTTCCCAATGCAATTGCATATGTTAATATATATGTATATTAATAGTTTTATGAATGGGCCACTTGAATCTCTAACCAACCACTCAACTTAAGTGAAGAAGACAAGAAAACCTATTTAGAAAGTAATTTATTTCATAATTCTACAAGTGCCAGCTTCACAATCAGCTGCAGTACTAAGATGTAAAGAAATCAACGGAAAGGATACTACCTACTGCTAGTGAAAAACCGCATATTTCTCTTCAAGGCAGAATGGTAAACTTAGATATAAAAGACTCACAAACAACCCCATGAATATAAAATCACATATAAGAATGAACGGTTTCTAATAACATATGTAAGTTTCTAAAAACTATAGACATAACAAAGTATCCATAATGAGACAGTGATGACTTGTAGCTCAACTAAGTCTTTTACACATATTTATACACAAACAGTGATGACTTTGCAGAAGTATTTGTATTTTAGCCTTGTGCTAATATGAGTAGTGTATGAAATGGTAAGCTTATAAAGAAATGGAATATGCAAAAAGAAGCTAACAGTTATTGTGACAACCAAAGGAGGAATATGCAAAGTTACTATTTTGATCCTAATTTTGAACCCAAAAGCTTTTGATATAGCTGAATTTGCTCTGTACAATATCCAATTAGAATTTGTCAAGATAAAAACTCATTAAGCATCAAAAGCAAAACTACAAAATCAAAGTGGCAGAGAATGCAAATCTTTTCATAATCATTCAGAACCATAAACTTAAAGATCTAAAGGGGTGTCAAGGTTAGTGTCAGTTCGTTTAGACCCCTGTAAACTAGATTGTTTAACCTAATTAATTAACCAAGTGAATACTTAGGTTTATTATTCAGATCTAGGTTAAAACAATAACAATCATATCAAGTAAAGCAGCGGAAAAATAAAAAACACAACGATATGATGACCCAGGAAAACCAAACCGGTAAAAAACCTGGGGAGGATTTAACCTAGCTATCCTCAAGGTAAAATAGCAAATCCACTAGAAAGAATTGAAGTTTACACAATAGCGACTTAGACCACTAACATCCTATTGCTACCCAATGTAGGAAACTTACTACCACGACCACGTGACAGCTCCGAGATCCACGGACTCCTTCTTTCTTTAATCTTTGCAAAACACAAACACCACCGTTTGTGACTTTGAGACTCCACTCAAAGGTTTAGCAACACAAACTCTCCTGTTTGTGACTCCAAGACCACCCTTGAAGGTTTAGATCATCAGCTCCTTTGATGACTAGAGAAGGCAGCAACTTCAACAATACCGGATCTTGAGATTCTTCAAGGAACAACACCGGTAGAAGTAATAAGAGAGATTTTAGGAACAAAACCCTAAATACAAAAGAGGCACACTCTTTTCTCTCTAAAAAGCCTTATAAAAAAACGTGCTTAGGGTTTCCTTTATATAGTGGGAGAAGTAGATCTGAAACCCTAATCCTTAATAGGCTAGAACTGCTGTTTGGGCCAACTTAAAATTCTGCAGACACGACTTTCGATCAATCGAGCCTGTTTTTCGATCGATCGAACCAGGCAGATTCTGAATTCTTCTTTCTGCAGCTTACATGTTCTTGTGTGCTTACGATTTGTCAATTGTTCTAAGCTCTTAGAACCTAACAATTAGCATGGAGGACCATGCTTTGATCATTATGTTTTCAAATAAGTAAAAATTATGGGCATTTTGACAGAAAGGGCTATCATAAAAATTACGAAGAATTCTGTCTCACAAGCCACAATCAACATCAGTACTTTAAATCAAAAACCCACTTTCACATCTAACAAAAAACCCAAATCAGACCATGGACATGGAAAATGGAGAGGGAGAGAGAGAGAGAGAGATATATATATATATATATATATTACAACTGGGAGATATATATTGCACCTGGGAGAAGGAGGGAGAGGTATGGACACGGTGACAGAGAGGTAGACTCGTTGGTGAAGATTCAGGCCTGGTTCAATGTTCAATCACGCAGTGTTCTTCTTCAGTGCTTCGAACATGGACTGTGGTGCCATGGAGCTAGCTTGCTGGGGATGAAGAGGGAAGTTAAAATGAGAAGAGGCTAAGAGAGGGAAGTGAGGAGGGAAAATTTTCAGCAAAAAATTTGGGGAGAAATGAAGTGGAACAGGGGAAGCTCCAACAGTCATAACCAGCCTGAGATGGATGTGACAATGCACTGTTGAAGGGCCCACAATCTCAGCTAATTTATGGACTTGCCACTGAGTGACCGGTTTGGAGTTTTGAAATCAGCTGAAATGAGTTTTCACTTTCCCTTACTCACACCCATTTTTTTGAGTCACTGAGTCATGAAAATGATGATCCAAAACTCATCCAAACAAGTGCTCATCCGTGGGACCCACATGATTTGGATGATGGAAATAGAAAACTGAGTGATATCACTCAAAACTCACTACATCCAAACAAGCTCGGGCACACCCGCTATAGGAGCCTAAAGATTTTAATTAAATCACATCCAACTCATTTTAACGCTCCCTTTTTGTTGGACATAAAACATATTTTTTTAGTTGAAAAATGTGTCATTTTATTTATATATAATAAAAAATAAAAAAATTGATTCAGTTTCTTGTATTCAGTAACAACCTTAAAAATGAGTAGCAGAACATATTTTGGTGTTTGGTAAGCGTTGGATATCATTAACATGAGTTTACTCTGTGAACTAATTTAGAGGTGTCAAAGGCGTCCACCCAAGTGCTCGAAATTCAAAACATGTTTATTATAAAAACCAACTACATAATAAATATAAAATAGTCCAGAAAAATTACATACCACTACTATACACATATGGAATGCATCAACATCCATTATTCCACACAAAACAATTGTATTGGGTAGGTAATTAATAAAAATGCAGAAATTCGAGGACCACAATTTACTAAACACACTTTGCTACAACTATCCTATGTGGTGAACTGTGATTAACTGCCTATTATTTTCACATGAACCTATTACTTTTTCTCTGCCACTCACAACCAGCCATATAGGAGAGTTGTGACAAAGTGTGTGTAATAAGTTGTGGTCCTATAATTTTTTATAAAAATGTGACGGATTATAATGGAAGGAGCACATTAATAGTCGTTGGTATGAATTATAAGTTTTGAAAATCGAGATTTTAATTTAAAAACAATCCCAAACTTAGAAGGGTGTAAAGCACATTTTTTGCATTTTTCTTGCTCTAGAACAAAACCATGTCCTAAATCATCGAAGTTGAGGAAACGTATCATCAGTAGATGTAGAGTAATTCTGGGTTCTCACGAAAATAGCTTTTATAGTGCAATCATCGTGGAGTAGATACTATAAGATGAAATTTTATTGTATTAAAAAAAAAGAAAAAAAAAAAGAAAGCTAAAATACTGCTACTATACACATTGGTGAATGGTAGTAACTCTATTCACTTTATTTACAACTTGCACACCACTACTATATATACACACATAGAAAGAGTGGGAGGAAGACACCCACAGACATCACCGCTAAGTGGTCGATTCAAAATCTGATATTGAAACCACCTGTTGGGTATATATTATTTTTGGAGAAGCATATGGATGGCAAATGGCAATAGAGATTCTAGTGAAAGGGATATGGGGTGAAAAAATAAATTAAAATGAAATGGGAGGTTACATAAAATATGAGAAATTTCTTCTAAGCCCAAGCACTTAGGAAGTAGTATTTCCCATAAATTTGTGAACCTTCTCTCCCAAGGAATGCTTTAATAGAAATTTAATAGAGTTTGTTAATTTGTTTCTTTTCTCATGAGGCAGAAACAATCCCGAAAATCCCTACTAGCAGTGGACTCCCTAAATATTCAATTATATGGCATGATAACTCAGAAAGGCATATTGAGTTATGCAATATCAAACGGGACTGAAACCAATCAATATATACATATATTTAGATTACTCTCCCATTCTCCCTTACTTGGTGGCTGAAGTTGAAGCCATGGCAGCTGTTCAAGCTTTAGTTTTTCCTAAGGATATTGGCACTAATTCAATCATTCTTGAGAGAGACTCAAACGTGATCATTAACACCTTGAGAGATAAGGATGAGCCATTGGCATCCTTTGGCCATCCGATTTCTGATGCAAAGTTCCTTATAGAAACCTTCCGAAATATTAGTTATCCACAGTATGAAAATGTGATAAGTTTGTAGTTCATAATCTTGATAAGCATGTGAAACATGTCACAGGTTTATCGTTGTGGAAGGTATTGGGGTTTATGCCCTAAAATCCAATTTATTGGCATGTCATAAATAATTAAATTGTTAAATTATATGAGATTATCTATAAATGAACTACTGAGAGATTATCTTAGTCCATGAGATGTATAGTATGCGATTTATGTGAAAAGTCATAGAAGATATAAATTGCAAGTTCTTTGTAAACTCAGAATATAGTTCGTAGTCGGTGATGAAATTGGGCATTTCATCTGCCAAGACCATAACATATCAACTAAGATGATTTGTCTTGATCATGAAAATGGAGATTTCTAGTTGGTATGTTGATATGTTTTAAGAGTTAAGACATATTGAACTGGACCGCTGTGAGATTTATTATTCTCCTAACCACTGTTAATTGAATAATAAATCTCACGACTTCTATTTACATCAATTCTAAATCCTGAGAGAATAATAGACTTGATCATGAGATGTAGGTTGCTTTGATATATCAGGAGTGAGATCTATAAGTTACGGTCAAAACCTCAATATGTTGAGCAGCCGCATTTAGTGTTGATGGAACATATATTCTCAAGATGGAATTCATAATCTCTTAACGGAGATATAAAATATTCCCTTGAGATAAGTTTAATGGGTTCGGTTATTCAGAGTGTTGGGCCCAACCACTTTAGTAAGGAGTTACTAAAGTATATATTTATGGAATTGGATTTCATAAATATATGATGAATAACGTAAATGATTAAATCGGGTACTCAAGAATTAAAATGCAGTAATCTTCGAAGTGGCAGTCTATATTTATGACTTTGTATTACTACGAATATTTTAATGAAGGGGTTGTATGTATAATAAAGTCTTGGGATATAATTTATTAATAAGGCCTAAAGTGCAATTATATTCATATAGTGGTATTAAATATAATTAATGGTAACTTTGGACTTGTCAAGAGTTGACAGAAAAGCCCAAGACCTATTGAAGCTAGAGTCTTATTTGTTTCCTTTTGGTCCCATTCCAAGTCACACACTAAAGCCCAATTGGAATGGCCCAAAAGGCTAACCCAATTAGATAATCAATTGTATATAAGGAGAGAAACATACAGAATTTCATAAGTCTTTTCATAAGTGTTTTTCATCAAGATTACACAAGGAATGAAATGGTTTGTATATGAGTGTTGTACACTCCCTTGTTCTCTCCTTGGAAATTGATTGAGAGACCACACATCTTAGGTATTAAGTGGAATTGGAGTGAAGATTAAAAGTTTTCCCAAGAACTTCTGATCTTTGGTTTTGAATTTCACCACACCAATGTACGCTTTCTTGTTCTTAAATTCTGAAACTTTCATAGTGCATGTTATCAATTACAAATGAAGTAGATCCGTTAATTTTTCGCTGCGTATGTTTTGTATGTGATACGAACATGTATTTTCCCAACAATTGGTATCAGAGCGATCTTCAATTCGAATCTGAATAACATGTTTTGTGAGTTTTAGAATTAGAAATAATAGTTTCAATATGTTAGAAGATTATCTATGTATTTAATTTTCTGCATGGTAGTTGAAACTATGATTTGATAAAAACTAATATCGATGTTATGATGTTGTTTAAATCTGAATTTAAGTATGTTAAATTCATCTTTAAGGCTATAGCATCAACGTAATTCAGTTTTGATATCAAATTCTGTATATCATATTCATATGATGGTTGTTTGTTCATGAAAAATTGTTGAAAACTGTTTGCAACAGCTCTGGAAAAACTGAAAACACAAGTTTTTCGCGGGTTAGCTTCCCACGAAGTTACTCGCGAAAAATGATTCTGAAGACAAAAAATTTTCGCATGTAAGCTTTACTCGCGAACCAGTTGCGAGATAGTAGCGAAAGTTTTTGTCTGATTTTTTGTGTTTTCAATTTTTTTGCTTAAATCATTTTTGCGGGAAGTGCTTAGTTGTGAGATACCTGCGAGACAGTAGCGAAAGTTTGTGTCTGGATTTTGTGTTTTCACTATTTATCCTTACGCCTTTTTCGTGGGAAGAGCTTAGTCGCGAGATTCTCGCGAAAATGCATTTGAAGGGAGTTTTGAATATTTTCTAAATGTTTTCAAATGGATAAAGTGTAAGAAAATGTGTGATGAGATTACACATGGTTCTAACTAAAAGACCTAATGAGATCAAAGATGTTAGTTGAATAGAACTCTTAGTCCTAAATAGTTTAGGACTTGTCTTTTAAGAAACATTTTAATGAGATTGGAATTGTTGTATGATTAAAAGTCCTTAATTTATTTTAATTAGAAATTTTAATGAGATTAAAGCTTAATTAAAAGGTATATATATATTTTCTAATAAGTCCTTGTTATCTGAATTGTTAGAGCTAAGCATAAGTCCAATAAGTCCTTGTTATCAAATGATCCATGAGTCTTTGTTAGAATCATTTGATCAATTCAGATTGTTTTGAAAATAAATTCTTTTGATGTTATCTGAATTGATGAGTGAGCTTTACGCAGAGGAAGACATCCTAAAAGCTAAAGCTAGGATTAATATGATTTAATTCAAATTCTTAGCCTGAACCAAAAGGTAAGGGTGATAAGAAGATGAATTATAATACCAAACAATTGAACAAGCAAGTTGTCCTACTAGTTGCCAAAAGGAAATTAGACTCAAAAGCATGACCAAAAAGAAAGTGTTTTTGTTTTGGTAAGGCTAAGCATTGTCCATGTTCTAGATGGAAATTTACATATTTTACTTTTTAAAGAGAAAGTTTCCATCCTTTGTTATTGTATGTATTTGGCACTTATGCCTAGATCTTACTAATCTAAATGATATTCAAGATTGGTGAAAGATGGGCTTTTAAAACCATTATTTTGTTATATTCTTAGTCTATGAATTCCATTTAGAGGAAAATAAGATCTAGGGCTCCTTTATTGTAAAGCAATAAAGTTTCAATGACTTTTTTAAGTCAGCACATACATGAAAGATGAATAAGACTCTTTTAGAAATAGTAAAGCACATGATAAGTATTTCCATTTGCTTATTTCTTTTGGAGATATACTCTAGTAATTACTATACATTTTCTAAAGTTGATTTCAAAAATTTGTTCCTGGGACAATTGTCAAATTGTGGATTGGGTGAAAACCTAGTATATGATACTTACACTTTTGGAGATGTCCAGCACTTGTACTAGAAAGGAAGTCTAACAATTTGAAATCAAAAGGTAGAAAAATGTGTGTTTATGATGTGTATCTAAAAGGAATTGCAAAAGATTGCTTTGGTAGTCATAAAGAAAATAAGATGTTTGTATAGTACAAATACAAAGTTCTTGATGATGACTATGTGAATAATCTTAAAGCAAATCGTAGATTATTGTGGAAGAAAATGTCAGAATTTGTTGAAAGACAACTATAAAATACATTTAGAAATGAGATGGTTGTATTAGATACACCATAAGGCATTATTCTAAATGTATAGCTAGTACACCGGTACAATATTGTAGTGGGAGGATTATTAATTACCAAATAAATTCATACTTTTGGGATAAACTTTTGAAGTCATTCCACAAGAATATGAATTTGATCCTCAGTTCTACGTAAAGGCATAGATGATATGAATATGGATTACTGGATAAAGGTTATGTGAATAGAATTGTATTCTATTTGAAGTCTAGAACTTGTAGAGGTGCCTAATGGCATTAGGCCTATTGTTTTTAAATAGGTCTACAAGTAAATGAGATTGATAGATTTGAATGTGCAAACCTTCAAAGTCAAGACTAATGGCGAAAAGATTTATTCAGAAAGAAATGGTTCGATTATGAAAAGATTTGTTCACCAATAGTCAAGTTTGACTCTATCTAGATTCCCTTATCCATTATATTTCATTTGGATGAAATATGACAATGGATATCAAGAAAGTTTCTTTTAGTAGCAATTTTGAAGAACACATCTATATGATGTAATTAGACTTGTACATAGCAAAGAAACAGTAGTGTTTAGTATGCAAGTTGCTTAAATTTCATTTATGGACTAAAGCAAGCATCTAAATCATAAAATATCATCATTGATCAAGCAATCAATTTGTTTGATTTTGATCAAGTATTAAAAGGCCTTATGTGTGTGAAAGCTATATAGAATAATAAATTTCTTAATGCATGTTGATGACATTCTAATCATTTAAAATGATGTAGAGATATTGTCATCAATAGAGTTTTTGTTGTCTAATCCGGTTTGATATAAAGTACTTGGGAAAGACTAGTCATATCCTAAGAATTTAAACTTTGTTACAATTCAGAAATTAAGATATTGAGCCTATCTCAAACTGCTTAAATAGATTAGATTCTAGTCAAGTATAGCATGTAATACTTCAAGAAATGATTCTTTCCTTTTAAGTTTGAAGTTCCTTTATATAGGACTATAGTCCTAAGACATATAAAAGGAAGAGCATATTAAAATGGTTCCTAATATCATATCAATAGGAAGTCTTTATGCTATACTATATACTAGGCTAAATATCTATTTTGCTGTGGGCATAGTAAGCAAATATCAATTGAATCAAAGATCACTTAATTTAGTGGGAGTAAAACATATACTCATATATCTTAGGAGAATGTGAGATTATATGCTTGTTCACAAAAGTGAGGTTTTGATTGTTACTGGATGTACAAATGCTGACTTGTAGTTTGATTGTGATTCATGAAGTTGGACTTCAAGATATGTGTTCATCCTAAGTGGTGAAGATACACATTAAGTGTAAGTATTATCTCACTAGAAAGATATGAATACTTGAGTAGTAGTAGAAAAGATAATTTATGCAATAAATCTGACTGAAACTTGTTTCCAAACTTTTCCTTAAAGTGACTTTGAATTACTCTAAAGGGAGATAAGTGTCGGATATATGGTAAATTATCTTTGAAGGCAAGTGGGAGATTGTTGGGGTTTATGCCCTAAAATCCAATTTATTGGCATGTCATAAATAACTAAATTGTTTAATTATATGAGACTATCTATAAATGAACTAATGGGACATTATCTTAGTTCATGAGATGCATAGTATGCGATTTATGTGAAAAGTCACAAAAAATATAAATTGCAAGTTCTTTATAAACTCAGAATGTAGTTCGTAGTCGGTGATGAAATTGGGCATTTCATCTGCTAAGACTATAACAAATCAACTAAGATGATTTGTCTTGATCGTGGAAATGGAGATTTCTAGTTGGTATGTTAATATGTTTTAAAAGTTAAGACATATTGAACTGGACCGATGTGAGATTTACTATTCTTCTAACGACTGTCAATTGAATAATAAATCTCACGACTTCTATTTACATCAACTCTAAATCCTGAGAGAATAATGGACCTGATCATGAGATGTAGGTTGCTTTGATATATCAGGAATGAGATCTATAAGCTACGGTCAAAACCTCAGTATGTTGGGCAGCCACATTTAGTGTTGATGGAACATATATTCTCAAGATGGAATTCATAATCTCTTAACGGAGATATAAAATATTTCCTTGAAATAAGTTTAATGGGTTCGGTTATTCAGAGTGTTGGGCCCAACCAATTTAGTAAGGAATTACTAAAATATATATTTATGGAATTGAATTTCATAAATATTTGATGAATAACGTAAAGAATTAAACCGGGTACTCAAGAATTAAGATGTAGTAATCTTCAAAGTGGCAGTCTATATTTATGACTTTGTATTACTATGAATATTTTAATGAAGGGGTTGCATGTATAATAAAGTCTTGGGATATAATTTATTAATAAGGTCTAAAGTGCAATCATATTCATATAGTGGTATTAAATATAATTAATGGTAACTTTGGACGTGTCAAGAGTTGACAGAAAAGCTCAAGGCCCATTAAAGCTAGAGTCTTATTTGTTCCCTTTTGGTCTCATTCCAAGCTACACACTAGAGCCCAATTGGAATGGCCCAAAAGGCTAGCCCAATTAGATAATCAGTTGTATATAAGAAGAGAAACATACAAAATTTCGTAAGTCTTTTTATAAGTGTTTTTCATCAAGATTACACAAGGAATGAAATGGTTTGTATGTGAGTGTTGGACACTCCCTTGTTCTCTCCTTGGAAACTGATTGAGAGACCACGCATCTTAGGTATTAAGTGGAATTGGAGTGAAGATTAAAAGTCTTCCCAAGAACTTCTGATCTTTGGTTTTGAATTTCACCGTACCAAGGTACGCTTTCTTGTTCTTAAATTCTGAAACTTTCATAACGCATGTTATCAATTACAAATGAAGTAAATCCGTTAATTTTCCGCTGCGTATGTTTTGTATGTGATACGAACATGTATTTTTCCAACAGAAGGAAGATGTCCCTCCACTCCACACTTCAATGTTGTAACCTTTCTTAATAACATTTGCAGCTTCATTCTAATTAAAAAAAGGTAGATAAGATTTTGCAAGATTATTAGTAATTTAAATAGATACTAAAATAGTGAGCTCTAGTTAACTTAATTATTAGTAAAGTTTCTTGTTGTCAGATAAGATATTTGGATTTGTCTACACAAATAATTAATTGGTGTCTTAACTTAATGATAAAGAGCAATCAACATAGAATGAACACCATAAGTTGAAATTCAATCATATTTAAAAAAAAAAATTTAATGATAGTCAATATTATTGAAATGCAGTTTAAAATAATTATTTAATTTCCATTGATGTGGGTTAATTCAATCTACTCATTTTATAATATAATTTTAATAATGTCTTATTTCCAAATTTCCATAGCCATTGAAATTAGTAAATTAAAATTATTACACAAAACCAAAGACAGAAAGGAATATACTTTTAATGATTAGAATAAACTTTTAATCTTAAACTTATTACATTAAAGCTACTATGCTAAATATATTTTGTATAATACATATAAATTTAATTTGTTAATGTAACATTACACAAATTGGGAATAATTTTTTTTTAAAAAAAATTTAAGATAGCCAAACGCCTAGGATATTTCTTAGAATACTGATCCTACCAATAATAGACTAATTCACATGTACATATATGTATATGATAAATTTGAATTTAAGTCATCATTTTATGATAAATTTGTATTTCTCTTCTCAATTTGTACTTGTTGAATCAATGAGAATTATCGTATTTCTTTAAGGATTAAGGATAAAGTTTGCCCACAAACTCTTACTAAAATATTAACATGACTACATGTTTTAAAAATCTAACCATTGAATTTCATTTCCTTTATATTCTTAAAATACATGTCAAATTTCATTCAAATCGGATATTATCTACTATTCTATTCATAAACTTGATTTTTATGCATAATTTAAAACTACAAAAACTTTAAATATAAACATTTGATTGATAACATAATTATTGATTTTTAAATAAAGTTAGGCTACAAGCTTGGCTGTTGCTAATGGTTACAACTGCTACTAAAAAAATTAACATGATTACATAATTTGAAAATCTAACCGTCGAGTTGCATATTCTTTATAACATGCATATCAAATTTTATGTCAATCAGATGTTATTTACTATTCGATCCATAATTTTTTTTATACATAATTTTAGACTACAAAAACTTGAAATTTAAACATTTAATTGATGACATAGTTATTATTTTTTTTTTAAATTCTAGAAAATTTGTAAGCATAGAGAATATAGAAAGAAAATATAATCCAATAGTAAATTTGTTAAAATTTACATATAATAATAAAAAGATATTGACTATAGCAATACTTTATTTTTTATTTTTGATCTTCTTATAATTTTGTAAATATGGAGGATATAATTAGAAGATGCAATCTAATGTTTGATATATTAAATTACATATCTAATAAAAAAGATATAGTGACAAAAAAAAAGTGAGAGCGTCCATTGGAATGAAATCAATATATATATATATATATATATATACACACGGATTTGGCTTACCTCTAGTACTTTTTTAAAATGAATCTCCTTTTATTTTAATGAGAGACTATCACATCACCCACTAACTAAATAAAATGTGAAGATTAAAACCCACTACCTCTTACTATTGTATATTTAAATAAAATAACATGTCTAGTTAAAAAAGTACTGGAAGTGCCAAATCCTATATACACGTGTGTGTATAAACAGAGACCTTATGTGGAAGAGAATGGCATTCTGCCAAGTGACACATTTCTTGAGCCTCTCTCATTTAAGATTTCACCTCATCAAAGTTTGCATTTATGTCAAATTTTTAGTTCATTAAACGTGTCACTAGAGTAAATGCACATATTAATTATTTATAGGTATGCACTAATATTATAATATAAACGTGTTTTATGTGTTTTTTTTTTTTGTTTTAATTCTATGTAAGAAAGTAAAAACCTCTTGTGGAAGAACATGCAGTTCTGCCTTACGATTCTTTGTTAAAGTAATTTTTCATTTAACTTTCCACCTCACAGTTTTTATATATTTTGGATTATAATAAAATTATATTAGTAGAATATTACTATTTTCACTGAGTGTTTAGCCTCCACTGACATAAAATTTCTATAATATTTTCTTAAGCCAACTAAGCATTAACATTATATTATAAAAAATTTATGCTAACTTGAACATATTGAAGAAACAAAAACTATGATTAAACAAACAAACAACTTATTATACCACATAATAACTATAGGGACCAAAGGCCCAAATATAAATGTTGGGCCGTGGGCTTGTCCAAGGAGGTACAACTATCCGAGGACAATAAATAACGAAGGAAATGCATAGTTGCAAGCCTTGCAAGTATTTGGCAAATGTGTAAACTGAGAAGAGTTTTCTGAGGAGGGATTACATCCTCGGATAGCCAAAGAGGAAGCCAAGATATGCATTCTGGCATTTATTATGATATTTTAGGGGATTCTTCTGGTAAAGGAGCATCTTGTAAGTACATAGGACAAGTGGAAGCAGAATGATAGTATAGAGAAAGCTGCTACCACCGCATTAATTGCCCTGCAGCTAACCCTCTGGCCACATTAATGAGGAAAAGATGTCTGAACAGTGATTTTCAACATTTACAGCTACTGTCTAATGACTTCAAGGCGAGGTTGATGGGACAAGTATCAAAAGGAAGTCATTTGACTGGCACGTGGGAGAAAGAAGGAGTATAAAGGGAGAGTGAGGCAATGAGAAAAGGGATCGAAGAATCCTAGGAGAAAAACAGTAGTTGTAAAGACACTAAGTTGTAAAGATATAAGAAATTATATAACTATCCTCCTCGAACCAAGCCGAGGACGGTTTTCTATAACATCACTACTCTATTTCTGTCCTGTTTATTAATTCGCCTCGATAATTCTTGAACTCACTTAAAGTCCAGTTTTTCTAATTCACACTCTAGAAATTCATTACTAGGACTTTTTGGGCCTGAGTCCATAGCTTGTGGGCCTCGCTTTAAAAATTGTGTCCTTACAATAACTAATTTATAATTTTATAACATTTACTCTATAATCTAAGTTCTTCATGCCCTTAATTTTGTAGTACATCATTAATTTAACAAAAATATCTTCATGTTATCACAACACTATTTCATTTTATTACTTTAAAATATTTTGCACATTTTATTAAAACCGTCTGATATGGCAGATCATAGCATTATTCACGCATCGCGTGCCACTGCTAGTTAAGATGAATTGATATACTCTACCTGCTACTCTTATTGGGTTTGGGTGCACGTGGGACTACCAACCAAACCAGCGTTGGTAGTTTAGAGTCTTAAATTTTGTAGTAGGTAGGATTAAGAATGAGCTTCCCCTTAGAAAAAGCCAGATAGGACACTCTTTGCTCTCCATTGTTGCCAGGTTGAGAGAGAGAGAGAGAAACATGGAAGGCACAAAAGAGAAGAAGATGAAGATACTATGCCTCCATGGATTTAGGACCAGTGGGAGTTTTCTGAAAAAGCAAATTAGCAAATGGGATCCTTCTATATTTGCTCAATTTGACATGGTACGTGATCAAACTCACTCTTTTATATTACATGATTGTGTTGACAGGAAAATAGATACGGTCAAAATGATCATGATTTCCATGGTTTTTTTCACTTGCGCCTATGTGAATTATTACTATTTATTTGATTAAAAGAATTTTTCTTTTGCCACATGTGCAAGTTGTCTTGTTCCTTAAACATGTGATATGGGATGAACAAGTATTATGTTTATCGGGTGAATGTATACAGCCTCTCACAATCTAATATAGGCTATCTCAAAAAGGACTTTGTACCATTAATCACTATTATGAAGTATGAAGTATCAGCATCAGTGCTAAGTCATTCGGTGAACCAGACCTGTGCTACTTACATTTCACACATTTTCTTAGGCGGCATCTACCTTTCAAGTGCAAAGTGCAAACTACTGGTTAAAATCATAGGACACCTACCTACCCAGTCATGGTGGAAGGATATATATTGTAGATTCAACCTCATGCAAATCACATGTATGAATTATTTATGGGTCACATCAAGTTGCAATATTTTTCTATTTAAAGGGAAAAAAAAGTGTTTGGGTAATCACATAATTAGTTTAATTATGGTATAAGCTTAATCAAATATAAAACCAGTCAAACTAAATTAAACTGGTTTTATTTTATTTCTAGTTTTTTAGTGGAATATGCATGTGAAAAAACACTAGAACTTTAAATTTTAACTTTATATGAAAAATGCATTCGAAATAATCAAACTAGACACTAGTTTTTTTTTTTTTATTAGAATATATATGGCCTTATTTTGATTTATTTTCTAAACCAAAAAATAGATTCAAATACTATCATATATATATATATATATATATATACATATATATAAAAACAATTAATATAGGTTGCATTGTTCGGTTGTTCCTAGTAGTCCACATTCTATGATATGCTAATAGGCTAACACATCCCAATAATAAAGTCCACGTTTCCTATATGGAAGTTCTAATTGTTAATTTGTGATTTAAAAATTCAAATTTTTACCGTCTAATTGTATTATATATATATATATATATATATATATATATTACATATTTTGAATTTTACAAAAATATCGATAGGCCCTTTCCATCAAAATCTTTTAAAATTTTGTCATTAATCCACGACTCTTTAGGCAGGTTAACAACGAATATATGACGGACTATAATGGAAGGAGCACATTTACATCATTGTAATAGTTGCTATGAATTTTAATTTATAAGTTTTGAATATCAAGAGATCAGTTTAGAAACAATCTCAAACTTAGAAGTTAGAACTTAGAAGGGTGTGTTAAAGCACATTTTTTAACATTTGTCTTGTGCTAAAAATGAAACCATGCCCTAAATCATCAAAGTTGAGGAGCGGTACCATCAACAGGAGTAATTCTAGGTTTTTGGGGAAACAGTACTTATAGGAAGTTCTAAACATTAATTTGGCTATTAATATAAAATGAAATCTACATTAAGGAATTTTATTTACCACTACAGGATTTCCCAGATGGTATTTTTCCTGCAGGAGGAAAATCAGACATTGAAGGCATCTTCCCACCACCTTATTTTGAGTGGTTCCAGTATGACAAGGTAAAATCTCTATACTTTTTTCTAATCAGAGGAAATAAGAATGGTGTATTTGCAAGATAAAAAGATTAGATTTGATTCATAAGACACATGTTGAAACTGTGTTAACCAGGACTTCACAGAGTACACAAACTTGGAAGAATGCATTTCTTACTTGTGTGAATACATAACAACCAAAGGTCCTTTTGATGGTTTTCTTGGCTTCTCTCAGGTATGTATCCAACCCTGTAATGACAATATAAAGCAGAAGATCACAAATTTATAAGCCTTAAAAAAAAATTATGGTCCAAAATAACACTGTCCAGAGTCAAATATAACTCGTATTTGTTCCTTTACTCAGGGTGCAACACTGTCAGCCCTTCTGCTGGGCTACCAGGCACAAGTAAGTCTACTTAAGTCTCTCTTTCTGTGTAATTAATATGATAACTCATATTCAAGATAGCATATTGAGAACATAAGTGGGAAATCAGGGAAAGGTGTTAAAAGATCATCCACCCATGAAACTATTCGTATCAATATCTGGGGCAAAGTTCAGAGACCCAAGCATATGTGAGGTTGCCTACAAAGACCCCATCAAGGTCAAATCTGTCCACTTCATAGGAGCTAAGGATTGGTTGAAACTGCCTTCTGAGGATCTTGCTACCGCTTTCGACAACCCTCTCATCATAAGGCATCCTCAAGGCCATACAGTCCCAAGATTAGGTGGTTTATTCTGATCCCTCTCCCTCTCGTTTTATACACATGTATTCTAACAGACTAAAACCTATAGTAAATGAACTTTGGCTCCCTGGCTGATTTTAGTTGTTATTAACAGATGAGGTTGCTATCGAGCAGTTGCAAAGTTGGACAGCAGAAGTCCTTCAACGTAGTAATAATTGTGCTGTGGAAAACAAGCATGAAATGGGAAATGGAGAAGCAAAAGTGGAATTTGAGGAGAAAAATGCAGAAGAAGCGTGTAAGATCCACAACCATGAAAAGAGTGCAATTAACACAAACAACAGGGAACCTGAAATTGTCAATGCAGCCTCAGCCCAATAATTTCGGAATGAAGACATAGGTCTCTTTCCACCAATTCAGCTCAAATGAATGATCCAGATTGGTTTATGTATTAGAAAATTTCCTTGTCTTTGGTATGGATTTGCCCTCTTGACATGTATCTTTCATTCATATAAACATATTAAGGATAAAATGTAATAATAATTGAAAAATGTATTTTCCTAGACTGCCTTACACTGGTGGAGAATAACGTTGATCTCAACTTAAAATGACAAAAACACCAAATAAGGGTATAAACACAAATCCTAACAAACTCTATTGTTGATAGTTTGATAGAGAGACTTAAGCTGTGTGTTCCATTTGTCCACAGCAGTATACTTCTTTGTTCCCTTTGACCTGTCCCAGCGCTCTAGCAGCCGGTTCACTTGATCAATGTGCCCATGGATTCGGTTATCCAATATTAGTGATACCAACAGCTGCTCAACATCTTGCTCGGGCACATTTAGCTCCTGAATTTAACAAAACATAATCATCTCAAAATCCGCATTATTGATGGGATAGAAGCTGACTTAAATGATCAAAAAGAAAGAACAGGAAAAGAAAAACAGAAGCAGATTATGGTGAGATAGATGTATGTCAATATTGATCATGTAACACACACACGCAGGGTGAAGAGGAAAAGAAAGAGGAGAGAGAGAGAGACATCACTCATTCCACTGTAATCAACAATACAAGTTAGCATTAAGCAAAGACTAAGCAGCATCCAGTATTACACAATTATCAGTGGCATGCATATCAGCATTTCCCCTTTCAATCTCTTATTGATAAGATGCTTTGCTTTCAGTTTCTTATGAGCTCATATCTAATTTGACCTAACAATCAATTTACCAAGGGAGTTCATAATTGGTTTTGTTTGGGTCAAAACAGTCCTGCTGCATTGGCACCTTTAGAAAGATGCCAATTTCATTAAAATATTACTGCCTGCATCATCTTTCTACGGAGTCAGAAATACTTAAAAGCTTATTGGTACAACCTACTTAGAGCAGTAATCAAAATGATATGGGTAAAAAGATATTACCTATAAAAAAGAAAAACCAAAGCAAAGAACAAACAAAAACAAACAAACTGAAAAACAAAAAATAGAACGCCATGATGTGAATAGCTACCTTGGATATGAATGGGATCCTGATTCTTGTATAAGGCTTGATGAGCTTGAGCAAGACTTGAGTTCTGATATTTTTTAAGAGATCCTCAATATAATTTCGGATAAATGGATCGTCCATAATTGTTCTTCTGTTACTCTGAACATCAACATTTGCCACACATCCACTTAGTGAGAACAAGAGAAGTAAAAAAGGAAAATTATGATGAGCATATTAAAACTTACCTTCAGGATTTTCTCAAACTCAAATATTTCATTCCGTTGATATGCTGCTATTAGATTTGTCATAGCTAAAATTTCAGGGTCATTTTTGTATCTGTAAAGCAGCAATTATAAGTGGCCAAATGGAGAGAGGAATAGAAACAAGCCCAACCCACCCAACCCCCAGCCAAGATTAGATGAGAAAAGAAGATTAAGTAGACTGAATATAGAAGTCACATAGAGGACTTACGGCTTAGCCTCCTGCCCATCAAAAGGATTAACTTCAGACTCCATCAGCATATTGGCAAGAACCAGATATCTGACAAATTAAACAGGAATAATGTAAGACTGTGAAATATAAAGGATAAAGATGACTAGACCTTTTTATTTCTAAGTAGGTTTATAGAGAGAAAGATGTAGATATCTAATTCTCCAAAAAGTACTCTCAAACAGTCTACCACTTGGGCAGCACATCAATCTTTAAAGACAAACAATTATCTTCAAGACATAAAAACATTAGATATCTATATAAAAGCATGACTGAATATATTAAAATGCATAATTATTTCTCATGGAAAAAAAGAATGATGTTTGGAATCAATGACGAATGTCTGTTACGCACTTCAAGCATTGGATACGCCGCTGATTTCCTGCTTCATCATAATTTTTGAAAGCTTCAAAAAAATCTGTAGCAGCTTCTGCCCACTGGCGCTCTGCCATGTGCATTTTCCCCCCACATTCATGAATTATTCCCATTATCCTTGGATGAGGTATTGCTGATTTGATCATTAGTGCTTGCTGGTATAGTTGCTGCAATTAGTACAGTCCAATGAAGCTCCAGTCAACAAAACATAAACAAAGCATTACAAAAAAAGAAACATCAACTTCAAAGGGGACTCAAAGCTGTGTATGTATGCGTGTGTGTGTGTGTGTGTATAGTTTGGCCCAAGGAGGAGGGGGGAGGGGAGATTCAAGCTAGTGACCTCTGCTTCATGAGGCATGGTGCCAAGCCAATTGTGCTACCCTTGGGATGTTGTTTTACAGTTAATAGTATGAAAAAGACACTAATAAGATGAAAACCTAAGTATACAGAAAGTACACAAAAGTGTCCCCTAAAGAATTAGAATCGAAAAATAGTAAGTGAAATCTACAAAAGGAGAAGAAAAAAAAATCATAAAATTGACATAAGGCCTATGCTCCAACATTCATCGCATTACTTTTTCTTTTCTTTTCTTTTTCTGAATCATCATGCTCCAACATTCATCACATTACTCTCTTCTCCTCTCCTCCCTCCATCTCCCTTCGTTCCAAACATACCCTTCAAAAGCAGTTAAACCTTGAAAATAACTAGCACTTCTAATCCTAGATTTGATTTAATTATGCTATGGTTAAAGTTACGCTGCATAAAAACAGCAAATGGTTGACTATACATGAAGAAAGTCCAGCAGAAACTTGACTGGCAAATTCATAAAGATGGTTGAAAGGCATGGTCAAGAAAATGACTGAAGAAAAGGTAGACAATCTTGATAAATACAAGCTAAAGGTCAAGTATAACTTCAGAACCCTGACCTTGAGTTTTTTGTTATTCTTGGTCTCAGTGTACATTTGGATCTCTATCGCATATACCTCCAAAAGCTGGGTTCCTTTCTTGTGGTCATCTGTGCCATCTTCTTTTCGACAAGATTTATGAAGCTCCTTCAAAATCTGTGTCCAAGATACTATAAGTTGCATCTTGGTATTTATAAGAGGAAGTTGAAGTATAAACCCAGAACCAGCTCAATACCTTATTCATTCGCCCATATTCACCCATGTCAAACCAAATCTTACAAAGCTTGAGATTTGTTTTAAACCAGAGTCTCTGCACAGCATGAGAATAAGTTTTTTACAGAGTAATAACGAATTTCATTGATAAAGGGAAGCTCTACAAGAAGCACTTCCTCAAAATTAAGCACAGCATGTGAGTAATATATTCAAAACTTGAACTTCTTAACAAGAAAGTCAGTGTGGAACAGGATAAAATGACCACTAACCTCATTTTTGGCCTCTTCAAGGGCCTTCAGAGTGGTTTGATAGAACTCTTGCAGAAGCCCAGAATTTTGACTAGCTGACCCAGAAATGAAGTCCATGATGTTATTTATACATTTTTCACTATAATTTCGTGTCACTGCTGATTTAATGTAAGTCAACATTTCCCGATAGGCTTGCATCATTTCTGCATACTTCCCTAACCGATAATAAAGCTTGACAGTTTGTTTTAAAGCTTTAAATCCCCTGAAAATACAGACATGGAAATTGTTAAAAACAGCTAATGATTGCCTAATCCAGAAATAATTATCAAAGCTTTCAGGTAAAGATAATTATCAAAGCTTTCAGGTAAAGTTAATTAAGATGCAGACATTTATAGGGGCAAGCGAGCTGCAAACAATATAGAAAAAGGGTTTACAAGTATAGAAAGCAGCTTCTTAAGGCAATTAAGATGCAGACATTTATATCAGAAAAGTAACTTAAGTTTAGTTATGTGAATATTGCAAGTTTGCAACAAAGGGTATCAGAAAAAAAAGATAAAATATATACCTACAAGCCACCAAAAGAAAAGGATAATATTGACTGTAAGCTCTGGCTACTCAAGCCTAAAGTGAAAAGTTTATAGAAATATAAGTTCAAAATTCATATATTAACCAAAAGAGAAAAACAGGCAACATTTTGTTAAATGAAGACATTTTTTCTGATGGAATAAATTCTCAATTCTTTGTGACCATAGACCCCAGAACTGAAATTACGGAAAGGTAACACAAGGGAGGTAAATAAAATTGTGGAATTCTTCTATCCCAGAGTCATATTTCTGTTCATTAAGCACTGGAAATTTCAAAATTTAAGATGCTAACCACTCTGCCTTCTCCGCTTCCATGCCTACTACCTCAGCAAAACCAGCCAATGCACCTTCTGGATCAGTTTCAACCAATCCTACAGAAAAATACAGAACCAAAAAAAAAAAAAAAAAAAAAAAAAGATGAAAAATATTTATACAGAAATAAACAGTGACAATATGAGACAATAATAAATCCATCTCATCACCTAAAGAGGATATTATGTAATTAATCTTTAAAAAAAGGAAAGATACAGATATCATCTAATTTTCCCTAAAAGGTACCAGTAAAGCCTAAATACGTATTTCAGTCCAACAAGGTCTGTGTATTGATTGTAAGCATATTCCTAAAAGCCAATTACTTTCAATTTTTTAATTGATTATTTTTACCAAAGGTAACGACCTAAGGAAATACGCTAGCCACATTTGACCTATACCCCAAATGGACCAGTCTAGTCACAATTGAGACTCCTTGTAATTGTTAATAAAGCCCAAATCAATCCAGTATATGCCCGATGTGGACTTAGAACACACCCACACAATACACACTCAATCAATTTCCAATTAAATCTAAGGCGTTACAATTTTCATAATTGATACATTATAGCGGGGATATTTATACATTGCCCCTTCAAGGCCAACCTTGACCCCTCCCCCCCACCCCCTTTCTTCTTTTCCTTAAAAGGCTAAATAAGAAATGGAAAGTGGTCCAAGGAGAAAAAAATTGGCCTTGTTCTTCATATAAATCATCAAACACAGTCCAATTTGTCTATTTATATAATCCCTCCCAACAAGGGGAGAAAAAGAAGCTTCCAATTTTATTTTCCTGTAGTTAAATAAGTGGCTTTGGACTTTCCCATACTATAGATCATGCGATTCTTTATCCCACTGCATATGATGTTTTTTGAAACAAAGTAACTTAAAAAAATAAACTGTTAAATGAGAAACTTCTAAGATGCAAGCCAAGGAGAATTTTATTGAAAAGCTTCTAGGTAGTCCCACATTCCATAATGTCATATCACATACGGCAGTCCTATTCAAGCCCTCCATAGTCCTTAAACCCAATCCACCTTCATCCTTCGGTCAACATTGGACTAGCTGATTGTATAGATCTTATAGATGGGTTTGGGGCTTGACCAAAAGAAATCCCAAATGCTCATTACTATCAGTATCCCTTTTCTTTCACTTAGAAACCTAGTGGCTGCTATCTTTTGCCATGATGTTCATTACTACCACCAAAAGAAAAAATTAAGATGTAAAATGCTGTCAAACCAGCAGCATATCTAAGGGGTTCAGGTTCCCAAATACAGTTTGATCATGGAAAACACACTAATTTTTAGAATGCAGGAAGTGAAAATGGCAACAGTTTGCAAAGGAGTTTTCCATGACCTTATTTTTCAAAAAATTTCTCAAAATCAACATGTGGAAAAAGATTTCTGATATTTCAAAAAGAGAACCCTTTTCCAGGTAAATTTTTTAAGGAAACATATTGAGATGCACATTCTAATTTTAATGTGTCTCTCAAAGCATTTTTCATATTCTTAGAAATAGCCTCATGGATTCAACAATGAAAATTCTACTATCACGTAGCAATAATCCATGAGAGACATTATGGTAAAATAATATTGATCAGCCCCATGAATTGTCCCATGATACAAATAAGTTTTTGATATTTGGTTTACGTAGACCTTTCCCTCTATTTAGTTATTTATTTATTTTGATAGGTAGATAGTGGGGGAAGGGAGGGGGAGGGGGAATTTGAGCCAGAGACATGCGGTACCACAAAGGATACCATTACCACTGGGCTAAAACTTGACCTCTAATTTTTGAAAGAATTAAACTGGTAAAGCTACAGCTTTTATAAAACTTGTTTAACATGACACTAGTGTAAACATGCTATGCAGCTCAGGCTTACACATTAATTACAAACATTAAAAAGCTCCTAGCAAGACATAATTAATATCTTACAACTGCAAGTAAAATTCCAAAAACTCATCAGCTTTTCCAAATATCTAAAAGTTTTCCAGAACAAAAAAAAAAAAAAGTAGAAAATTTCAATCGGAAGTACCTTTGGCATTGTAGTATTGATTCTCAATGTCAACATCTTGCTCCTCTTGCTCCTCCTCTGAGTACTCAAATCCGTAATCCTCCATGTCTGCATCTACACAGTTTATGAACAATAAATCCATCATAAAAGTTTCTCTAAATTGGAATTCTTCTTTCCAATTGAGCATAATAAAATAAAATTTAATAATAAAAAAAAAAGCATCAAATGAAGAGAGAGAGAGAGAGAGAGATACAAGTGACTGCAAATTTTGCAAATCAAGAGAACACACACACACACACACACACACACACACACACACATATATATGGCTTAAAACAACAACAAATATAATATCAAACCTTTAAGATGTTATCTAGTCTAGGTGTAGGTGGTACTAAAAAAGCATTAGAACCCTTTTTTCTTTCTAACCCACCCGTGGAAACTAACCATTGTACACCTAAAAACAAATCAATCTGAAAGTAGCACTCACCGAGCCCCTCCTCCTTATAGGTTCAAAATCCAAACCCCACAACCCAACTAAAAAAAAATGTGACATAGACTTCAAATTAGTCCAACTCAACAATCTCAATAGGACTAAAGTATGCTTATTTTAGATGATATAGAAATCATAATGAGTTCAGTTTCAAAATTTTAAAATCTCCTCCAATTATATAACAAAAATAAATAAATGAAAGTGCAAACTCTCATTAGAATTAAAATATTCAATTTTTTTTCATCACTGAATTGAGGTTTTACAAAATCAAACAATATCCATAAACACACAGACACATTGAAATATAAGTTTTTTTTTTTTTTTCTCTCAAATATAAAATTTTCCTACTAGAAAGCATGACACACAGAAACCCATGATAACTTTGTTCTCCGTTTGGTTTGTTTATATAAGTACCAAAAAAAATTAAAAAAAAAAACCTAAAAAATGTTAATTGATGAACCAAACAGAGCAATGGAACATGAAAAGGAACTCACCGGAAGCCATTGTTGGATGGATGGTAATAATTAGTAATTTAGGGCTTAGTTGGTTCTTTCTTGGTGAAGAAGAAAAACCTGAAACAAACTCCTTCAGAAATCACAAGGCGTGGAAGGGTGAGAGAGCGAGACTCAACGATCCGGTGGTGACGATGCCATTGCCGGCTTTCATTCATTTATAAATATTAAATGCACGGGTTTCGGGTTTGGGCTGGGGGTTTTTATACTTGTTGCTATGTTTAAAAAAGAAAAGAGAAAGTACAAAAACAACCCTCTAGTTTAATGATCTTAATCTTGGGACACATTAATGGGATCTCATTTCTTCTCTTCTTTTCTTTTCTTTTCTTTTTTTTTTTTTTTCTTTTTTTTATAAAGAGTTTTAATATATGATGCCGCTTTTAATAGTAGATCTTTAACATCAGATCAAGGTACCAATCAGTTTTTAGTGTAGACGAAGACAAATCTCTTAGTTGGTTCTTTAATGGGATCTCATTCCATATCTCATACTTCTTTAATACCGATTTTTTCCTAGTCTGATTGAAAAAAATCAATGCACTCACAAATTAAATACAATAACTAAAATAAAAAATCAAAACATACACAAAAGATTTCAAAATTTGAGAACATAGAAAAAATAATAAATAAAAACTTACATAACAGAACTAAGAACTTAAATGGATGTCTATTGTTTTCCTTCTTTATAGTAAACTTTCTTTGGTAAATATCCTGCACGCAAATTCAGAAGTAAAGAACAATAAGTAAGATGAATTTATTAAATTAAAATATAAGTATAAGTTGCATTTTGGGGGGGGGGAAAAAAAGCAACAACAACAACTTGGGGTGTATTGTGTGGGATTTAATTATAGGGATGATTTATTGATTAAGAGAGATTGTATTGAAAAGTCATGGCTGAATATATATAAGTTCTAAAAATTTTGATAATAAAATTTTAGTTGGAATAGAATTTAAATTTCTAAAACTTTAGATGGTAATTCTTTATCTAAATTAAACTATTGTTAAATCTTATCCCTTAGTCAAGAGTTTTGTAACTTAATATTCTAATAAAATATTAATTTAATAAGATGCAGCTTGAGGAAAAGAAAAAACAAAAATGTGAGTTGTGTGGGATTTAAGTTTAGAAATTTTTTATAATAGACTATTAGTTTGAATAAATTTAATTTTTTTTAAAATTATTTTGAAATCATGCAACTTGAGAAAAAAACAAAAAATAAAAATGTGAGTTGTGCAAGATTTAAGTTTAAAAAATTTTTATAATAGACTTTTAGTTTGAATAAAATTTTAATTTTTTTTTAATTATTGTTGAATCTTATCCCTTAGTCAAAACGTGGGGAATTTTTTTTTTTTTTTTTTTAAGAAAGAAAACATGAGTTGTTGTGTAAGATTCAAGTTTAGAAATTTTTTATACTAAACTTTTAGTTTGAATAGAATTCAAATTTTTTGAAATTTTAATGATAAAATTTTACCTAACAAAAAATATATAATTAATTTACTAATTAGTAAGAGTAGACATTTAGTGCAACTATTACTTCTAAGCCTAACTTTTATTATATAGAATATGATATGATATAATATAATATGATGTTAAATCATGCAACTTAAAAGGAAAAAATCAAAAAACAAAAAAGTTGCTTGTGTGGAATTTAAGTTTTTTTTTTTTTTTTTTTGGAACTAAAAACAGTAAAATCGATGTCTTAAAATAAAAAAAAATCACAAAAGTATAAAAGGGATCTTGACACCACAACAGGCTAAAACTAGGGCCCGAGTGACAGGACAAGGAATGGACAAGGACAACACAGCCTATGTCTAATAAAATTAAGTGCCATGACAAAGAAAAAAGCTATGTCACCACATAACCCCAAGGAACAGACTATTGAGTGTGTGCTGGTTTGCTACCTAGTTTTGATATTCTTCAAAAATAGTTGTTGCCAGCGAAGAATAATCTCTAGATGAGTCTGACTATCTTCAAAACAAAGCTTATTACGGGCATTTCATATTGCCCATACTATCATAGCCCAACGCTCCATCTCACTCCGAGAATGTTTCTCAAGCATACTTCGGCTCAGCTGAAAGAAATCTGATGCATGTGTATTCCCACGAACCATGGCCTACGCGTTCCAAGTGAAAGGACATTCCCCGTGGATATGGCAAACTGTTTTTTATGATGATGACACACAGCACAGTGAGGATCTAGTGACACTTTCTTCATCTGTAGATTAACTCGGGTAGGTAGGATGATTGAACGGGCTCTCCAGAGAAAATTCCTAACTTTGGGGTTTGTTAAGGACCACACCGATTTCCATAACCTGATAACCTGCTATCTGCATCAGCCCTAGAGTGATCACCGGTCGAAGGATTGTATAATCTCAAGGTCACCAAATATGCATACTTGACAGAGAACGAAAGCCCATCCCACCTTTGTTCTTCGGATCCATGCCTGCTTAGCTAACAGAGGTCTAGTGATTGATTAGCCTCCATGCCTGCTTAGCTAACAGAAACTGAAGGCGTTAATATCCCGAAAGCCCATCCCACCTTTGTTCTTCGGATCACAGAGACGCTTCCAACGTATCCAATGTATCTTTTTTTCGTTTCTTGTTTGTCCCCACTAGTGCTTGGCTAGGATGGAGTCTATGTCATTACAGGGCACTCTTGATAATTTGAATAGGCTCATTGAGTATGTTGGTATTGCTTGTGCCACTAATTTGATGACCTCTCTCCCTGCTTTTGAAATAAATTTCTCTTTCCAACCTGTGATTTTTTTGGCTATTCGCTCTCGGAGGTCTTTGAAAGTGTTCACGTTATTCTTACCTCCCACTATCGGCAAACCTAAGTACTTTTTGAAATCTATCATTATCTGGGCATTAAACATGTGCTTGATATCCTCCCTCACATCCAAACCAGTGTTGGGGTTAAAGAATAAGGCCGTTTTATGCCTGTTAATAGCTTGGCCAGAAGCTTGCTCGTAGTTCTCAAGGATGCACAGAAGTTAGGTGCACTCAGAAGGTAGAGCCTAACAAAACCAACAAGCTATCCTCTGCGAAAAGTAAGTGAGAAATACTAACTCCATTCAGGCAAGACATAAGTGGCTGAATGGGATTTTTTTTCAAAATAACAATAAAACCACAACTATATAGTTAGTAAACTAAAGTTTGAAACAATTTTGGTTTATAACAATTCGAGTCCAGAGGACTCGATTTTGGGGTCAGAAATCGAGTCTAGAGCACTCGATTTTCTATTACGCGTTAGCTGAGCTGGACAAGTTGTTGTCCACGTGGGCTGAAAATCGAGTCCAAAGCACTCGGTTTTGGTTCATGGAAATCGAGCTCAAAGGACTCGTTTTCCATTCATAAAAATCGAGCACATTGGACTCGTTTTCCATGAATAAAAATCGAGCACAAACCTCATTGCTTATGTTCACCATCTTCTTCCTTCTTCCTTCGTTCTTTCTCTTTCTTTTTTTTTCTTTTTTTTTTCCACCGCCTACCATTCCACTCACAAAAACATGGCCTCCATAGTTCCTCACTCCGTCACTGGCGACAGGGACCTCGACGACGCCGATTCTGACCAAACCCAGGCGGCGAAAACTTCAGGCGGTTTCTCGCCGCTGCTCCAGTGGAAGAAAGAAGCAACCCAGATGCAAAAACCTAGCAACCCAGGCACCGATTCTGACCAAACCCAGGCGACGAAAGCTTCAAGCGATTCTAACCAAACCCAGGCGGCAAAAGCTTCAAGCGATTCTGACCAAACCCAGCAACCCAGGCACTGTTTCTCGCCGCCGCTCCAGTGGAGGAGAAGAACACGTTGGAGAGTGGGTTTGATTTGTTTTGGATTTGATTTGTTCATGGGCTTGGAAGTGGAGAGTGGGACGGCAAGGAAGAACATGAAAAAAAGAAAAAAGGAAAGGAAGAGGAAAAGAAGAACATCAAAAAAATCTGTGTAAGTTTGAGTAATGTCTGAACTGAAATCGAGTTCTTTGGGCTCGATTTTCATGAACAGTGAAATCGAGCCTTAAAGACTCAATTTTCACGTGGATCACTTCTCCACATAAGCTCTTCTAAAATACAAAAATCGAGTGTCTTGAACTCGATTGGCTACAGTGAAATCGAGTCCACCGAACTCGAATTGTTATAAACCAAAATTGTTTCAAACTTTAGTTTACTAACTATATAGTTGGGGTTTTATTGTTATTTTGAAAAAAAAAATCCGGCTGAATGTGCTTGTCTTAATAGCTTTAAGGAGCAAAGCAAACAGGCAATCCACAGTCCACACAGAACAGGGAGAGGTATGGTGATGAAGGGTCCCCTTGTTTAATACCACAAGAGGGAGAGATAAAATCGCAGGGCTCCCCATTTATTTAAACCATGTAGCTTGCCGAAGTAACACATTGCATAGCTAAGTTGACCCATCCATCTGTAAACCCCAATTTTTGCATTATCTTCCTTAGAAACTCCCACTCCACATGATCGTAAGCCTTACTAATGTCCAACTTGACAACCATGTGACCTATCTTGCCTTGTCTTATTTCTTATTCTGTATAACATTTCATATGCTACAGAAGTATTGTCAGAGATAAGTCTATTTAGGACCAATGCACTTTGGGAGTTGGAAATAACATTTGGTAGAATAGTTTTAATTATGTTTGCCATAACTTTTGAGACTATTCTACTTACGACATTACTCAAGCTAATTGGGTGGTAATTTGACATAGATTGGGGTTCCTTCTTCTTAGGAATGAGGAAGATATGGGTGAAGTCCATTTTATTTAGGACATAACCTGAGTTCATCACAAATAACACTAACTCTGTGACATCTCCACCAACTATATGCCAATATTTCTGGGGAAAAAAATGAAGAAGAAGAAGAAGGGAGACATATCATTCGGGCCTAGCGACTTCAATAGGTTAATCTGAAAAAGGGCTCTTCGAACCTCCTCACCCATAACCACCCTGTCCACTAAGTCTAAAACCTCATCCACTCTATTTGGGTGGGATGTAGAGAAAATGTTTTTAAAGTATCCGTCAACTATCCTCGCTATTCGATCCTCGTCCATACACCACACACGCTCCTCATCCCTTAAGCTGTCAATCTGGTTTTTGCGACGCCTTTAACTTGCTTATTTATGAAAAAACTTGGTATTTTTATCCCCCGCTAGGAGCCATATAGTCCAAGATCTTTGCCTCCAAAACACTTCCTCATGGTGTAGCAGGTCATTAATTTTCCCCTCACTTTTTTAATTCGTTGCATGTTGTTTTCGTACCCAGTTTTAATCAGTTTCTCTAAAACTGCTTTCTTCTCATCCCATCTATGTTTTGTGTTACCAAAGACTTCATGGCTCCATGCAACCAACCTCCACCGACTCTATTTTATTTTCTCAAACAATTTGAACATCAAGCTATCATTGAGAGGATTTAGGTTCCAAGTTTCCCTGATCGTGTCTTCACAACCCTGATAATAGACTTTTAGTTTGAATAGAATTTAAATTTGTTTTAAATTATTGTTAAATTTTATTCCTTAGTCAAAACGAAGGTCTTTTTTTTTTTTTTAGAAAGAAAATGTGGGTTGTTGTGTGAGATTTAAGCACACTTTTAAGACCTATTTGCAAACACTTTTTGCCTCTCTTCTATCCCAACAAAATGCACAGGAGTCAAAGCAACGGCTAATCTCAACAACATTGTTTAGCGGAACAGAAGAAGACCACTCAAAATTAAGCAAGCCCAAATTCAAAGCATCAAAACAAAGTTTGGCATCGCCCTCCATAATGATTGTGTGCAGATCTGCAATTTGTGTTAATTGTGACGCCCAGAAGATTGTCATTGCTTTTGCCTGCAATGGATCATATAGTACATGCAGCTTAGCCCATGCATTTTAGATCTCACTCCTTTCATCTCGAGCCACTACAGCCATGTTCTAAATTTATCAATGATAGTTGCATCCACATTCAACTTTGCCACTTTTGTTGGAGTGGTTTTCCGTTGCTTTTTTTTTTTTTTTCCTCCAGCTCAACGTGTATGGCACTGTTCATTGACCATAAACAGTAAAAATAAGGCCAATAAATAATACAGCATAGTGATAAATAATAACAAAAAAATTTTTTTTTTCCAATTTTTAGTAAAATAAAAGGTATCCTCTCACGTATAAAGGATTTAAATGAAGCGTGCATAGGAAAGTCTTATTTAAAACCTTGTTGCATCCAATAACAGCAACAGTGCAGTGACAGTAATCAGATACGGCAATTTATAGATGGGAAATTATTATCCATCAAATTTATGTCTTATATTTACTTATCAAATACGTAAACGCCTAGTATAAAGTATGGGTTTGGCCCCTTAAAACCTTTCATTAAAAGATAGTTATGATAAATGTAATAATCAACAAATTGTTCAGGTAATTTGCCTTGGTAGAGGAAAACTGTCATCTCAATATTACATCACAAAAACAGCAAGAGGGGGAATGGAAAAACGCCACCCTTTTTTTTTTTTTTAACCTTATAAACAAATCCTAACAAACTCTATTGTTGATAGTTTGGTAGAGAGACTTTAGCTGTGTATTCCATTTCTCAACAGCAGCATACTTCTTTTTTCCCTTTGACCTGTCCCAGCGCTCTAGCAGCCGGTTCACTTGATCTATGTGCCCATGGATTCTGTTATCCAATATTAGTGACACCAACAGCTGCTCAACGTCTTGCTCGGGCACATTAAGCTCCTAAACAAGACAAGAAGTATGTTCAGCTCATAATATGAACTTATCACGAAATAGCAACTTCAGACAGAAGATCAGCACAGGAGGCCAAAAGACAAAAGGAAGAAAAAAGAGAAACAGAAGCAGAGTACAGGGAGATGCACCCAAATGTTGATCACACACAGAAGCAAAGAAAAATAACAGGATAAAGAGTTAACAGTAGCTCAGGGGTCAGGAGACATCATGTTTTGATCTGTAATCTATAACTATCTACCTAGGCAAGCAGCTGCTCTTATTTGCCTTTAAGTTACCCTGTACATCACTCATTCCACTTCAATTAACAATATAAGCTAGCATCATACAAAGACTTCTCAAAAACCACTACAACTGACAATATCAATTAGCATCACACAAAGAATTTGTGGCAACCACGCATAAGACAGACCATCTGTGCATGAATTGTCATGCCAGGTCATTGACATGTATATTAGCATGCCCCATCTAGTTGTTATGAGCTCAATCTAATTTAAACCAGTTAATCAATTTACTAATGTTGTATTTGAGTAGGGAATTTGTAGATGGAATTTAATTCCATCACAGAAAAAAAAATTTATATATATATATATATTAAAAACAAAAAACAAAATCCTTGTTTGTATGAAGTATTGTAAGAAATTTTAAATTTCAAGGGAGGATTTTTATAGTTGGGAGTTAGGGGCTCAAATCCTGGATGAAAACTCCCACAAGCATGATATCTCTTTTTTTTCCTCACCTTATCCCTTCATATTTGACCCATTGCCTCTATCTCCCCAGCTCTATTTCTTCTCTCCATCTCTATCTCAATCTCATCACCTCAGTCTAGCAGTTGAAGAAGGTTTTTATTTTTTATTTTTTTTGTTTGATAGGTTAATATACAAAAAAAGACATCCTCAGCACATGGATATGTACTGGTGTAATAAAAATATATTAAAGTACAGCAATCAATAAAATCCAACAAACTAGTGAAAGAATAACTACTTAGAGAAGCCATCCAATCATACAAAAGTCACAGGAAAAGAGATTTCACAGCCGGCCCTGAACTTTCCAAGCCTTCGAACATTCGACTATTACTTTCCTTCCAAAAAGCCCACATAAGACAGGAATATCCTAGCAGCAAGAGAAGGTTTTGAGGGGGAAGATGACAAATTATGGCGTCAAGGGTTTTGGACAGCAGTGGTCCGGCCGGATTGAAACCCATGAGGGCCTAGGGCAGCATAGGTGCACGGGTTGTGTTGAGGGGGTCTTTGGGAGGATTTGGCTGATGAAGGGAGCTTGAGGTGCATGGGTCTATTTGGTTGAATGGAAGGGTTGGATTCAATTGAGGGGGGTGTGATCTAAGTTGTTTTCAGGCATGAGAAGGTTTGGCCATGGCTAGCAGTTGTACGGTTTTTTATTGGGGTTTCAGATTAGGTGTTGTTTGTTTGTTAAGGGTGCTAGCTTTGGTTTATTGACCGTGGGTTTGATGATTGGAGGTGAATGGGTTTGATTGGGAGTTGCAATTCGCCATGTGTAAATGGAGTTTTTATTATCTTGGTGGTTAAAGCAAAGGCAATTTTTTTTTTTTTTTTTTTGGATGATGTAGGATGATTTCACTCAAATTAATTGCACGCCATAGAGGCATACTGTACAACAATCCTCATTGTAAATCAACTCTTACAGGCAACTGATCCCACCCGCCAGAACCAATTATTGGGTAATCCCAGAGCTTTTCACCCCACACGGACTAAGCAATTTATCCTCATGCCCAAGAGGCTAAAGCAAAGGCATTCTCGCAAGCCTTAAATTACAGCAAACAACATATCCAACTATGGGAATATGCACAACAGCACAAGGGAAGCCTAAAAATCACAACAAATGATTTGTCAACTTAAAAACCAAACAAGTGAAGGGGGGTTTCAGATTGCCTAGATTAGCTATTGCTTTCTCAAATAGCGTCTATAACCTTTATAAATAACATTTGGTGATCGTGTTTTGCCTATTTAGGAGTTGCACTGACTGTTGTGTTTTTAGGGTTACGTTACAAAAACAAAAGAAATATCTGGGATTTCCTTCCAAACAGTAGAATCAGTAATTACTGGGACTTTGAATGATGGGGCTGTAAGAGCACTCACATCAGTGGGTGTATAATAAAAATGTGTAAAATTTACACAGTTTTGCCTAAAAATAACCCACATCAGTCTGTGTATAATTGTATAAATTTCCAAATTTGTTACAGTAACCGTGTAAATTTACACCGACAATATTAATTTTGCATTTAGTTTTTTATTCTTTCTTTACGTATCTCAAAGATGAAGGAAGAGAGTGGATGGTGGTTGTGTGAGAAGAAAGATAATTAAAAAAATCAACAAAATTTGATATTTTAATGAAATGTAGTATAAAATAGACAATCTGATGTGGTGTGTTTTGAAAAGTGAGGGCCCATTTGGTACGTGTGTTTAAACAACAGTTTTTAGTTTTTTTGGAAATACGTGTGGGTGAAAAGGTATGGAAATGCGTGTAATGCTGTTTAAAAACTGAAAACATGTGTTTAAAATAATATACCAAACAGCCCCTGAGTATGTAAAATAGAATAAGTAAGTTCTTATGCTAAAATGGACAAGAATTTTTGCACTAGCTCAAAACCCAATCGTTTTAGATTTTCCATGCAAATATCAATCACTTTATTTCATCCAAACACAATGTAAGGGGTTTGAATAAGGGTCAAAACATCCATTTCCATTAACATCTACAAAAATATGCAAAGTTCATTACAAAAAGTGAACACGTGCTCATACTTTTTACAAAAACTGAACCAATGAGAGAGTACTCGATAGCTTATTAGTCCAGCTATTAGGACTACATAGAGAGCCAGACCAATCAAATATGAATAGTAGAGACTAAAAAATTAGAAAAAGGAAATTGAAAGAAAAAAAGGGCAATGGAAAGCAAATGGCTACCTTAGATATGAATGGGATCCTGATCCTTGTATAAGGTTTGATAAGCTTGAGCAGGACTTGAGTTCTAATATTTTTCAAAAGATCCTCGATATAATTTCTGATAAATGGATCATCCATAATAGTTCTTCTGTTACTCTGGACATCAATATTTTCCATAAATCCTCTTAGGTGAGAAAAAGAGAAGTAGAAAAGGAATAATATACAATTAAGCATGTATGCTTAGCATAATATGAGGGATGATAGCTTTTTAAACTTACCTTCAGGATTTTCTCAAATTCCAATATTTCATTCCGTTGATAGGCTGCTATTAGATTTGTCATCGCCAAAATTTCTGGGTCATTTTTGTATCTGCAAAGTAGCATTTATAAGTGGTCAACATGAAGAAATAGACAGACAAACCTTGCCAACCCACTCAAAGAATCAAATTCCGACCAAGAAAGAGACAGGGAGGAGAAAGAAGATTACGTAGATGCAACAGAGGAATCAGATAGAGGACTTACGGCTTAGCCTCCTGTCCATCGAATGGATTAACCTCAGACTCCATCAGCATGTTGGCAAGAACCAGATATCTGACACATCAAACAGGAATCAGGCAAACATGTTAAATAAAAGTTCAAAGATTAACAGAAATGTTTAGTTCTAACTTTCTGTTTAGGTCTATAGATATCAAGATCCAAGTTTCTAATCTTCCATAAATTATTCCCCGCCACAGTCCACTACTAGGATGGGAGAACATCTATAGTTTAAAAACATATGCATTATATTTATGCCAAAAAAGATGCATAATTACCTTAAAGATGCATACATTCTCAACATAAAAGGATAGTTTAATATATCATGCACAACTATTTTTTCATTGAAAAGATCATGTTTGGAATCAATGATTAAAAAAGATTCCATATACGCACTTCAAGCATTGGATTCGCCGTTGATTTCCAGCTTCATCATAGTTTTTAAAAGCTTCAAAGAAATCAGTAGCTGCTTCTGCCCACTGGCGCTCCGCCATGTGCATTTTACCTCCGCATTCATGAATTATCCCCATTATTCTTGGATGGGGTATGGCTGATTTGATCATAAGTGCTTGTTGGTAAAGTTGCTGCAACAAATCCACATAGAATCTGAGTCAACATAACATGCACAACAAGGAATAACTAAAAAGGGAATACATCAACTTGAAAGGGCTCAAAGTTGATACTGCAGCCAAAATGATACAAAAAAAACAACAAAATCAATTAGGAATATGGCACAAGACCTACTGTCCATTCACCACACTACTTAGATAAGATAAAATTTGTAAAAATTGTAAACCTTCCACAACGACTGCAACTCTTTAGCACAATCTGAATAATAGCATAAATAAACTCCAATAAAACATAATATATAAGACAAAAATAGGCAATACATAGACAAAGATCAGTTCTACAAACCCCTCCTTCCCATTTAAGTTCAAAATATAAAGATGACCTTTGGCTACATCAATCCCACAATCTAAATCACAACTCGACCGCAAATCATATCTTCTTCCTTCTTAATTAGTAATAAAAATTCATTGATGAAGAAGATCAACCTTAGGTAAACATAAGATAGCCTAAAGATTTACAAGATATGTGGTTTCCACATCCTCAAAAGTGCACTGATTCCTTTCTCTCCACATTAGGCATACAGGGGCTGGAGGAAGAATTTTTTCCAAAACAATTCCTCCAACCAGGTAGAATATCGATAATACGCATCAGCTATACCCACTGAACCCTAGAAACAAAGAAGACATAGGTCCATATAGCATATGCAACAAGCAAACAACAAATGATCCATAGTCTCAACGCTACATCTACATATGCAGCACCACTCTACAACGGCAATTACTCTTTACGATATTGTCACATGTTAAATTCTTTCCCCAAGCTACTGTCCAAACAAAAGTGTGACCCTTTTAGGAGGCTTATAGCACCAAATACTTTTCTAAGGAAAATACAAATCACAATTCCCTCAAAGCAACGCTTACACTCACTGTGGTTTTACAAGCTTAGATAAATCAAAATTATCTCACCACAGGATTCCTACTCATTTCATTTATTTATAGATAACTTCAACCAACTGTTTATATCAAGTTTATATAGAAAGCATCACATTTTGATGGAAAAATAAAGTAGGATTCACAGTTTAGAATTCTGTGTAAATTAATATCTAGTTAAATAATTACTGATAAGACCATAATCCAAGGCCACATTAACAAAAGTTATAATTATAATCATCCTATATATTTTTTCTTTAATTCCTTTTTTTTCCTGTGTTTTCCTTTTCAAAGATGCGCACATGTTTTCCTTACTTACCAATCTGATATAAATTCAGAAATCACACGTTTAGTGGAACTTTAATGCTTTCATGAAATAGCAGAGTTTCATTTTCCTAATGTCATTTTTAATATTTAAAAAAATTCCTACATTTGAAACCTTTTCTATAACTTAACACCAACAAATTCAACAAGATTGTTGAAGGACATGGTCAAAAACATGACTGAAGAAAGAGCACATAAACTTCCTCTGAATACAAGCACCAATAATAAAATTGGAAGGTAAATTTCAGAAACCAGACCTTAAGTTTCTTGTTATTCTTGGTCTCAGTGTACATTTGAATCTCTATCGCATATACCTCCAAAAGTTGGGTTCCTTTCTTGTGGTCATCACTACCATCTTCTTTTCGACAAGATTTGTGAAGCTCCTTCAAAATCTGTGTTGAGAAATTATAAGCTATGTTGTAAAATATATATTGAGAGAAAGTAGAAGTATTAACATTATAACCGCCCAATACCTTACTCATTCGCCCATATTCACCCATGTCAAACCAAATCTTGCAAAGCTTGAGATTTGTTTTAAACCATAGTCTCTGCACAACATAGACTGATAATGTCAAAACTTGAACTCCTTAACAAGAAACTCACCGTGGAATAAGGTAAGATGACCTCTAACCTCATTTTTCGCTTCTTCAAGGGCCTTCAATGTTGTCTGGTAGAACTCTTGCAAAAGCCCAAAGTTCTGACTAGCTGAACCAGAAACAAAATCCATGATGCTATTTATACATTTTTCACTATAGTTTCGTGTCACAGCTGACTTAATGTAGGTCAACATTTCCCTATAGGCTTGCATCATTTCTTCATACTTCCCTAACCGATAATAAAGCTTGACAGTTTGTTTTAGAGCCTTAAATCCCCTGACAAAAAAAACATAGAAATCCTTACCAATATGCAATGATTGCATATTCCAAAAATATACTATAAAGTTTCCAGGTAAAGTCAACTCCAGGCACGCAAACAAGTAAGAGAAACAAATGTTGCAATGGAAAGCATGCACAGATATAGAAAGCATCTCAAGAAAATAAATATGAAAAAATTCACATAAAAAAATTCGTTTTCTCTATTGATAAGTTAGCACACACCCCCAAAAAAATTTGGGAGTAAGGCTTTGTTGTTGTTGTTGTTGTTGTTGTTGTATAAGTTAGTGCACACCCAATGGGTCCTGAACCCACAACCTTATCTCCATCTTGTTCTTAAAAGAGGAGGAAATGCTATTTGCTATGATTTTTCCGCAATAACTTACACTTAATTGAGTATCTAATTTTCATAATTTTAAAAACTTCAGTAAATAGAAGTGCACAAACCTAGTACAGAAGAGGCATACATGAGAATCTCAGAAACTTTTAAGATCTAAAATCACAAAGACCCAGAAAGTCCAAAGATGAACTAGTACGAAAGTTACTAGTTGCCGTCAGCCAATCAAACAATGCTCTCAAAAACATCATCACCAAGCCACACAGTCAAGAATTATAGTAAATAACAGAAAAGCTTTTTGACTCAAAATTGACACTACACTTTGGTGAGCTGCATAAGTTCAAAATTCAATACATCAGCACCAATTACACAAGGTTAACAAGTGTAATGGTGAAAAACAAATACACAACAACAATAAGTTATAGAAAGAAAAACAAAAACACATCAGTATCATATACAGCAAGACTGAGATTACAGAGAAGATTACACATGGGAGGCATAAATAATTGTGGAATTCTTCTATTTCTATCTCCAGGTTATTTTTCTATTCAATAAGCAAGGGAAATTCCAATAATAAGATGCTCACCACTCTGCCTTCTCTGCTTCCATGTGTACTACTTCAGAAAAACCAGCCAATGCACCTTCTGGATCAGTTTCAACCAAACCTAGAAAAATACAGACCAAAAGGAAAAAATGAGGATATCAATATTGTAGGAGCACAAGGCTCCTATATGAAACAACTTATCAAAAAAAAAAAAGGGTCCTATATGAAACAATAATGATCAATCTCAATCACAGCAGGAAATTAGGGTGGAGAGATAATGATGCCTTCACGGTAGACACCTTACAATTTTTCAAAATAGTTTGTTGAAAAAATAAAAAATAAAATAAAATTTTGGATCTAACTGCTACTATTCCCCCCTCCCCTCCCCACCCCCACACCCCGGCCCCCAAAAAAAAAATGATTAACAGTACCACCAATAGAGAAAAAAAAGAATCTAACTAGCAGCATATCAAATGGGCTGATGTTCCTAAAGACAAGTTGATCAATAAAAATACTCAACATTTTAGTAAATTTAGGAACTGAAAATGGAATATTTTAAAAGGAAATTCCTGTTGCCTCATTCTCTTAAACAAGTTCTCAATTTCAAACTTTAACAAAACATATATATATATATATATATATGTTTTAGCTACAAAATTGGTTGTAGCCTAAGGCTACAACCTTACTCATTATCTTTTTATTGAAAGTGAATCATTGGATTACATTTTCTTCTAATATCCTCTATGCTTGTAAAATTTCTAGAAAATCAAAGATCAATAGTTATTTCATCGATAAACTTTGTCCTATATATACATTGAGGTTGCCAAAATAAAAATTATTTTAAAGAGAATTTTTAAAGCAATTTTTGAAATGCACATTCATATATGTAAAATAATATTGCACAAACCCATTTATCCTCCAATTTTACAAGTACCAAATATTTTTTATAAAAAGAACTACCAAATATTGTATTATAGTATAACATCATCTGTAATTTTAAAAATTTATAAAGCTTGATCAATGTCCCATAACTGTAAACATGCAATGCTCAGGCTTCTCAACCTTGATTAGGAACATATTAAACAGCTCTATGCAAGAAAAAATTAATATCTTATAAGTTATAACTGCATGCTAAATTCCAAATCTCACAAGCTTTTCCAAATATCTAAATGCGTATAAGGGAAAGAAAGAAAGAAAGAAAGAACAAACCAATTAGAAGTACCTTTTGCATTGTAGTATTGATTCTCGATATCAACATCTTGCTCCTCTTGCTCCTCCTCCGAGTACTCAAATCCGTAATCTTCCATGTCCGCATCTACACAAGTGAAGAATAGTAAATCCACAATACAAATTTTTATCTTTATCTTTTTCCTTTACCCCATAAGAGCAAATGGGTCAATTCTAAATTGGACTTATTCTTTCAAATCAAACATAACAATATGAACAATACAAATCAAGCATTTGTAAGTGCACACAAATAATGATTTACATAAACAATCTAAAGAAGAAACATGAATGTTACCTATTAATCATTTTCAAGTTACTATAAAAAAAAATCATGAAACTCACAACTAGAGAAAGTTTAGACATTGTTTCAAGCTAACCCACTAACATTCAACAATTCTCCACCAAAAACCAAAACCAAAGAAAACCCTTTTCTTTTATAAAGTTTAGGCATTGTTTCATAAACAAAATTATTTTGTTTTCAATGAAACGAGAATTGATAGAAACACAGACAGAAAAATAAATTAAATTTAAAAAAAAAAATTCTCAAAGGTAATTTGGACCCTATAAATTGTCCTAGAAAAATTAATATTCACTAGCTAGTTTTTGAGCTCCCGGAGGTAACCTAAAAAAGGAGTAATTTAAAAAAAAAAAAAAAAAAAACCTAATTTCTTTCGTTCTCATCAATTTTCTACTCAACCAAACAGAGCATTGGAGCGAATCTTCATTAACAAAAGACGATATGTATATACACAAAAGCTTACCGGAACCCATTGTAGATGGAGGTGCTTAAAGATCGTGTTAAGGGCTTTCGTATTCTTAGCGCTCTCTCTCTCTCTCTCTCTCTCTCTCTCTCTCACACTCGAAATCGATCGGAGAGCAGAGACTGAGAGAGGTTCTAGAAACCGGTGAAGATGCCCGGTTTGTGATTTTTTATTTATATTACTGTTTTTAATGCTCGGTTCCGGGTTTGGGGCTTGGGCCACGTCGAGGCCATGTATGGAACTCAAGTATGCGTTTGGATACCGCTTATTTTGTTGAAAATTGAAGAAAAAAAAAAATTTACTATTTGCTACAATGAATATCACTGTTTATAAGCCTAAAATCACTGTTCATGACAAATAAACAGTGACATACACGAGACTTAAAAAAAGAAAGGCAACAAACTTCAAACGCGGCAAACGTGCCGCGTTATCCAAACAAAGCTTTAAGTTTACTCAAATCTTTCATAACTCAAATTTTTCATAACAAATATGCTTGCAAAAATAGCATAATGAAAAGAAAAAAAAAAAAAAAAAACAACAACAACAACAAGAAAGTTGAAACTTTACCGTCCTCTTCTTTAATATACATAAATTTTTTTTAAAATATAGTTCTTTACTTAAATACAAACACAAGGTTGTATTGACTTATTAAGTTTGAGCAATATTATATTTTCCAATGAAAATTCTTCAATTTAATTTAATTAGAATATCTAATATACGATACCCAATATATGGAGAAATTATATAGTTCTCTAGTAAACCACGTCATTGGTCGATCATTCCACTAAAAAACTCTCACTTGTTTAAATTGTTGAGTCAATGTTTTAAAAAAAATTTCAACTCAGCAATTGTAAAAAAGTGTGAGTCTTTTAATGGAATGGTTGACCATGTCACTTGTCCACTTTGTAAACCTTATAATTTCTCCAATAGATGATACCTAAATTTACTCATAATAATCATAGGGTCAAGTTAACACGTATTCTTGAGGTATTTGTTAATAAATCATTTTAGAAAAGTTTTAATGCCTCTTTTATGAGAAATATAAAAGTTATTAGAAATATCAGTTGCTTTTTCCTTCCCCATAAACATTTTTAAAAGTTTTCCTAAATAAATACCTTTAAAGCATCCGTTAAAAAAATCTATAATCATATCATATATATAATATTAAAATGGAAGTTAAGAGAAAGTTCAATCAATAATTCAAATTAAATTCTAATTGAACTCCAATTTGGGCTAAGTATATTTTTAATTGCCCACTAATTTGATGTTGCGTGTCTTTATATTTTAAAATGGCTTGAATTTGAGTCAAGTGTCATTCCATCTCTCATTTTATAAAAAATAAAATAAAATAAAAAGTGTCTTTACATGTAGATTTATAAATCAAAACTTAAAAAATATAAAAAGACTCAATTATAAATTTATTTTTCTTCTATGTAAAATTTTGAATGTATAATACTTTCACCCTATTTAAAACTATTTTAAGTCTATCTAGAACTACTCATAACCAATTATATTTAGATCTCATTCAAAATAAATTGTAATCTATTAAATACTAATCTATATTTTTCTTACAAAAAAACTTATTATTAGTTCAAATATAAATGGAATGAAAAAGTATACAATATTCTAAAAATTGATTGTTCATGCCTTATATGAAAACACATTAAATAGTATTAGTGCATCACAATTTAAAATTTAAAATTAAAAAGTAACAAAATAATTTTTTTTTTCTTTTAATAAAACAAATAAGAATGAACAATTTCCATGTTCTAGTAATTAATCTTCTTACAAGACTTTTTTAAGAGTTGACAAAATATAAGAATGATTATTAATAGTTGTGGGAGAAGATCCACTGCAGTCAGTTTATCCGCTTTGGGGCCAAAGGACCCGCACGACTTTATTCTTTGCAAGCGACGTGAGCAGTTTTTGAGACTTGCTCCCACATCGAAGAAAGATGCGCCCTACTCATGCCTTATAAGCCTTAGCTGAAGGCAAGAGTGTACCACTACAACTCATGTGCGAGTCCTTCGGCCTCAAAGCGGACAAACTGACTGCGAGTAGATCTTCCCCCACAAATGTTATAGTGGTAGAGGCGTGCCCTTCGGGGTAACAAACCCATGCGATTGAAGCAAGTCTCAAAAACTGCCACTCAAAGCGGATAATACCTTTGATGGGTACTGCCCTCAAAAGTGCCTTTTTGTAAAGGAAGATCCACCCGCAGTCAGTTTGTCCGCTTTGAGGCCAAAGGACTCACATGGCTTTGTTCTTTGCAAGCGACATGAGTAATTTTTGAGACTTGCTCCCACATCGAAGAAAGATGTGCCTCACTCATGCCTTATAAGCATTCGCTGAAGGCAAGAGTGTACCACTAAAACATAAATGTTGTAGTGGTAGAGGCGTGCCCATCGGGGTAATAAACCCGTGCAGTTAGAGCAAGTCTCAAAAACCACCACCCAAAGTGAACAATACCTTTGATGGGCATTGCCCTCAAAAGCACTTTTTTGTGGAGGGAAGATCCACCCGCAATTAGTTTGTTCGCTTTGGGCTCTTGTCTTTAGCTAAGGCTTATAAGGCATGAATGGGGCGCATTTTCTTCGATGTGGCGCTTGCAAAGAACAAAGTCGTGCGAGTCCTTCGGTCCCAAAGCGAACAAACTGACTGCGGGTGAATCTTCCCCCACAATAGTATTATACTCGTGTATTAATATTCATATGTATCTAATTATATTTATTTTTAAATGTAGCCATGTATATGCATAGGATTTAAGCTAGCAATAATTTAAAAAAACTAATAATTAGAGAAAATTATATTTAAACCTTAGTATAATTTAAGAGAGAGTAATGAATTAAATATTGTAACTTCAAAAGTAATAATTAGAACTTTAATTCAAAAGAAAAAAATCAAATGTAATAATTAAATTATGAAATTTCAATATAACTGTGGGGGCAAAAGGTCGATAAGGGAAATGGGCCTACACTTTGGGCTCAAAGTTCACGCCGAGGATCATGACCAGTCCGAGGACGATCCTGCCCAACCTATAATGTCCGAAATGAATTGTAAGGAGTTCGAACACGAATTGGGGAATCCTAGGAACAATGCCGAGGATAATACCACCTTGGGTAATCAAAATTGGAATGAGCCTTGGAGCTCTTCCGGTCAAAGAAAACATCCCAGAAGGTTCTACTAGCTTGGGCGGATGTAATAGATACGTACAACAGGAAAATATCCAAAAATATCAAGGAAGAAGGTTGCCAACCCCGCATTGAATGACTCTGCAGCTAACCCCCTGGCAGCATTTATATGGAGAAGACACTTGAACAGTGATTCCCAGCTTTACACCCACTACACCGAAAATTCTGGAAAAAGGAGATGTGACAAGTATCTCAAAAGGCCACTACAACGACAGGTGGAAGGCTCAAAGGAGGGGGGAGGGGGGGAGGGGGGGGGGGGGGAAGGAATATAAAAGGAGAGGGAGGAGCGCCAAGAAAAGGGGAGAAAGTAAAAAGAAGAAAAACAGGAGAAGAACGATCCTCGGATGAGAGCCGAGACTAATTTCTTGTGTTCAAGCTTTTTATAAGATTCCATCTTGTGGTCTTAACTTTTGACGCTGATTATCTAGTCCAACCTGATCCAGTTTTCCTCTCCCACTCTCTAACAATTCTTTGTTTTGGGCCCTTTGGGCTGGTCCAGGCAATCTTGGGCTAGCACGCTGAAGTCGTGTCCTTACAATAACCATTTGAATAAAATCAACACTAAAATTGATGTTTTAAGTATCAAAATAAAACTTAAAAATAAATTTTCTTTTAGGTGTACAAATACAATTGACATTTTAATCTTAAATTTAGAATAATAATAACTATTTATTTTGTTAGATACAAATTCTAAAATTATGTGATAATAATTCATTTAGTTGTTGTTTTTCCAAAAAAAACATATAAAGAAAATTCATGACTAAAACTGTGTAACGCATGAGATTTTCACTAGTATATATAAATATAGAAGATATATATAGTTGCGAAAGGAAACGTGTTAAAAAGTTATAATTGAAATAATTTGTGTCAATAAATAAACAAAAACTATCAATGAAATAGGACATTTTTTATTTTTCATACAAAGGACGTTTTTAATAAAGGAAACAAAATTTGGTTTACAAATGACAACAAAAGATACACTTTACTCTCTTTTTTTATTAAAATTTTTTTTTTTTTTTTTTCTGTTGAGAAAAACACTTTACTTATCAAATCCTTGACTACCGGCAAAAATCAATCACCAAAACCATAAGACCGGTAGATCATACAAAAGTTCGGTTCAATACGAAAGAAATATCAAATTTGTAAAAAAGAAAAAAGAGTAAACATGAAAATCGATGGTTTGTTTACACATGGTTTTAATCAAATCGTTTAATTTTTTTAATGTAAATTATTTTGACTAAATGATCATACTTTCTTTTCAATTTTGCACTTTTAGTTACGAGCTTTTAAGTTTTTTGCTTTTAAACTCAAAATAAGTAGTCAAAATATCAATTCAAATATCATAATTTTAATTATTTTTATACATTAAAAATATTAAATTCTATTTTTGAATAAAATTTCTAAACAATAATATTTTATTAATTTTTAATCTTAATTAAGTTTTCATATCTATGTTTAAATTGAATACCATATCATTTTTTTAAATATTTTTCTTCATTTTTATGTATTTTTAATTTATTTATAGATATTTTTCAAAATAAATAAATTATTATTCCAACGGTTGAACATGGTTGAATCAACAAACAATTATACTGGAAAAAAAAAAAAAAAAACCCATCATATCACTCCCTTACTAGCAAGAAAAGTATATATGTGTATATTGTTGATGGTTCAAATGCTCAGTTCAGTTATGATAATTGTAAAAAAAGAATACATCTCAGTTCCTAAATTTTTAGCTCATGAGTGATTTTAGTCTTAACAATTTTAAATGATCACTTTAGTTTATAATGTGTCTAACATAGTAATGCCATGTCATTTTGTTGTGTTGTCATATCGTCTAAGACACTAAAATCAGCCATGACCAAAAGTTGAGGTGCCAACCTATAATTTGTCAAAAGATAAAAATAAAAGGCTTAATATATTTTGTAGAGGTAATTGGGCCCAGTAGGATGTATTGGGCCGAATCTAGTCTGAGAACACCTATTAAGTAATGGTCCGAGAAGGAATGAAATATGGAAAGGTTATGAAATATCTAAAAGCAAAGCTACTGTCACTGCATTGAATGCTGTATAGCTAACCCTCTGGCCGCATTAATAGAGAAGTGATGTCTGAACAGTAACTTTCAGCCTTACAACTACTATTCAAAGACTTCTTAAAGGTGTTGATGGGACAAGGAGGAAGAAAAAACAAACTGGTCTGCACGTGAAAGGTGGGGAGAGAAGTAGAAGATAGTAAAAAACAGGGAGAAGACCCTGAGAGAAGGGGATCGGAGAAATAGAGAAAGAACTACTGTAGCAACCTGAAACTAAATTTGTAATCAACTTGTGAATCAATTTATAAGAATTAGTCTCCTCGGATTGAGTCGAGGACGTTTTTCTTTGAATAAATCCACGCTATCCTTATTCTTTCGATTGTTTAGATTCATTATATTTGTTCTCTAACTCATTAAAGCCCAGTTTTCTAACCCACTCTCTACAAATTCATTGTTTTGGGTTTGTTAGGCCTAAGTTCATCCAACTTGCGAGCTACGAACTCAAATTGCGTCTTTACATATTTTTTGTTTATTTTTGCGTGAGTTTTATTTTTTATCTGTATATTTTAAAAGTTTGTTTTTCGTCTTTAAAATTTTGTAAGAGACCTTTTTAATAATTTAGGGATTAAAAAAAAAGAACTTCTTACAATAGTTTAAGGATAATAAATAAACTTTTGAAATTGAACATTGGATAAATCTAACATTTTCAATATTTTAATGACAAAAAACTAACCTTTTAAAGTTTAAGAACAAAAATGAAATATAAGCTAGGTTTAAGGATTAAAACAATGTGTTGGCCAAATTTTATGTGTAATGCACAAAAAAATTAAATTAGCCAAAATCTCGAGAGGTGAATTTTTTTTTTTTTTTTTTTTTTTTTGAGAATCCATCTAATGATTTTATAACTTAGAAAAGTGGCTTATCACCCGAAACAAGAGTACTGATGTCTGGAGGAACAAATTCCATCTGGACAGGAAAAAAAAAAAAAGCATAGCACAATAAAGTTTAGGAACGAAAATAAAGATGAAATAAGAACTTTTTACAATGAAAAAAAGTTAGCAGATACCCTAAGGGTATTGATTTAAGAAATATTTTTATAAACTTTTTGAGGGAAAAAAAAGTAATTGACTTTTTTGGTAGGTTTTTATATTACCTATAAAGAAGTATCAATACTTTCTTAATATTGTCCAATATCAAATGCTCCATGGATTGTGAGGACTCGTTAATTAGACCCTTTTACAATGATTTAAAGATGAAAAATGAACTTAAAAAATTGAAAAATTGGATAAATATAACATTTTCAATGGTTTTGGGAAAAAATGAACTTAATAAAATTAAAAAATTAAAAACTAAATTCATACAAAGTTTAGAGATGACAAAAAATATCTTAGAAGAGTTTGTTTTTCACCCTAAACTTTGTAAAAAAAAATTTTTCCAATAGTTTAGAGACAAAAAATAAAATAAAATAAAAACTTTTTCAATAATTTAGGAATGAAAAAAAAAATATTTTTCATAGTTTAATATGTTCACCAAACCGCACAAATTACAAAAACTGTACCAAAATCGCCCACAAAATGGCAAATTTGCACCGCACCGCATAGTGCAATGCAGTTTGCTGTTTTATAATAATAAGAAAACTGCACCACACCACACCACACCATTTCTATATATTAATATATTTACTTTTTTAATATAAAAAATATATTATTAATATTTTAACAAGCCTAGTTTTCCAAAAAAAAAAAATAATAATCTTAACAAGTGTTGATTAGGACAGCCAACCCAAAATAAAGAAAAATTAGCTTAATAGTTTAAAACTTGGTCCAAAACAAAGGGAAAAATCAGTTTTGGACTGGGTAGGAAAAGCTCAAAATTTGAAAAATATATTGGCTTCAAACTGTTCAAACCACATCTTATACGCTGCACTGCACATGTGACCGCAAAAATGAGGTCTGGTGCGATTATGATTTTGGTTAAACGCTATACGTGCAAGTTAGATTTGAGCTTATTTATGTGAGTGGAATAAGTTATTTAACAGTACATTTACATGAGAAAGCTTGAGAAAGTGCAAGTTTTGACATGACACTCAATCAAGAAATAAAGAAAGCCATGGTAGAACATGAAAAAGACGCACATTTAAACAAGAAGAAGAAACTGATTAAGAAAGCAACACAAAATGTACATGGAAAACCCTAGAGAATGGATAAAAAACCACGATTTGAGCAATAACAAAACATTGTTGCTCAGCTCGATTGTATTATGTAAGGGAAAGAGATCAGTTTACAATAAAGTTGTCTTTCTCTCCTACCAACTCTCTAATTTCATCTCAAAATATTTGGTTGGGTTCTTAGGTTCTTGCCCTAGAAGTTCAGCTGCATGCTCCTTTTATACTCTAAGGAACATGGTTGGATACAAGGACAGGTGTCAAGTATCATATTTTCTATTTTGGATCTTTTCACAGCTATGATATTATTTGCTGACTAAGGGATAAGAACTGCGTCAACGTGGCACTAGGACTTGTGGGTATGTAGTTTTGCCACTACTTGGGAGACAAGTCTTGGATATTGAGAGGGACATCAGGAGTACTATGATTGGTACATATGTTCCTAAGGTGACTCATGGTGCACTTAGCCAATAAGGGGTGTCTTCATAGTTTCTAACCTTAGAAGGTCACTATCTTCCCTTTTTGTGAGTGTTTGAGTACCATGTCAGTTGTAAATCTTATTTCCTTCCCAAGTCAGTCACGCCTTCAGCACTAATCAAGACAAAATCTCTTAGCCATCACTTACTCTCCCTTGCCTCACAACTGCTCCACATGTAAAGTCCGAATTCAACCATTTATGCATTCTCCTATGCCTTACTAGTGTTATGTACAAATTCTAAACCGCACCGTACTGTACTGCACCACATATGTGATTGCAAAAATAAGTTGCGATATAATTATGGTTTGACTAAACGGCGCTGCAAAGCATGGTGCTAAAAATGGCCCAAAATTACTCTGCACTACTCCGCAAACATTTCTAGTTTAAGAACAGAAAGTGTAGTATTTTTAATAATTTATGGATGAAAGGCAAATTTTTCGATAAGTCATGGACAAAAACAATTTTATTAAAATTTACAGATAGAAAATAAACTTTTGATAAAATATTGGACAAAAATAGTATTTTAACAACAAAAAGAAAGCAAGAAAATTTAAATTAACAAAAATCTCGGGAGGTGAGAAGTGATGAGTAACAGCTATGAGAAGAGAAAAGCAGAGAGTAAAGAAAACAAAACATGAGTCATCTTATTATTGTAATTGAAGTAAGTAGCACAAAGTACAAACGACGACAGAACAGAGAGAGAGACAAAGGTTTTAACTATTTTAGAGAGAGAGAGAGAGAGAGAGAGAGAATATTATAATAAAAGTGGTGAGTTACAGACAGACACTCAGGCGGACAGACAGTCGGACCTTTTTTCCGAACGGAAAGATCTGAAGTTTGTTTTAGCTCTCAACATACAGATTGATTCGTAATGGAAGGTATTTTTTTTTTCTCACCCTCTTTTGACTTCCACTTTGACTGAGTTTTACTTCTTGAAGAACCCAATTGACCTTCATTTCCTTTGCTTAAGTTTCGAAGGATTTTTCATCAGTGTTTCTGGGTTCTCTTGGATTCTGTTTTACAGCGCATTGTGTCTGAATGCCCGACGCAATTGGAGACACGCACTATTTGATTTTATATGAAGTTAGGCTCTTCAAAATTTTGCATTATATTCAAAGAAATTAAAACTGTGATAGTTAAAAGAAAAAAAAAATTGGAAGTTTGATGTAATTGAGAGGTTTTATATGGTAATTTGTGACCATAAACATGTAAATGATCAGAAATGGTACTCTGTAGGTGAAGAATTTGTAATTCAATTGTGTTTCATTTACTTAAAAAAAAAGGTTTATAGTTAAACATTAGGGAAATTCCCATCTGGGTTTTGAGGTTTCCTTCTGATCGTAATGTCATGGCGCATCTGTATGTGTTTGTTTGCTATTCTGGAGTTGAATTTGATGGCTGCTGATATGAAAATTTAAACTTTTTGTACCCACTACTACAATGATCTTGGTTTAGAAGAGTACATGTAATTATGTATCAGATATTAGACTCAGGATAAATGAAATACTCCAACACTAGGCTTGGGGGGCTTTAAAGACAGATTTTAGTAAATTTTCAAAATTCTCACCTTAAGTTGACAAGAAGATCAAAATACTGTGTTATTTTGTGTGTGTGTGTTAGGGAGAGAGAGAGAGAGAGAGAGAGAGATGTTTAACTGGAAAATAAGACACTCACATTTTCTCTATTTGCTTTAAGACTGGGTTAACAGATCAGCATGGATTTGTTGGGCTATGGAAACGTATTACCCTCATGGCTGGACACTGTTATCTCTAAATTTGAGATCCTCTTTGGTTGTGGAAAATTTTTTAGTTGAAGAAATTGATTTACTCTTTCTAGAATGTTTGTGGCAAATTGATTTAGAGAGTTTATAACCTTGATTTCTTGTGTGTGTGTGTGTGTTGCTTGAAATCAGTGTTTTAGCTTTATATGTGAGCTTTTACTTTGGTAATTTTATTGGTATAAATCTTAGCTTTAGTTTGATTAGGCAGTATTATTTATATGATATGATTGAGTTTTGTTTTTTTTTTCTTCATATAATTTGAGCTCTGATTATGGAACCTTCCTTACCAACGAGCTAGCATTTGAACAATCATCTGGCATATCCCAAAATACGCGAAATAAAGAAACACAAAAGATCACATATATGAGGCCACAGAACAATGATGGAAAAGATTTTCCACCGTCTATCCATTATTCTTACACAAACTTTACAAGATTACTTATTCTTGACACTGTATGATGGAAACCATTAAAGAGAAGCAAGGGATTTGAATATACTTTTTGGAACCTTGAAAAGATTCTAAAGCTGAGAAATCATTATTGGGATCAAAATTCATGTTGTGAGTGGCTGGTACCCATCACTCTATCAGAACATCAAAAAGTGACGTGGATGTGTGTGGTGGTGATGGGATGGGGTGGCACACTGGGGTGGGGGGGGGGGGGGTGGGGAAGGGTTCTTTCTTGTGGATAGTTTGTCACCGTAAGTTGTGTATATCAAAATTAATGCAAATAATTTATAAGACATTATGTGTAGGACCATGTGGCTTCATTTCCTTCTAGCTAAAGACCTTACTGCTTGTGTTAAGTGAAAAGCTTAGTTGTATTGCGATATGCTAAGGAAGTGCCTAGCAAGTACTACTTATATGCTATAGTGGAAAACAAGACAGTGTCTTGGTCTTAATTAATTCTCTAGTATTACGGATTGATTTTCAGGTAATGTGTTTCTTGTGTTGTGTCACTGAGTCATGAACAATATATGAAAGCCCTTAAATCCCAAGTTAGGGCCTTCCTATGATAAATATACGTGGGCTAAATATTTTGATTTTGGGTCCACAGCTAAGCAGGCTTCTTTAGTTATCAGGGATGGAAAAAAGTTTCAAATAATGTAGTTGGGGTGTTTTTAAGTTGAGATCAAGAAATATGGATTGCAGGAATTTTCAGGACAGCAGCTACTTGAAGGTTTTGTAGGTGCTAGGATTGGAGTTTAATGATGGAAACTCAAAAACGGAAGTACAATGTGTAAAACCCCAAGCCCGAGACCAATCAAACAGTCTGTAAATCAATAATGATTTCAATTGATTTAGGAATCTTAGTGTTCTTAAATGTATGAGAGTTGCATTCCTTAGATACCAACCACATCAAACATGAAGGAATATTTAAGTTGTTCAAACAATGACAAGAAACTTGGTTAGATTTGTATGCTGGGAATCGCTACATTATTTCCTATTTGTCCAAGTTTATTGCTTATAAAAATTTTTTTGAGGCTTTGCAGGGTGTGACTGTAGCTTGAAACTAATAGTAAGAATTTTGATGGAGGCTCACTTTAGAAAAGGGTACATCTTGATTAAAATTTCTTTAATCAAAATTCTCTAATTGTGTTTACAAGGCTTGCTTATTGAGAGGCCAAAGATAATTCTTTAATGTAGGATCTATAGGAATCCATTATTGAACCATGAATTGGTCTTGAAAATTTTCATAAGTGCCAACTGTATTAACCAATGACAAGTCTTACATGCAAAATCAGGCTCCTATGCATGAAATCATGCCTATCTTGGTCTTGTGATTGATAAAGGGTCTGAATTTAGGGGAATGCCCTCTCATGGATTGGGAGTGACTGTTGTTAAAGTTCATTTGTTCAGAGGATGTATGAAGAACTTTAGTTTTTGTGCAAGAACCTTATTATTCAGACTAGATACTTCCATTCTTGCATGTGTCTTGTTCTGTTTGTTGAAGTTACTGTAATGAAAATTCAAATCTCTAACCTGGGCTTCATTGAAGGAAGAGTAATTCTCTTATGGGTGCCATTGCTAGTGGAACTAACCCTAGTGATTTATGGATAAACCAAAATGAACTTACCTTTTGTTTAGGGGAATGGCCTCTCATGGATCGGGAGTGACTGTTGTTAAAGTTCGTTTGTTCAGGATCTAACACTTTAGTTTTTGTGCAAGAACCTTATTATTGGGACTAGATACTGCTATCCTTGTTTGTGTCATGTTCTGTTTGTTGAAGACACCGAAATGAAAATTCAAATCTCCAATCAGTGCTTCATTGAAGGAAGAGTGATTCTCCTGTGGGTGCCATTGCTGGTGGAACTAACTCTAGTGATGTATGGATAAACCAAAATGAACTTGCCTTTTGTTTATGAGGACCTGAATGTTTATTGGGTGATTTTACTGAGCGGCCATTTCTTTCATTGGAGAATATTTATTTTTGTGATTTGGATTCTAAAGTTAAAATCTTTTTTACATATAGGAAGTGTTTCTAGGTCTTCAAAAAGTCTTTTGAGTAGGGCACCTTTTATTAGATAATACATCACTTGGGCCCTAAATAATCCTGAATAGGTTTTTCTGTGATACCTTAAGGAATTTGTTTTCTTGGGAAGTTATTCTCTTCATCTACTTTTCATATAAGAAAACAGAATATTTCAGTTCCTTGGGTGCTCTCTTTTAGTTTTGTGGGTACTTACTGAGGTGAGATCCCACAATGGGCCAATTTGGCAGATTAATAACGTTCACTTAATATGAATGAATGTGTCTAAGCATAGGCACAAATTGCTGCAATGGGCAGTATCTTTGCTCGTTGGTGGAAACTGTGTTTGCCAAAGGTTTCAGGGTCAAACGGCTTATCTTCCCTTAGTTATGTGGGGCCTTGATTTGTATTTACCTTATAATATAAGCCTGCATAACATTTTCCAGGGATGACATTTGCAACTTAAATTAATTCCTTCCCCTGTAGTTCTGAAATTATCTTCAACTTCAGTTCTGAATTTAATAAATTATGAACAGTACTACTGAATGAAGATATGCATTCTAAATTTGAGGCCCTTACACTTTTTCATTTTTATTTTTTGTCTCTTCTTTCAACCTTTCTTAAAAGTGTTTATTTTTTATTCAGATCTTTGTGGTTTGATGCCTCTAAATCTCATGATTGTAAGAAATTTGCACGTGTAATTTGAATATAAGTTTAAAGGTTTTTAGCAGAATTTGACTCTAAATTACTCCTTTTTTTCCTCTGTCCTTTTCATATGTCTAGTTATCCTTTAGCCCGTCAGGGGTGAAAAGCCCCTAGATTATCCGGTAACTGGTTTTGGCGGGTGGGGTCAGTTGCCCGTAGGAGTTGATTAACAGTGAGGATTGTTGTACAGTATGCTCTGCGGCGTGCAACTAATCTGAACGAAGTTCTCTTATGTCATCAAAAAAAAAAAAAAAAAAAAGTCTAGTTATCCTGTTTAAACTAATTAAGGTACTGTTATAGAATAATGAAGGAACACATTTTCATGTTCAAGGTACTCATCAAAAAAATAAAAGAAAGAAATTAAAATGTTCAAGTGAACATTGGATTGATTTTTTTAGTTCTTAATTTTTGGGGCATATTCATCTTATTAACCGTACAGAAACTTGATAGCTTTTTTTCCACTTTCTTGCCCTTTTCCTATTAGTAAGAGTAGGGTTAACCTGACCTTGAAGAATGGATGAGATTTAAATTACACCATTCTGTCTGACTCCATCAAGATCCCATTATGAGCAAAGTTAATGATTAAAACCCCAATATATAATTGTATGATTTCTCCTTTCTAGTATTGTATCTAATTCTTGTAAACTATCTCTCTTTATTGAATCAAACTGTCTTTCTTAGTTACAATAGGGACATAAGCCCACCTAGACAGGGATATGACAAGCTATGGCAACGTGAAAAACATCCAAGACCTTATAGCACATTGTCTATAAGTGGATTGTCCATCCTTCTTCTCATGGACAGGTTATGGTTGGCTTTATAATCTTATATAGTGTGAGCTTGAATTTGCTGGCCAAAATTTTGGGAAACACTTTAGGGGAGCTTCTTAAGGAGCTGATAGTTTTAAAATGTGAAATTTAGTTGAAAAGCTATAATATGCACTGATGAATTCCTACCTGCAGACTTCACTGTACTCAAAGTGAATTGTCTAACATCTTGCCCACTGCTTAGACATCTTTATGTGTTGGTGAAATATATTGTTTTGTCGAAATATATAATTTCTTCTCATTTTTTAGGTAGAATGTGATGATCTTGGACATGAAGTGGGTCATAGAATGTTCATACGGTATTGGTTATGGAAATTGATAGGTTTTTCCTTGATTAGGTGAATTGATACTATTCCTCTAATTTTCACCTAATGACCCAATCAAGACTTACTAATAATAGAATTCAATTATTTATTGAAGTCTTATTGTGTTGTAAAAGCTTTATATATTGAACTTTTCAGATATAACATGCTTAAACATGTGGTTAATTACATGTGGTGTGGGACTGATGAATTTTTTAACATCTAGTTATTATTGAGTTCCATTTCTTTATTGTAACATTGACAGATTTTTATTTATTGCATTTAATTGTATATGGTGAAGTTACCTGCTGGCCTTGAGTAATTGTTTGCTGCATCCTTTATATGTTAGTTAATTCTTCCATAGTTGCATCATGTGAGGATTATCAATATTTGAACAGGTGAATCCCCGGACCAGGAATCAGTAGGGTCTGGAACAAAAAGGTCTAGCGTATCATCTAGCAGTAGGTCTCAGAGTCGCAAGGACTTCTTTCATAGATTTGTGGATAGTAAAGGCCTGACCTCAAAGCTTGAAGACTGGTTTGATTCATTATTTGAAAATTCGGCAGCAAATACACCTGCCTTTGATGTTCCTTTTGAGTTGATAGAACTTCAAAAATTTGATTATGCATTGGAAGGGATTGCATTTCAGCAGCTGATTCGGATGCCCAATGCTGTTTATGCTTCCACTTCTGATGCTGTGGAAGCAACTGTTTATCTTGCTATTGAAGACTTTTTACATGCGAGTGTGAAGGGCTTGTGGGAGGCATTTTGGAGTCAGGATGAGCCTATGCCTTTCTCGGTGGCTTGTCTGTCCAATGCTAACTTGAAATTCTACCAGGCTGAGAAGGCAATTGCTAACGGAAAGCTTGGAGGCCTTTGTGCCACTGGTATAATGCTTAAAAATCTCAGACATCCCCACGGGAAGTGGGACCATATTCTTGAGCTGGCTCTTCTGAGGTCTGATATTGGAAGCCTTGCTGCAGATAGCGACCGGCAGCCTTCTCTCTCTGTTCTAGGGGAGGCCCTTTTCTATGCTCTTCGTATGCTACTAGCAAGAAGTTTAAGCAGATTAAATTTCTCTGAGAGTTCAAACACTGTCTTTGTTCTTCTTGTTGACTCTCAATATGGAGGGGTTGTAAAAGTTGAAGGAGACGTACATAAGTTGGAATGTGATGCGAATAATGTTTATGAATGTGCTGCTGAATGGATAAAAAACCATTCCAGAATTGCTGTCTCTCCAATTGATAGGATATGGAACAAACTTGGAAATGCAAATTGGGGAGATATTGGAGCGTTACAGGTACTCTTTGCAACCTTCCACTGTATCGTGCAGTTTGCTGGAATGCCCAAGCACTCCATTGAGGATTTAGCTGCTGATCATGGTTCTCGCCTTCAAACAAGAAGAGTGGAGAGGGAGTTGGAGGATACAAGAGTGAATGGAAATGGTATATTTCGGTACAAGAAGCGCACTGTTTCCCCTGAAATTGTTGAAGTTCAAGAAGATTCCAATAATATTCAGTCTGAAGAAATGATGAAGTTAGAAGTAGGATCCGTATTATGGTTAGAGGATTCTAACTGGCAGAAGGGTTATCAGATTAACAAAGCCTTGAGTACCTCTGAATTCTCATATTACATTGCATCTCCTGTAGAAGACCCGGGAAAAAGTCTGTTTCTATATGTTGGTTCTCACCCTTCTCAGCTGGAACCAGCATGGGAAGATATGAATTTATGGTATCAAGTTCAGAGGCAGACAAAGATATTGACTATAATGAAACAGAAAGGTCTATCTTGCAAGTATCTGCCACAGTTGAGTGCATCTGGCAGGATTATTCACCCTGGTCAGTGTCGAAGACCCAGCTCAGGAGGAAACTGTGACCACCCTTGGTGTGGCACTCCAATTCTTGTGACCAGCCCAATTGGTGAAACAGTGGCTGACATGGTAACTGAAGGTCGATTTGGTTCAGAGGAGGCAATCAGGTGTTGTCATGATTGCTTATCTGCACTTTCGACTACTGCTTCTGCTGGAATTCGGCATGGAGACATCAGGCCAGAGAATGTAATTTGTGTGAGGTCTAGCGTGAGACATCCTTATTTTGTTCTTATTGGTTGGGGACATGCTATTCTTGAAGACAGGGACCGCCCTGCCATGAATCTTCATTTCTCATCAACTTATGCTCTTCAGGAGGGAAAGCTGTGCTCAGCTTCAGATGCTGAGAGCCTGGTTTATATGCTTTATTATTCCTCTGGTGGGACTTTTCCTGATCTGGATTCAGTTGAGGGGGCACTGCAGTGGAGAGAGACATCTTGGTCGAGGAGGTTGATTCAGCAGAAGCTTGGTGATGTCTCAACTGTTTTGAAAGCATTTGCTGATTATGTGGACAGTCTGTGTGGAACGCCATATCCAATGGACTATGAGATATGGCTAAGAAGGTTAAAAAGAAACATTCGCGAAGAAGATTATGGGAAGGAAATTGACACATCATGCTAGAATTGGCCACACCATCTCAAATGAATCCTCAAATCATTTTTTACATTATCTATTCATGACGCTGGACACTGTGGACTGCTGGTGGATGTCTCTGAATCATGATGTCAGTTGTTTCAACTCATTCAAGGATCTGGATTTTGTTTTACTTGTGACAGAATGTTGGTTTGAAATTTACAAGAATGGTTTGGTTGCGTCCTGCATGAAGCAGCTTGATCATGATTGTATATCTGGGTGTTGGTTGTGCTGTTTACTGTCTAGATATCTCAGGGACTGCTGTCTGGTATATGCATGGATGAGCCAAAGTGTCTGGTTTTCCAGAATGTCTGGATAGAGTGTTCTTGGATTGGGTTTTTCAGAAGTTGCCCACATATATTAGGCATTGCAGCTCCCTAATTATGTAGAGAATCAAGAAGATCATTGCTTTCAGCTCTTTTGAGTTTCTTATGGATATAATCTGTATTAATTCCATCCATTCCTTTGTAAAGATATGAGTCATTCAGATTACCCTGAAGTTGGTGTAATTGTGAGGTGTTAGACTGGATTTGGGTAGTCTGCTTTGTTCAGGGCATCACCTTGTCTGTAAATGTGTTATTAGTTCCTTTGTTTTTGTTCTCCTTTCTCTTTTGGGTGAGGTGGGGAGGGGAGGGGAGGTGTCCATGGGATTTTAATTGAGCCCTTAGAACCAGCATTATTTGGTCAGTTGAGTCTCTAATCTATAGTTCAAATTGACTTTTCACAAGTTTCTGTCCTAGATTTTTAATTTTTTAGGGCATACTCTAAACCTTTTTTCCTATATGATCTGTCTTCAATTTGGGTGTTCACGAATGTTTTAACTATTATCTTTCTGGACGAGGTCAATTCTCAGTTCTGCTTGTGTAGTTTGCATTGATAACAGTTTAGATGAGAATCCAATTGTTCCTCCAATTCTCTTCTATTTTTAGCAGATTTAAAGGTTTGTTTGGGAACCGTTTATTTTGTTAAAACTGAAAACTTTTTGCTAAAAGTATGAAAAAAAAAAAAGCTAAAAGTTGACTTTTGGAGCAATGAGACCCACTTAATGGTATAATGAGATCCGCTTTAGGAGCAAAAATAAGCTCTCTCTCTCTCTCTCTCTCAAATTCCAAACACAACCTAAGGCATTCACTAGGAAACTCCAATCCTGTACATCTATATATTATTAAAAGCTAAAGCGTAGCGTTTAATGCTGCTGTTCTCACGTTGCGTTACATCACCTGTTACGTCATTTAAAAAAAAAAAAAAATTTGTCTTACAATTTTAAAATG